>JAZDUA010000477.1:5000-65000 GCA_038098605.1 Gryllus longicercus
GTGGCAGCAGACATTGAAAAAAGCACATTCCTGCAAACAAGTAGTGGATGCAAAGCACTCAAACATTCATGATAAAGTTTTAATTCGTTTTTCCATTACATTTGAGTTTATGCTGTGGCCTGTTATTGCTCATGACAGAAGTGTTCTACTCAAACACAATTAAAGGCTTTCTACAACAACAAACTCAACAATGATTCTCTATGCCCACAACAGAATTCAAAATCTCGAACCTTTGGATGCACACTAGCCACCTCAACCACTTAAGCCTGCTGCATTACTGTATATTTCTGAAATTAATTATTGATGTTTTCAGGAATTACTGCAATGAATATATGGAAATACAGTAAATAACAGTAAATAATATTTATTTCCAAAGAAAATGTGTGTCTTGGACAAGTACAAAAGCTCAACAGAAGAGTACACAACAGCATACATTGAAATTAACTATACATAATATTTTTAATTAACATCTGAAATGACTAGATACTATCAGCTGATATCACAATTACAAGGCTTAGAAATGCCTTCAACAAAGTATTTACTGTTGGGTGTTTTTTTAGGACAAGTATATTGTTTTTATTTACATATTATCTGAACATTTGCTACACAGAAGTAGAATTACAGCCTCAAAATCACAGGGCTAAACAATATGTACATAAGTGTGGATGTAAGGCATGTCAGTATCTACTGTTTGTTTTAAAATGAATTTGACTCACAAGGTGCAGCTGTATCTAACAAAGAAAGTGATGCTCCTCTGTCATAATTCAGTCTACTGTTTGATGGTGTTAACATTGGAATGGACAAGAGATATCACACATGCTGGAATTGTGAAAGTGATGTTTTAAGGTGGGCAATAATTTCACAATGGCTTAGTGCCTACTTGTAAATGCCATAATGGGAATGTGGTCTGAAAAAACATAATTCCAACTGATGTGCATATAATAATGCCTTATGTTTACTACTCCATGCAAAAATAGTGTAAATTTAAAGGCAATTTCTTCATTTTTCACAGCTCATCACAGTTCTTCTGCTCCATTGTTCACTGTAGATGATGGTACTTGATCAATAAGAAGATCTGCATTTCTTATGATTCGGTAAAAGAAATTTACTGATTGATGGTAGTTTTCAACAGAAATTCGTTCATTGTTACCATGATACCTTCCAATGTCAGTTGGAGTTACTATAGTTGGCAGGAACCTATATAAATCTTTAGTAAATCCCAAATACCATCGAGTATCTGTGTTAGCGATAAATACACCTGGAACAAAATGTAAACCTAAATAAGAAATTTTTGGGAAAATCATCTTTATGAATTTGTGGAAAATAGTAACAATTTCACTAAAATTGCATGAAAAGTACACATCTTTCAAAACATATTACAATAAGGAAAATTTCAAGCTTCAATAATGAAGATGTATAAAACTTTTACAATTTTTTAAATTTCAAAGGCTTTAACGAACATTTTGAAAATGTATTAATGGCTTAATGTAAAATACACCAAAACATTAAATGATTCAATTCAAATTTGCAGGGCCTGTCTAGTACAGTTTAGATGTTAGTGTTGTTCATGGTTGGCCAAATGGATGTTTTGAAAGCAGAGAGAGAGGAGAGAGAGAGAGAGAGAGGAGAGAGAGAGAGAGAGAGAGAGGAGAGAGAGAGAGTGGAGAGAGAGGAGAGAGAGGAGAGAGAGAGAGAGAGAGAGTGGAGAGAGAGGGGAGAAAGAGAGAGGAGAGAAGAGTAGAGAGTGAGGAGAGTGGAGGAGAGAGTGGAGAGTGACACTGAAGGCCGTGGTTCTCTCATAGTCTTTCTTCTATGGGGTTTTCAGTCTTGCCAATGTAACTGCAACTGCTGGGACTGTTATGCTTCCACCATGTGTAGGGGGGGGGGGGGGGGGGGGGAAGCAGATCTTTGACTCTCGCCAAAGTGTTTGTGCACTTTCTCCCCTTAGGACAGTTTTAATCAGGAAAAGTCTCAAGATGTTGCCAGTGCTGCCTGTTACACCTTGTATATAGAGGTGAATGGATGTTGTTTTGGTCTCTTGTCATGGGTGTTCTCTTGTTGTTGGCAGGTCGTAAGTAAGTTTGAGGGGCCTGTTGGTGATTGATTTGTAACCATTGGTAACAAAGGTCGCTTTCAATACTTGGTGTTTAACACTGGCATCACTGACTTCGAAGAGGTGTGACCTGGAATTCCCATGACTATCCGCAGAAACCCCCAACATCACATTACATAAGTTTCTCAATACAGGTTCACCGGTGATACTGAGAGAAATTGAAATTTTATAAGATCATAATGAATCCTCATGCCCGTACTATTTCAATAGAAAAAGCTAGGTCATAGCATAACATTAACAGTTTATAATTGTCATGTGGAACACAGGGAAAGCCAAGTAATACACAGATATGCAGCTATTTATTCACTAACTGTAAACCCTGTGAATAATATCTGCATTATGATCTTTGAGTTTTAGATTGCTTATGACCTTAGAATCACTAAAAGACATACAGTAATAACACCCACCTGGCACAACAATTGCATCTATATATACTTGCTTTATGCTAGTTGACACCATCTGAAAAGGAATACTTTCTGGGCCAAATGATGACACAGGATGTGCTTCACGTGCAGTTTTCACACGTATATTCACACGTGGATCAGCAATAACTTCACGGTCATGTGCAATAACCTCAGCAACTGTTTGGGCTGGATGGATTCTGTGATTGACAATAGCAGCAGCTGATGGAGGGACTACATTTTCCTGGAAAACCATAACAAATATAAATTAAATAAAAATACAAACAAGCAAGATTCATTAAAATATTCTTTCATATTTTAAACAGAAAAAGAAAATTTTATGAATTTTATTAATGAAAACAAACTTATATATGCCCATCAGCATAAATGATTAGCATGTAAGCATGTTATTCAAACTTTTGAAAGGAATATTTTATTGACAATAATTTAATTTCAAGGTGATGTGAATTAGAAGAATCTAAATGTGCATTCAATTGTTTAATTAATCATTCCTGCGAATGAAATGTGAGGCATCAGTAAAGCTCAGAGTTGGTTCCTTATTTTATTCATTGAAGGGCTTCCTCCTCTCTTCTCCTTTAAGCTTCCCTATGATTCCCACAAGCAGAGAGAACCACCACTTTGAAATGCATACTGTATTGTAATAATTAGCTCAATGGAAAACATGAACAACTAGCACATCATAGAGTGTGACATGGAAATGCTATTGCCACTTTGCTACTATTTATGTAATAATTGACTGATTCACGTGTGTAAAAAGAGGTTTTTGAGGAAAATGCTATACTCGTATATGCAGCTGTAAACAAAATGAAATACCTGTAGCAAATTTAAGAGAAATAGCAAAGAAGTGGGTAACATTGAACTTATCTCAAAATTATCTGCCCAAAAGAATATTAATTACCCATCTTTGTATATTTTATTATCCAGATCATAAGTCACATTCTATTTTAAAAATGAATCAGAGAAGGAAAAAAAGATGAAAAAAAGAAATACTAACTTTAGTTTTTTACGCTGATCATGATTTAAAAATGTGTTCCTAATATTGCCTATGTAATGGTTATATTAATGCGCACATAGAGAGAACTAAAATTCTTCAAAGATGGTGCTTCAGGGAAAGAGAAAATAATGCTACATGAAAGAAACTTCAATTAATAATATCTACAGTTCAGATAACTGTTTGAACATCCTCATCTTTCAGAATTCTGCTAATTCAGAAGAGGAATTGCTAATGTATGTAAATAGGTATCACAAGTAACGGCAAGTCAGTGAACCCTTCTAAACATATGAGTATTTTAGCTGGTTGTACTTCCAGTTAACCTAGTACATATCTGATGCACCCTTATATAAGATCCAACCTTCCATTGGTCATATTTTATGCCATTTTCTTATCTATATAAATTCCATTGCACACATGAAGAGATGTAATTTAAAACATTCAAACACAATAGCCATTAAGATTCTGATTCATCACAACATCTGTTGTAATTAAAGTGCAATCCATTCAAGCAAACAAAAGGAACAAAACAATGTAAGGATCCCAAGAGTTATAATGAGAACAGATAAAGAGAAACAAGATACACTGAAGACAACTACAATAATCTTCAAGGAACTAACTGGACTTTTAAGACCTATCACATATACGTCAGAAGTACATGATGGAAACAGACAAACTCATTTTCTAAAAATGAGTTTCAGTGCATTAAAATGCATGTGTTATAAATTCACACAGTATAGTGGGTCCAGTCCCCTAGCACAATGCAGTGCTAGAACCAAATGATTACAGTAAATAGTCCAGGATATATTCATGGAAAAAGGTACTTCAAAAAGTGGGCAAACGCAATCGCATTCAGCAAATAACTTTCAGATCTTAATTTAAATTCTCAACTCTTTAATAATTCCTATTGACAGTAGAGAATAATCACAAATAAGAAGTTACTGATTATGTTATTGATACACATAGGATGGCCAGGAAGGTGACACACCTCTGTATTTAACAGGATAGTGTTGAGGAGATGGTAAAACAAAGAGAGAACATATAACACAATAACATGAAAGTGCAACGTACAACAACGGTGTATCCACAAGCCCTTGTTTCAGTGTTATAGGTATGGAAATTTGTATATTATGGTCAAATTGAAACATACCCTACTTACATGTGATACTGGGAGCCAGGGTGATGGCAATTCGTCACATAAATATTGGGGTGTACTAATTCCACCTCAAGAGATTTCTGGGAAATTGAATCAGAAGTCAGGGAAAAGAAAAGCAAGCACTTCTTACACACCTGGCAATGCTTGGTGTATGTGTCACATGGAAGTGCAAGATTAGATATGCCTGGGTTAATACAACCATTCACTGCAAAGAAAAAATTGAAATCTTAATGGACATAGAACAAAAGTGCCATTTTTGTGATTTAAAATTTGATTTTGAAATGCTCTACATACTGTTATATAAGATTAACGTTCTTCATTAACTTGCTCACTACTTTGCTTTATGTCCAATAAAACCATGCAAAACTACTAATCAGCCATTATTGCATTCATTACAAAATGCTACAAGAATGCTAAAGGTATTCCATATATACATATGGATGCACCTGCTCAGTATCTACACAGGCAACAGAGTTTAAAAAGCTTGTTACTTAAGAATAATGACTGAACCACTGACTGAGAGTAAGCTTTCAAAGGACACTAGAGGCACTGTTCAGGAATGGATGCACTTTGAAAGTTATTTTCATAAGCTTTAAGAAATTTGCTAACAAGGTCAAAAATTTGACATGATTTGCTAAAATAATACAGTGGATAGCAGATGCCACATTATCAATATTATCAATTCATTTTAGCAAATTTAAAAATTGTATTTATTTTAAGTAAGAAAGACCCAGTTTTTTCTTGCATTACCCTCTGCATATAAAAGAAAAAAATTTTCAATGCACTGTTAACACTTTCGAAGAGAAATTAAAAATCACACGAATTAAAATACATTTTATTCTGATTCAATCAGTTTAAATTAAAAGGCCTAATTCTCCAAAAAGTGTTTTAGTTTCTAATTGTGATTAAGACTAGGAAATTAAAAACTCGATGGCCACTTTTTTTTATTACATTTTTATTTTTAATTTTATTTTAATTCATGAGAATTCAAAAGACTGCAAGTTAGGATAATCAAAGGAAGCACGGATAAGGAGCAGGTCTATTGATCTGAGTAAACCATTTCTGGCGACTATCAATTTTCTATTGTTTATCAGTACGCTTTAAAAGAATTAGACATGAATTTACCCTCTTAGTTATCTGACAAATTTTTAACAATACTAGGAGAAAACATAAGTAAATGCAACTTTTCTAATACATGTTTCTCTAACAGAAATATACTCAATTAAATATTTGTTCCAACTGATGTACAGGAGAGCATTTTCAGAAAGAACAAAACACGTGAATTCTAATTCAAAACAAATAATTTTATCGCAAAGCATTTTGATTCTATTCACATCTTCCCTTCTCCCACTAACTCTTGCAGTCATCTTTTATTGTTTACATAACCATTGTATATAATAATTCCTCCACTGCTTATGCTTCAGAATACACCTTGTATTAAATATCTAATATTGATGTTTAAAGAATCATATATAAATACATGCAAGTAACAGTCAAACTTACCAACGTAATGACATGAAATTATATTGCATCATGACTACTTCTCTGGGTGTTTCAGCTTGCTTAACAAGAAGCATAAATGCATGTTATTATTAGACAAATTATCTGAATTTTTTATTTTGACAACCAGATTATTAATGACCAACAAATTCCTGCGATGTATTTGGTACACCTTCTCAAGACGCATTTAATAGGAAATTACACACACAGTAATACCGGCAGCTCCATGGAGACATCAGTTGTTGCGAGTCATTATGAAGGAATTTTGGAAGAAATGAAACTAACAAAACTATTTGAAGTAACCATATATTGAAGGGGAAATTAACCGAAACAAATGTTTATGTTTTATGGAAAGATGAATAATTTTTATAAATAATTGTTATAATGAATAATTGTTATAAAATGAACTGTTTTAGAATTTTGCACAAAAATTCAGAATATGATTTACAATATTTTTAGGCTCAAAACAATGGTTGCCTTAAAAAAATACTCATAATAAGATGTAAGATGTACATTTATGTAGCATATGAGTTAATATCAGCACAGCTATCACTGTAATAAAAAAGCTTAACATATGGCTATAATGTGAATTTACAAATCTTCCTGAAGGTATACCTTTGCTTTCTACAGGCTTCTTCTCAATAATTACTCGATACAGAGACCATTTGACTTTAAGAGATTGCAGTAATGAGATAAACTTTTGTTTTAAGCGAGTCAAGCAGTTGCACAATCTATTATGTCCACAAAACTTTTTAGATTGGGTAAAAATCTACTATGGTTTGAAATGAATATAAAACTTTATCTGTCATATGACACAGGTATTTCACAAAACCATTAAACCCAAATTGGCGTTCTATGAAAAAATTATTAGCATTGAAATCTTTCTACTTTTGGTTGTTTATTGTTTTCTGACAATCTGGTAAACCAAAAAACAGGGGAAAAAAAGGAAAAAATTGAAAAGACAATAAAAGGAAAATATATTACAAGGATATATTTGGAATCCTATTTTTGTTCTATATTGTGTTTTTTTTTGTAATCAAATTGGCATGAATACTCAAAGAGATTTCATTTATGTCACTTAAATATATATTTACTTGGTCTTCAGTTCTCAAGTTTCAATGGAGAATGAGTTTTCCCAACTATTCTATTCCTCGAATTCGTTTTTTTTGTTCTTTAAGTGTACAATTTGGAATTTTTATAGAGCTTGACATCAACTCATGATCCTTTCTTTTACATTAAGTAGAACTTCTGCAGAAATTGACAAACTGGTTCACTTATTATTAAAATTACATCCTGAGTTGTTTTGATATATAATTTTCTTACTCTTAAACAATATAAAATTACAAGAAAAAACAAAGCCAACAAGGCTCAATGCGAGCTTGAACTGAATGAAAAACTTATGATTACAAGAGGCTCAAAGGATCAGTAGGAAACAGACTGCAAAATGGGTTTCGAAACTCATATCAATTTTTAACTTCTTCTTTATTTTCAAGTATGACTAACTGGATTTTGTTTCCTATTCTTGCCAAGAAATATTCTGCATTAGAATCATTGAGACTACTTTTATTGGCAGTGCACGTACTGGATTCTATTACTAGACTACATGTATATACAAAAGTACTCATTCACATAAGCCTGTATCTAGTGAAGAGCATGTATCTTGAAAACAGCAGCAATCATTAATTGACTTTGCATTGTTAGCACCCCAGCCCAATGCTATGTATAAGCAAATAAGCTTTAGTGATCAGTAAGATAATCCCTTCCTTGCCAATTCTAAGGTTGAATCTAATGTAAGCTTTTGCATGTATTATAATACAATTCAAGAGAAAAGTATGTGCTCAGCTATACATAAGTACTATTCAAGTGAACAAAATTAATTACATTTTGAGATCACAGAAATAGACATTTTTCTTGTCTTGGTCAGTTCTAATGCTATGTAACATGCTCTTTCACTAATGAACTTGGTAGTTTATATGTTTCTCTCCTTCCTCTATGATTAGAACTCAGCATTTTGAAAATAATTAAGGAATTATGTCCAATTAATAGCAGCAAAAATTTAATCTTCCAATAGAAGATGTCCAGAAAAAACCTAGCAGACTCTTCAGCACCATTTATCATTACAGTTAGTTAGCACATTAATTTAACATAATATTCACACATTCAGGATAAAGATACATTTGAATTGTCTTGACTTGTCTAGCCTTCAAGAAGTTATTTTCTTCTATTTTTCATACATATTTTTAGGACCAAAAGGAGAATGACAAAAAATCTTTACTAAATGCATGGTTTGTTTTTAACCTTCAAATTTCAAACAAGTGCAAATTTATTGCAATTCCTAATCATAATTCATGCAAATATGTATTTTTTCTAATGGATACACAAAAGTATTAAATGGAGTATCAATATGCTAAGGCATGCAGAGGAAATTACTGTCATTCATACAATCTACACATAAGAAATAGTATAAAATCACAGGGAAAGTGACATCCAACCAGGATACGAACTTTGACTCTTTTGCTCTATGTCCCTTAAGTTTCGAATAACAGGGCATATGGAGCACACTGACACACAACTATTTTTGAAATTAATACAACAATTTCTTTACTATATTTTTTATCTTCCAAATGGTGATGAACACACGTTTGCAACAGGTGGGGAACAATGCTAGGTTGCTAAGAAAGTACTATCAGGAACTAAGAAAGCCATAAAACAGAAAACTTTTCACACAAATGAATAATTAAATGTTCAAATGAATGAATAAATAATTAATAAATTGTTATCGTTTGTCAATTCAATATATGGCGTCATGTTTGTAATTCATGAATAGAAAGGATATAGTCCACACACATACACAAGAAAAAAAATTAAAACAAGAGACTTTAATTTAAATAATTATTTTCCTTGTTTGTGAGAAAATGGTACACAACCTTTTAAAATTAAATGCTTGAAAACACAAAATTAAATGGCTTGAATTAGAGAAAATAAACAAATTTTCTGTCAAGTGATTTGTGCTTTAAAAATTGTTAAGGCGAATTGACAGAGGCATGGATAAAATAAAATAATGAAGTTCTTCTGAATTTTGAGGAAAGCTATTCACAAAGTTATGCAGTAGCACTATTTCAATGTTACAATGCAATATGATGAAATTCGCAATATGTATGGAGTGTGAGTGTGTCTTGCACTAATTTAAGTAGGGGTAAGATTACTTCCTGGCCATCACATACAGTACTACATTAGCAAACTTACATCTATAAACATCTTTGTAAATTACATAACACTCCACAGTAAAATATAATTAGTAAGTAGAAGATCTGATAATCATACATTACCTTAATGCCACCATGAAAAACTGTTATGGCTGTAGTTGTGCGAGCAAATGCATTAGATAATGGTTCACGAGCCATTTCCCGAGACATTAATCCAGAAAAGAGCCAAAGATTGTTGTAGAGAAGTTTGTATCCAAAAGAAACCTAAAGAAAGAAATGTATCAAATATAGGAATCATCACATGACAGCTGAATAAAACACTCTTGATATTCCACCCCACATATCATCAATAATTTAGTTCCCACATGTTTTCTCTAGTTTTAAAAATATGATTTTGTTTCTTAGCTAAGATTAATAATTATTAATTAACTTGTAATTTTCTCAAATAACTTTTTCTAAATCTTTATATTACCATAAAACAAAGATCTGCGAACAACTACAGCCACCTCATAAGCCACCATCAGTATTCATGAGAATAACTCATATGAATTTACACTTTGTTACTATCCAATTAATGTGAAAGGAAAATCTGGAATCTGTGAAAAGAAATCCTATAATATAGGCATCAATTAATTCCTAATGGTTTGAAGAACTGTAGAACAACTGAAATTAATTTTATAAACACGATAATCTACATATATTCAGAAGCAGTATTGAGAAGTTCAGAAAGATCAAAGTACAAAAATAGGTTATACAAAAGAGTACAAGACCACGACAGCAGAATACCCAATAAAAGTTAAAATAACAGAATCCAATCAAAAGAAACCATTTTCTTACAAAGGAAATTGTCCAACTAGACCTAAATTTTCAAATGAGCAAAATGAATAAGAGATACAATCTTCACAGTTGGGAATCAAGCTCTGTGAAAACCACATTTTCATAAAAGAATATTATTTATTATAATATAATTATCTATAGCTCAAAAACCTTTCCCATCTTTATCAGTAACTTTTGTTTGCATATGTTGGTGTACGAAATACGAAGAGTTTTCAAGGAATTTTAAGTCAAATCGTGACAATTTGAAGGAAAAAAGTTACAATTTTCTCAAAAATGATACAAATTTTTTCACTGAATTCTTTGCTTGAATATGTTGAAAAGTTTTTGAATGCTACCTCCGTGCCTGTATTTACTTTCTGAACTACTACTTGCTTTTGTAGTAAAGAGAAAGTAGATATTGTAACGTTGCAGTGGAAAGTAGCTATTTTTCAACAGAAAAACCTGTACTGTGCATGCCTGATACCAAAAAAGTGGATAATTTGTTTCCTATTTGTAGTAAATTACTTCCTCTAATATGTAATGCAATCAGAATCCACATTTTGCAGGTGCCTTGATGCTGAAAAATTTTGTTTATGGCAAGAGTTTTACAGCCTGTCTGTGGACAACATTATCACCTAAACAGTTCACACAATTTTTTCCAAAATGACATTCTTCAATCAATCTGGTCAGTCTTAAGCAAATTTGAAATGGATATTTTGAATTTTGGTGAGATTTTACATAAAGCCTTAACATCATTTCCTCAATTTTATCAAAATAGGCTAAACATTTTTTATTCAACTTTTTTATCAGAGAGAACAAAGGACACTAAAAAAAAAGCAAGGTCTCATTTTATTGAACTTTATGAATTTTCAAAAATTGCAAAAGTTCAATCTTTTTTCACCATCTTCCTAAAACTACAATATTAATGAGAGATTTTTGCCTTAAAGAAAACTGCTCTTAGAAATTAAATCTTCAAATAAGATTCTGCACAATTTTTACAAAATATGAATAGTTTTCAAGTAATTTTGAGTGAAATCATGACAATGTGGAGAAAAAAGAAAATTAATATTTTCACAAAAGAGATACAAATTTTTTCATTGGATTCTTTGCTTGAATAGAGCAATGGTCATTTAATAGTACAGTATAGGTTCAATTTCCATTTAAACTTCTGAAATTCAGAAAACAGAAACTTTCAATTTCTCTCACTCTCTTTTTTTTTTTAAATTGCTTTAAATTGCATCCGGTTGGCACACTTAACTAGTGTTGGTGCTGTAACGGAAAAGAGAATTAACTTCTGAGAGTATATGCTCAAGCTCAAATTTCCGCTCAGGGATATATTTATATATTCAACTAGTATTATAATATTTCTTAATTGTTACTAATAACATGAGAAAGTATGCTGTTAGTGCAACACTAGTTTTAACCAATGGTATATTTCAATAAATTGTTTTACATTGTGAACTAACATCATTAATAAAGATCAAAAAGCAAGTACCTACGAGGGTGGTCCCAGAAGTACCCGACCCAACAAAGAAAAAACAAAAATTTTGGAAAAATATATGTTTCTTTTTCAACATAATCTCCTCTGAGCTCTATACACTTTTCCCAGCCATGTTCAATAAGTTCAATACCCTTTTTATAATAAGAACTGTCTTGCTCCTCAAAATAGCCATTAACTACCGATATCACTTCTTCATTGTGGGAAAATCTTTGACCACTGAGCCATTGTTTCAAGTTTGAAAACAGAAAATAATCAGAGGGGGCTAAATCTGGCGAATAGGGTGCATGAGGTAGCAATTCAAATTTTAATTCATTAATTTTGGCCATTGCAATAACGGATTTGTGAGCTGGTGCATTGTCCTGATGAAACAACACTTTCTTCTTAGCCAAGTGTGGCCGGTTTTGCTTGATTTATTCGCACAAAGGGTGCAATAAGTTCGCATAATACTCGTCGTTGATAGTTTTTCCTTTTTCAAGATAGTGAAAGAAAATTATCCCCCGCGCATCCCAAAAAACCGATACCATGACCTTGCCTGCAGATGGAACGGTCTTCACCTTCTTTGGTGCGCGTTCTCTCTTTTCAGACCATTGTTTTGATTGTTGTTTTCTCTCTGGGGTGAAGTGGTGGACCCATGTTTCATCCATGGTTATGAAACGGCGTAAAAGTTCTGCTTTGCTGCGGTGAAACTTCGCTAAACACTCAGTTGAAACATCTTCACGACACTGTTTTTGCTCAAGTGTGAGCAAACGCGGCACCCATCTTGCACACAGCTTTCTCATGTCTAAATTTTAAGATAATATGCGATGTACCGCACTTTTCGAAATGCCTACTATGTCTGCTAGCTCGCGCACTTTCAGTCGACGATCACCCAGTACCGCTTTGTGGATTTTCTTTACCATTTCTGGAGTTGTCACCTCATTTGGTCGACCACTGCGATGCTCGTTTTGGCAGCTTGTACGGCCTCGTTTAAACTCTGCTACCCAATATTTTACTGTAGTAAACGAAGGCGCAGACTCATCCTGAGTAGAATCTAGTTTAGTTTTTATACTGGTTGGGCTGAGGCCTTTCCAATGAACGTATTGGATCACATAAAGATGACCAATTTTCTCCATTTTTACAAATTCACTCACAATGTTCACTATTGATTGTTGCCAAACAAATATTAAACAACATAGCATCTTCAAACTTGAAACATATGCTTCATAGATTGTCTACTTTCCAATACAGTGATATTTTTCGAAACACTACCACGATCTCTAGGTCAGGCCGGGTACTTCTGGGACCACCTCCGTAATGTGTGTTCTGAGCTTTCTTTTTGGGGGAGATGTACTTTCCGAGATTTTCTTCAAGGACTGAGAATGGTCTTTAATTTTAAAAATGAAAACTTAATAATAATAATAATAATAATAATAATAATAATAATAATAATAATAATAATTATAATAATAATAACGATAATAATGATAATAGTCTGTAACAATTATTGAAATACATTTCCTAGCTAAAAGAAAATAACATAACATCAAGTGAAGACAATACATCTTTTTCTAATTAGAATTGACAATAAATAGTACTTACATGTGGGGCCAAATATTTAAAAGTAGCAGCTTCAGGCCCTTCTCCTAAGAGAGATGGATGTGGATTTGCTTCAAGACGAGCCAATGCAGCAGCCAAAATTCCTATTGCTGATTCTGATGGTGGGAAGCTTGCATGACCAGGACTTCCCATTACACTTAATTCCAAATTTGTTGTGCCTTTCTCCGAAACACCCACACTAGAATTTTTATTATAGGTTGGGAAATTTATTGAACTGGCATGAAAGATATGAAACAGAATGTGATCGCATAGAAAGTGAACTTACATTGCTATTGGTTTGTCTGTACCAGGAACCAAATCTTTAGAAATTGGAAATCCTTCATCTATAACAAAATCAAGTTTGTCTACTCCACGAGCTCTCAATGCTTTTGCAATTTCTTGAGCACCTCTCTTTCCTGATATCTATAACATTAAGAATAAAAGTAATAACCTTAACATCAACAATATCAATTAAAATGTGCAATAATAAATACAATGTGGAAATGAAAAATGTATGTAAAGTTCTTAGTAGTAAATAAAAACTGGAAAGGCTTTGGAAAAACAATACCCACAATTCTGATGATCTTGTTAGAATAAAATCTTTCAGGAAATAATTTTTAACAACTGATGATTAAACATATTTTAGGTTTCATTAAACAAATTAAACTGGTTTTAAGTAAATGTATATTATAATAATAATTAGCTCAATTGTGAGCCTTCAAATTAATGAGCTTTTCTCCATCTTGAAGATACCTTTGCCCTGTATGGAATTCCACTGGCATTATTATATTATATTATATTATACACAATAATAAATACCTATCACTTCCATTGATGTTTTTTATAACCATAAGATTTCAATAATTACTTCTGATGATAATGATATGATACACGGTTAATTTTCATTAAAAAAAAATCCTTTTTGTGCAACAATTTCCATGGGAGCACAGAACTGTTCAAACCAGAAGAAACTGCTCTGGGATAGCAGTAATAAATAAATTCAATTCTGTTTAACACTTAGTTACTCGCACTGGCGTACTTTGTATGTCACTGGAACTGTTATCACCATAACTGTCAGATAACATCAGCGTGCATTCTGGCATTTGACCTAACCTTGCAGAAGGCATTCAGCTACATCCTCCTTGACACTCAGTTGTGCAAGATTTATTGTACTGGCTCGACGATTTTATTTCCATTGGAAAGTGTTTGTTGGCGTACTATCTACCAACCGGGTACCAACGTGAGTTTTCTTTCAATTACAGTAAGATTTTTTTAATTATTGATGTAATTAAAGTAATTTATTTTGTTTTACATTAGGAACACTACAGAGATGAATAATTTATCGCAAAAACAGATACGTGAATTATTACACAAGGAATCATCAGAAGATCAATTTTGCAATGCTGCAGATGATGCTGAGGAAGAAATTATAGTAGCCACGAATGAACATGACACATGTTCGGAGCTTGATTATGCTAGAGATTATTCAAGCAGTGATATAGAGTGTAGAGATGTTTTAATTGGCAAAGACAAGACATAGTGGAATAAAACACCTCTTGTCACACTCTCAAATTTACAAAAACTGGAAGTCTTGTTGATCAAGAATGACCACCAACAAAGTAACGAAATCACTGTCACATTTGTGGAAGAGCAAAAAATCACACAACTATGAATATTACTACACTTACTACTAACTAGTACAACAAATTTGCGCGCATGGAACATATCCTTAAAGTCTTCAAATGCAAAAATTGTTCTGAAGACTAATGTGCTTATTTATTATTACTATTATTATTATTATTATTACTATTATTATTATTATTATTATTATTATTACTATTATTATTATTATTTAATTAAAATAGTAATATGTATACATTTAAAATAAAACTAAACAAAATTTATATTTAAAAATTATTCAGGTCTCGAAGAATTCATTTTTCTAACAAAATAAGCTTGACGTACAAAGTACGCCATGCAAGTACTTGTGTGACAAAATATAATGCAAGTAACTAAGGGTTAATTAAACTTAAAGTTTAAACAGACTTAAAATGAGCAGACATGAGAACATAGTGACTCATACGCATCACTTTATCATTTATAAGAACGATTTCTGGAGAATAAGTGAAATTCAACGATACAAATGAAAACTTACTTCTTCATCATGACCAAATGCTAGGAAAAATGATCTTTGTGGTCTTATGCCTTTTTCAAGCATGAATTCGAGAGCTTCCATTACACCCTGCAACAAAAAATTGTCTTTAGGTAGGAGAAAACATTTTAAAACTATATCTAAATAGTGATTCATTTGAAGAACTGAATTTAATGCTGTAACAATTGCATACAACAGTTTCATTTACCATGACTCCTGTTTTATCATCAATTGCACCCCTTCCATATACAAAAGTATTATTGACAATTTTTCCACTGAAAGGATGCACTTCCCAGGCCTTTGGATCAACAGGAACAACATCAAGATGTGATGAGAACAAGTATGGTAGTTTTCCTTTGGTGGTTCCATGTACTGTGTAAAGCAGACTATACTCGTTTATAATGTCTTTTGTTATAAAAGATGAAGTGTGAATAAGGGGATAATCTGCGAAGGTAAACCATTCATTGCAAATTGCTATACATGAAAAATTATAGTAATTAACATAAGAATAAAATTGTTTCACTTTATCATATTATTAAAAAAGCATAAACTGTTTCAAAAATATTTTATTAACAACAAACTATATAAATTATTTTCAACAGGTTATGTAATACCTAACAAGATTTTCAAATAATTATTAATAAGCAAGACAATTTTCACATGCCATTAACACAACTTTTTATTGCCCATAATTTTCTTCAGAGTCCAACCACATTTTCCTCATTCTTACTTTTTGTTTTGGTAACTCAAAAATTCTTCAAAAATTTTTTTAATCATAAATTAAGTTGCAAATATTTTGATTGTTTGTTCACTAAAATTTTTAATAACTTTCAGTAATGGAATATTACCCAAGCATTGTAGTACACTAATGAATTTTCCTATTACAATCTTTAATAATTTCCTAATAAATCTTTCTAGAATTCTATTGTATTATGATTTCAATACAATCTATTACTCTTCAAAAATTCGTTTTACTTTTGAACAAAAGATAAAACTATAGAAAAACTATTTCATTTCTAAAATTGGTGTAATGAAATCCATTTCAACATCCCATTGAACAAAATTTAATACGAAGGAGTAATAATTATAATTTTTTTCTGGCAAAATTATAAGACATTGATATAATAATAGTGATAATTATTATGACTAATGGTGAGCATAGAAAAACGTACGCTTTGCTAAATACTGATGGTACTGCAAAAATGCCTGTTTTTCCTGTTTGTCAGGTCCATATGAAACGGAGGGTATCTTCAGTGCTCCTCCTAGACGTTCAGCTCTCTCGATCATTCTACTTCTGTCCACCATATCAAATGTTTCATCTTTTGTGAACTGTAGAAAGAGGTCATTTTGCTTTTGAGCAGCCAGAGCTCTGAAAAAGGCTACAAAACCAAGGAATGCTGCAGCCACCAGAGGGAAACCTATGACAGCCAGGAATAAACTTTGCCAGCATCTGTATCTCCAGCAGCTTTTTCTTCTACTCGATAATCCCATGTTCACCTATAATAAAAGAAACAAAACTTTCCCATAAAAACAGCACACTGTTGAAAAATTATTAAAATTTAATTGTTTTAAATGAGGTTGCATTTAAAAAAGTACTATTTTGTTGATTGATATTGACAGCAACAAATGATCATGAAATAATAAAATAATTTAATACTATTCATACCATTAATAAAGGATTTCTCTTGCAGAAAAATAAATTTGAGTAGTTTCTTCACACAAGTAGTACAACTGCTGATGAGCAAGGAATTTAGGCATAAGTCACACAGAAGAAAGATAGAAAGACCACTATATGCATGCTGCAGTGATGTCCTTATCATCTGAAGACTGGAGGGCACAACTGCAAAAGATAATTTATATAAATAAATTTATGATCACAAAATTGTTTTTATTTTCAAATGTTTCTAAAACATCATTGTTTTCCTAGCATTTATTCATTGAACCACCTTCAGAAAATTCTGCAAGACTTAGGGTAAAATTCATCTTAAACTTGTCTGAGAGAAGAGTGAGGAAAACCGTGTGGTGAGCAGTTACTCAACAACTAGTTTATAGACATAGCTTCCACAGGAAAATTCACAAGCTGAAAGACATGATAGCAACAGAAATCACACTGGTGACTGACAAATTCAATACATTACCAATATCGGAACAACATTACGCAATAGAGAAATACATATTCGAGAAGTTGTATGATTAGGAAAGCCTGACAGGTTCTAATAATCTTGGAATACATCCACCTTTAAGGGACCAGGCCACATGGAAATAATCCTGGATTACACCATTTGAAGGCATATTGATAGACTGAAGAGATATTAAAGAGCAAGAAATCTGAAGGACCACATGACATTCCAGCAGAAGTTATAAAATCAGGACGTTCCTATCTTCTCGAAGTATCTTAAACAATCGTGTGGGAAATGTGAACGTGATATAAATAGTTGTGTGGGAAATTTTAAAATTTTAATTTTTAAATTTATTTAAATAATTGTGCAGAGTATCTGCAACACCCCACACAAAATTTTAATTTTACCACAAGCAAAAAGAGAAAATAACGGTTCATCTGGAAAGAAGAATTACTATGGCAATTTGATGCCTAATTTTTAAGTAATATATTTTATTTAGTTCCAAATAGTATATTTTAAATAAAATGAGTGTTGAGTGAAATTGTATTGTTCAAGGGAACAGTAACATTAACATATTTTTTTACTTAACTTCAAAAATAATCTTAAACTACTTACAAAAGACGTAGAACACATTATAATGGAGAATAGGTCGGTAGTTCGGTCGGTCGGTCGGTCGGTCGGTCGGTAGTTCGGTCGGTCGGTAGTTCGGTCGGTCGGTCGGTCGTTCGTTCGGTCGGTCGTTCGTTCGGTCGGTCGGTCGGTCGGTCGGTAGTTCGGTCGGTCGGTCGGTAGTTCGGTCGGTCGGTCTGTCGGTAGTTCGGTCGGTCGGTCTGTCGGTAGTTCGGTCGGTCGGTCTGTCGGTAGTTCGGTCGGTCGGTAGTTCGGTCGGTCGGTAGTTCGGTCGGTCGGTAGTTCGGTCGGTCGGTAGTTCGGTCGGGTCGGGTCGGGTCGGGTCGGGTCGGGTCGGGTCGGGTCGGGTCGGGTAGGTAGGTAGGTCGGTTGCTTTTACCGCATCGGCCAGGGGCTCGGCACCTACAGTAACCGGGGTTCCCAGACGTTCACTCGACTAGGAATCCGCGTAATCTCGAATTGTTTAACTTCCGTGAATTCACGGAGCGTAATTAAGCAATTCGGCTAGCGATGCCAACGAGCTCTCCTACAAAGGCGATGAAAAGATCCTGGTCCTCATTAACAAGAGCAACTATCGTTTCTGAACGCTCTTACAACAGGTGTTGCAACTTACTAGATAAATTAGAGAATTTGCGTCTGCTGTCGACTACTCGTTTTAGCGGAGATCTCTCAGTCTGGCAATACGATTTCAAGTCAGGACGACAGTGGCCTCTTAACAGCAGCAGTGTAAGCCGTTGGAGCTACCATGAAAAAATAAATACTCCCGAAAACCAGTTACACTGGACACGAGGAACGCCATTAATTCCTCAATACAGAAACGCAAAATCTTCCTGTCTGGCGCAGTCCTGCTCTGGATACATACACGTAAATATATGGGAAAAGAGAAAATGAGTTTAATGCGATGGAAGCTGCCTAGAATGCGCTTTGCTTGCTGCACAGAACCGAAAAGATCTCCAGAAGAAAAGGGAGCATTAACGAAATACATCCAATTTATTTAAACTTTACTTAACAGCTCAGAGAGAACCAGGTTAGCCACTTACGTAGTATACTATGAACCAAGAAATAGAAGGAAAACCCGTATGTCAATAGACGACATACACACCCTCGGTAGATAAAACGAAGAAATATCCTTCAGATCAGGGGCGGATCCAGAAACAAATGTTGGGAAGGGTAATTCAACATGTTTTGATTAAATGTGTCATATTACAGATTTTTTTCACCGAGCGAAGTGGATCAGTGCGTAGCGCGCTGACTTCGCCATCGGGAGGTCCGTGTTCGATTCCCGGGTCGGCCATCCTGACCGGGATTTTCGTGGTTTCCCCCAGTCATAAGGCGAATGCTGGGATGGTTCAAAAATGCCACTATCACCCTTTCCCCAATATCCTATCACCTTCTAATCCAATAATAATAATAATAATAATAATAATAATAATAATAATAATAATAATAATAGTTCACAGTGGGGACAAAGTTGCTCGCGTCCGTGGTCTACCACACGTGTCCCCTGGGTAACGCTAAATGAGCAACAGTAATTCGCCACCTACGCGCTTGACCATTGTCGGCGTGCGGATTCCTACAAGCTGAGGGGAAAGTTAGCATGTCGGCGCGTCACCAAATGCCAACAGTGAGCGTTGGCTAACAAGAACATTTTACAGATTTTGTTAAATGTCGCAGACTACACTCAGCTCATGTTGCGATGAGATTCCTCTTAGTGATTATCCGATAATAGTTTGCTTGAAAGTTTCGTGACAAGTTAAAACTAATAGTTACTGAAACAAATTAGCGGGGGGGGGGGGGGTCCCTCATTTCCCACCCCGTGGGTCCGCGCCTGTTCAGATAAAAGAAGACATTTGGAAATAATGCGACTGTGGACCAGCTGGATCTCGACTAGTGACTTGTAGCCTTCGAGTTTCTGACAGCATTAATCGTTGTTTCAATGTCAACTTATTGGTCATCTAGACGACAATGTCTACTACCTATGACTTCAGATCTGGTATAATGGATGACAAGTACGGTTCTCTTGGTTTCTTCAAAGTGCCTTCTTTCACTTTCTTCAAGTTCTTAACTTCTCGGAGGTTGATCTTTTTCTCCAAACGATGTTTCACGGTGAAAGCGGGTTGATGGTCGATGCTTCATGTAACACGCATTCGATTTCCTCAGCGATTACGTAGACTGTGCAAGAAGCTGTTCCTTCTAAATCCGCTGTTCAGATGGTGATAGCACTGTTGGCTCTCTTTCTTTCTTTAGGCGGGACACTCTTTCGAGCGCTGGCATTCTAATTCCGGGATGAGATTGCTTCCCCCATTATTTCTTCTCGCTACTCTTTATTCGGTGATTTTCTACGATCGGATGTTTTCGTGGCCTTTTTTCCCCCCTTCAGTTTGTTGCGTCTATACACGCTACGCGTCTCCTAGCTCGTAAGAGCGTTGAGCGCACTATAATCCTCCGTAGGAGTAATCCTCCTTTTTATTACATAGCCAGCACCCTCTAGGGGCCGCTGGGTAGTCAAGTCACGTCAGGGGAAACGCCGATAGGTAGCGTCTTCGCGCTCGCGTCTCGCACGCGCCCTGCGTCATATACCTATCGGTCAGAACTGGGAAGCAATACGGATACGGGTAAGGTTTTAGGACGCTTAAGGTTGGACTAGCCCCTATGAAGCATGCTAACTCGTTTTGTCGTAACAAATTTCACATGAGGTTATACGGGGACTGAGTATCGAACCGGGAACCTCAGTGGTGAAAGGCAAGCGACTTCGCCACTGAGCCACGAGCGCGTATGAAAACCTTCGCTGAATTCCCAGGTCTCAAGTAGTCTTCACATGATTTCGATTCTTAGAAAACAGTTTAACACCATTCATAATAAGTAAATTGCTGATTAGCATCCCTCAAGCAGAGTGCCTGCCTTAGCAAATCTACCTCATAGTCATGGAGTGTTTAGAACTAAACAAAATCAATAGGTGCTCAATGAATAGCTTTGAAATTTCCACAATGGATGTGGATATTAAATGTACAATTTTTGTAATAAATATGCATTTGCCAGTTTTTCCATTAGGACTACTTGTATAATTTCATTTTTATTTTTACCATCATCAATACTAAATTACACATTAAAACACTTTAACTGCGAACATGGCCTTTATGACAAACCGGCCTGTTGCGAAGATAGTGAGCATGGTGCGCATGGTGCGATGAACTCCCACTTCAAAATTGTGTACATTATATATCCTGCAGTTTTGTTTTCATTTCTCCAGATGTTAGAATTTAATTTAAAAACAATAAAAAAAATTGTTCGCATGGGTGCCATTTTGCAATGGATTCATTATTCTGTTGAATGTCACTATATACTATATAACATTTTTAATTGGCTTCACACTAAGACTAAGTTAAAGGCTACTAACCTGTATTCTGAAATTAATTGTTTATTATTTCAGTAATTTGTAGTATAGTTTTTTGTGTTCTTTGGTTTGACGATTCTGTAATATCTTCATGGACAACTAATTGTGTTGTACATCGAAAAAACAATTTTGATTTATTCTCCATTACAAATGGGTTGGATCACAACCTGAAACAAACATGTCCTATGAGAAAAAAAAATAACAAACATAATGTTAATTGCCATAGACCAATTATTTTCCTCTCAAATATCCTTGATTTGATGAACTATTACAGTCCAATAAATCACAAATATATTTCTACTTACCAAGAACATAAGATAGAAGAATAATTATGGAAACGGCAGAGGAAGAAATAAGAAAGAAACGAAAAAGGAAAGGAAGAAAGGGAAAAAAGAAACAAAAAGAAGAAAATAAATACAAAGGTCAAAAAAACATGAAATATACATAAACTATTATTACATCATACATGTAAATAGTCCTAGGGTGGCTCATGGGCAGCGTTCTTGCTTCCCGTGTTGCAATCCCGGATTAGATTCCCAGTTGGGGTAAAAAGAGTTGTAGTTTTCCTTTTAAATCGTCTGTTCTGTAGCTGACAAAGAAAACCTCAGGCACGCGGAGTTTGCTAGGTACGGTGAAGAGAAGACAGTCATGTTCGCCACATTCTCTTACCCCGTGGGACTAGACCCAGGCATGGGGGACACAGCTAGCAAAGTTGGACAATCGACCCAAAATGCCAAACATACATGTTAACTGATACTGCAAAAGTAACTTCAAGGCAGAATTCCTTTGAAACAGCCAAGTTCGAAAATGCCAAACATACATGTTAACTGATACTGCAAAAGTAACTTCAAGGCAGAATTCCTTTGAAACAGCCAAGTTCGAACCCTTTTTCACTGTGTGTGTGTGTGTGTGTGTGTGCGCGCGCGCGCGCGCGAGCATTTCTGTCAAATCATAATAAAAATATAGTTTTGTACCAACAAATCACCTTGGACATGTAAAAGTGTCATAATCAACTCTACCATGCTACATTAAATGGCATTCTTCATTTTTACGTCGCGAACGCGAATCCAGTTGATAAAATTAAAACTGCATTAGGCGTACACAATATACACATACCAACACTGCCTACATTCGTTCAAGTTTATATCTCAACCAATTACAACACAGTCGGCATAAGAATCATCTGGTTTATCCCATTTTGAAAGAAGTCTGGAACCGGGGCTTAGTAGTTTTATCCCCTTTGCACTTCAACAAAATGATCGCCAATGAGATATTATTTTGGGCTTAAGCAGTAGACAAGATAGATGGGATTGATTAATTAATTTTATTTTTACAGATCGCCTAAGAATAAATTACATGAATTTCGAGACCTCGCAGGGAGTGTCGGATAAAATTTTGTCAAAGAAAATGTAGTGAGATATTATATAAAAGAAGATACACGCATTCACAAGTTTTATACACTAACAAATTAAGAGATCACGAACAGAATGTAAGGGTCTTATCCAAAACCGTCCCAATTTGTACAGGCATGCCACGAGGGTCGGGAACAGGGGCCTAATCCGGGGAATCCCGAGACTCAAGCGTCTCTTTCCTCCCTGAAGCATCGGATTTCAAGGGCACATTGTATTGATTCAATATTACGAAAGAACATAGCACGTTATATGGATTAATAAGTGAGAATGACAGGAAACCAGAACGAGGCCGTTTATCTCGCGAAATCATTCAAATCGAAACACGTCTACAAAATCTACGTGATTTTATTTTAAGATTTTTAACCATACAAATTTAAATTAAATTTAAACTAACTTAAAATACATTTCAAACACTCAATATTTCGAAAGCTTTGAAGTCTTGTTTTTGGGTTAAATCTCCCAATGGAGGAGGATTCTTGCACTCTCAATAGGGCACTGTTGATATTACACCTAATTGGTGCTTCTTTAGAAAGGAATAACAGTTTCGTTAAAAATAATTAAAATCAAATGAACACATGAACATCTTTATCTGTGAAAAGATCTAAAACGATGCAAAGTCAGTTCTGCGGAAGTCATAAATACGGCCCGGATTTATCAAAACGAAAAATAATTAAAACAATCGCTAAAAATAAGGAAATCATTTTATTAAGTAAGAAATAATATCAACATTTTAAGAATAGAAAATTACGAGAAAACACGTTTCAAAACAATCAAACCAATAACTCTTAAAATTTATTTGTACAACACATATACGAAGTTTTTTTTTATGTTCTCAAACGTAAAATTTCGCAGATTGTCACTTAACACTTTTTTTAACTACGAAAAACATCCCTCCACGTGACGTGATAGGAACTTAAATGATGCGATGTCAGAAGGGCTAAGATTTACTATCCGACAACTTCATTTTTGACGTTGCCACTGACGTGAGACCAACAGTAAAAATAAAAAAAATAAAAAAAAAAAAAATAAAATAAAAAAAAAAAAAGAATCGTGATCTGTATGTGACTGAAATGTGAACAGATAAATGATTTAAATGATTGTTTTGTTGGCATGAATAAAGAGGAGAAAGGAGAGGAAATTCATTGCAAATGCTCCGCCGCCCGGCGTCCGCTTTTTTGCCACGATCCAATGCAATCCCTGATTCACTGATGAGTTCCCAGCAGTACAGAAAATAGAAAATAATAGGGCCCTAGTCATAACCAATATTGCTCTACCAGGAGCGGCGTTGTGGACACCGTATAAATAACAGATTGACGTCTTTACCTACGTCATGGCCAATACTGAAAAATAGAAGAGAATGCAATGGAAAATGATAATGGTGGTCGATCCGCTCGTAGTCTATCGTGTTCGTATCATTGCCATGGAGACAGGACGTTGCCAATCGTCGTCGACTATTGATCACGGCCATCACGTAAGTCCCCTTTCCACGACTACGGCCACGAACTATGAGGGGGACGTGGTTACAATACGTCGCATCGTTACAAGTTTTCTAGGAAGCCGAACTTCACAAGAAGCGCCTCTTTGACACTTATTTCCAATAAGATGTGTCCAGCAACAAAACATTAAAAATACATAACAAAATGAGCATTATAAAACTAATATAATTTATTATATATACAATATAAATAATATCATTCCGACCCATACGATTATAAATACATTCGTCTGAAGAGAAGTATAGAGTATTTTTCGAAACAGGAGACTTAAACAACTCCATATATCTCAATTATATGTCGCAAGTTATTGCGACAAGAGAGCGGCCAAGTTCAGATCACATGCCGCGACAATATGGCGATTTGCATTTCACCCCTGCGTGAAGTGTGTTTTCTGTGAGATCTGGAGAGAAGAAAAGTTAACTCTACATTTCAAAATGCATTATGGCATATAGAAATAAGAGGCAAATTAACTAAATATATCCACAAAATAATATTTAACACATCAAAAACAGATTAAATTTGTCTAATTGAATTTAGCACTAAATGTATTCAAAATATGGATAATGGCAAAGAAGGAAAAGAACCAATACATTTCAAAACATTATTGTTATTGAATGTTATTGAATGTAGAACACCGTTTTATTCAATATTAACATTATTGAATGTAGAACACCGTTTTCTAAATTTTTTAGTTACATAACTTTTAGAGTGTTTGAGAAGATAGTACAAATTTGGTAAAGACCTCACTGTTTGAATACAAAGAAACTAATTCGTACAAATGAGCACTTAATACATTTATTAGTTTCAAATATTTGTATTTTGTTTGTAAAATGCATTGAACAGTCACTTAGCAAAATCAAGGTACATTTCATTCAAACTAAATGCAGTCAAATGAAGTAATGGAATAATAATTAATCATATTCGTGAAAATTGCTACATTTCGGAAAGTCAATGCCACTGTCCTAGTTTTCCAATTAGCATAATGCTATTTCATACCTGCCCCAAAACATTTCTCTAAATGGTGATCTTTTCAATAAAATTTATGAATTTTATATATAACTTTCAGTTATTATAAATACGATAACGTTATTAGACATATACAACTGGACGTGCAACGGAATTGCACTATCATTTGAATAGTATAGTTCAGCAACTGTACAACTTAAGTTATAACGGAACTGTGTTAAATAAGTCACCACTTTGAATTCCAACGAGATATTCAAATGCAAGCCAACACAACTTTAGATATGAGCGAATTTTTCAACTTTTTGTTGCCAATAAGCATTTCTTTAATATAATCCTTAGTACTTTGTCTTTTCGGCCATGCCTGGGAAGAATTGCTTTTGTGAATGGCCGATAGTGATAATACGAGTTAAGTATGGAAGGAGAGGCTGGGGCAACGGGAGAACTCCGAGAAAACCAGCCGCGAACTCGCTTTGCCCACCCCACGTTAAATGGATTGGCCCGCATTTGAAACGTCGGTAATCAGAAGTCGAATGTTAGTGATCTGACCACTACACCACAGGTCGCACCCAAAACATCGTTTCGTGACGCCATGATTGCCCGAACTGTACTGAAGGCGACCCTCCAATTTCAAATCGCAATTCTAATTGCTCGGTTATTGTTGAAGGCACATGATCTCTGAGAAATTAAGGCAAGTTCAAAAGCACATATGATTGTAGGTCTAACTATGCAGATGCAATAAACATACCACTAGACTTGCGGTACGGTATGCAGATTTCCATAGAAACGTTAATACTATTATATAACTCGAATATCAAAACTCTGAACTCGGGATTTGTTTTTCTTTTTTCCCCAGCCTCACTCGACTTGTAAGTTGTCATGATCAGAGGCATATTGAATGGCAATGGGGAACTCTGAAGAAGCAGACACTTGTGAAAAACATTCCGTTGCGACTTTTATAGGTGTTACCAGTATATACAGATTGACATTGTATATTTCAAACTATATAAGATGGTTAATAATATATTACGAATAATTAACTATTTGTGAAGAAACGAATTAGGGCAATAATTTAAATAACAGCTAACATTTTATTTGGAGAACAGGAAGGGGTACGGAAATCAGACACTGGAGGGGTTATATGTTCTATGTTTATTTTAATACTAATTCCGTAGTAAGATTACGAGATGTCATTTTTAAAAACTTAGCCGAGGTCGCCATCTTTTGAAATATTGACACAATTTTCAGCAGATGGAGCTGCCGCAAAGTGAGTCACCTGCCTCTAGGTTCTGATAGGATCATCACGCTAACTCCGCCACAACTCCGGCGTGCAAGCAAAACAGGTGAAGTCCTTCCACTATCTACTGTAGCCTGAAAATCGAAGTCACAGTCACGCAACGATACGTGCAGGACAAATTCATGGTATGGCCATGTGAATTAGTGGCGTCTTCGCAATATTACTACGATTTATGTATTTATCTCTAGTTCCAAGAATTCTAACAACCATTAATGAAGTTAGTGAATTCAAATTTATTGAAAATTAATATTAAATAAGTTGTGGTAGCATTCGCATTTACTAGACAATTGTATGCTATTCAGTTTTGTTTTTTTCTTTTCAGGATAAGATATTTTAACATCACAAGTTCGCGAACATTTAAACAAACTCTCACAGACCTGAACAGTTAATTGCGGAGAATCATTACAATAATGGTGTTTACACAATTTATTGTCTCCTGAGAACAAGAGCAACGGACTTTGTAAGGTCACTTCTATTATATATTAAGCATATACATGCATACACATTGTATTAAGTAATAAGTCTATACATGTAAGGGGACAATGAAGGGGGTCTTATAGAAAATGGTCTGGTCTACAAATATCAGAACTCTCAGGACTCCTACAGCAACAATGTAAACAAGTAACAAACCTAACCTAAGAGGTAATACATTGAGACGGCGACGTAATCTTTAAATTGAAAGCTAATTGCCGAAAAATAATTTTCCCGGCGAATACTAAAATTTGATAATTCGAGGATTACTGAAAAAGGTAAGGTAACCTTTTTTCCCGATTATGAGGATCAGATGAGAACTGATTGATTAGCTATGCGGGCGCGTCAACTAAGGGCATTAGTCCCGTAAGTGTAATGCACGTTTTTATCGAAGGAAGTTTTTGTTTTGTTACATAGATCAACAACTGCGCGCTTTTTACACACGAAAAGGGACATGTTGTACACGGTACAACAATTCTTTACGTACCACGAATACCAAAAGAGTATTTTACATAACTCAACACGCGAATTGTAAATATTTAATTGCAGACGATCTCTTCCTTGGAGCCTAGTTGTCGCATCGCGTCATTTGCATCGAAAGCAGTAACGCAGTGGGTATGAAAATTAAGTTGATGCGCGCTATATGAGAATAGGCTGATTAACACGACAAAATATTTTCTTTTAGAGTCAAATTCGAAACTGTTTCATAGTTTTTGGATTTTCCCCGAGTTCTTGGGCATCAAACAAAACCATAGACAACTTTTACATGGCTGGAGGCTGCATAGTTTCCTATCAACTTCTGCGTACATTGGAAATTAGCGATATAGATAAATGTTTAATGCAAAGCATTTTAAACGAACATCTGTATTAGGTTAGGGAAAGTGACCAAATAAGATCCCTCATTCGTTTAGAATGTGCTTATACTTGCAATTCAGCTGTTCCCAATCTATGCTTCGCGGAGATGTAGGGCTGTGTGCACTTCCGGGATGCTCCGATGCCGCTCCGTGAAAATATTCAAAATTGCGACTTATTTTAAAAATATAATTGCAAGAACATTGCACAATTGTTTAATTTTTTTTACTATACATCCCTTTTCTACCTATATTCTAACCCCGTCCGAAGTAACTTACCGGCTGAATTTAGCTGACCCAGCATTGTCGTCTCTGCAGCGACTCTGACCGTGAAGTCTTAGTGTTCGAGTCCCGACGGTGACGACATTCCATATTAGCTATATGGCTAGGTCGAATACAGCCGCTGTCTGGAGGAGAATTCTATCAGGCATGCAGGTCGGCGCCACATACCATCCAGTGAGAGAGGCACTCAGGCATAAAAACATTCACGACATAACGAGACTAACGGACAAAGCAGTTCAGTGCGCGGAAACATCACTCAATCCCCAGGCACTCTAGCCCTAAAAACTGAACTTTGAGATTGTAAGACATGCGATAGAATCTGTCTCCATTGAAAGTAATTTTAAAAGGGCCTTGTGAGAAAAATTGCACCAGTGAGAAAAATTGTGGGAACCATTGCACAGATAGTAAATTCACGTGCGCATACGTATGCATCTACGGTCTTTCGAAGAATCTATCACAAGCACGCCTTGCCATGAAACTCTTCTCACTTTGCATTGCTTTGTCAACGTGCTTCTTAACACATTTCCGAAAGAGTATTCCGCGCAGTAAGCTGATCAACCACTTGATTCAATCATTTGGTGAGTGAGTGAATATTGATTTCGGGTGTGTCAACTCCTTGAATCATTAGTTCTGTAGGTATAATGCAAATTACATCCCGGAAGGTGGTGGCGTACATATCCCGCTGTAAGTTGAGATCCGGCGCCGACCTACACACAAGTATATAGGGTTTTCACCTCCAATTATCTTCCTCTGCTGAGGTAAGCCGGACTGGCCACTTGAGATGCACGGGTAGTGTAGTGTACGTGTGTATAAGGGTAGTGAATGGGACACTGATGAGGAAGGAAAGATCACTCGCGGTCCGTTTATTGAGGCCACACTCCAGTATTGATTGATATTGACTGGAGAAGCCACGAAAAACTACCAATCGGAACAATCCACAGCTAGAATCTTCCGCCAGACAGTCGAGTTTGAACCAGCTATGTAACTAATGCCGAAAACCCGCCACCGTCGCCACTCGGCCTGAGGTCAACGACGCTGCGGAGGCAACCTGCCGCTGAGATAACGCTGCCTGTTCAATCATAAGTTACGGCCAGAGAAATAAACACATGTGTAACGAAAGATTGATGTAGATTATTTTGTCTCTTTCACTAAACCAGATAAAGATCTGTTGTTCAAAATGTAAGCATTCGATATCTCCAGATGTGACCTTCCAATGGCACATTTTAACGTTTCTTGCTTGACCCGCATATCGGGGGAAAATAGATGTCATGATTTGTGAGTAACCACCGTATTACAATACAGACGTCTCAATATGATAAAAAGACGCAGCAATAGTGTGTAACCAGTTAGGTCAAAAACATTGGACTATGAGTGATATTTCCAATGTACCTACAATGGGAATTTGCAACATAGGATCCGATTGCTATAATATCCAGAAATATGCTTTCGCAATACGTCTGGCCGATTAATTTCCAAATTTTCTCTATGCATTTTTTGATGATTTACTTTGAAATACTAAGTAATTTAGAACCTTGTATGTACACCACATCATAAAATTCAACATTCATGTCTGAGTCAGCATTTTTTTTTTTTAATTCCATGCCTCTTCCCTCGTGCAAAGGCGGTAACGTACACGGGGTAAGCTTGAGACATAATAAATGAACGAATCTACAGAACTTGCTAGTTAGTTGGCCATCAAAATCCCTAACAGGAAAGTCAATTTGAGCTAAAGAAATAGACAAGAAACAAAAATGAAATACAAGAGAAAGTTCTTAATAATAATTAAAGCGCAATAAAAAATAACTGTATACTTTTGTAGCAGCATGAAGATGGGAATTTTCACGTGCCAAGGGTTTTCCTACTAGCTATTAATTGAGAAAACAAGCTTTATTTAAACACTTTCAGTCATTCTTCAACAAATAGAAATTCCATTATCACACACATGCATAGTATTACGAGATAACGGGATTGCTCTCACAATAATCCATTAAAATATTTACTTATATGTTATTTTATCAATAACTTCAACTAAAGCCCTCTGCTTACGCCAGTCTTACTGCATTTTAGACCTGCAGTTACGCAACGGCGCAAAATACGGAACCCGTTCAACAGCACTGTTTAAACCGGTTGCCTATCAGCCAATTAATAAAATGAGAGGAGACAAGGGAACGGCAGATCGAGAATCTGGTAAAAGGCATTTCGATATGGCTGGGAAATTTTCCATCCTCCTCTGGCCACCTACACCAATTTCCTGTTTCAATGTTTTGTGGAAGTACTCAGGATTCGGGAGTCCCCAGGCCGCCCCGTGTCAATAAGGCGGAAGCAAACGTTGCAGAAGCTCCAGCATGCAAACAAGCAGAGGTCGCAAGACACTCAAGCCTTCCTGACGAAATAGAAGCAGTAAATTTAAGGTAGTCTAACATTGATCTGTTTCAAGGAAATTTTACCTATTAAATACCCAATTCATTGGTCTCGGCTGAACAATGAATTCCATATTATAACAGTTGCAGACAGAATTTCGGATTCTATTTATTTATACAATTATTTACAATATATAAAAATATGCATTGCACTAAAGATTCTGGGAAATTTACGGACTATTTATGGAGGGGAAAAAAGACATTTGATCTCGCACATCCACAAACAAAAAATGGGTGATTATCACAAAAATCATATTTTGAGTTTTTTCTTTATTTAATAGCTACACATAATATGCAATTTCTAAATGTTATTGTGGACCCGTGAAGATACTGAAGCTACTAAGATAACTTCCCATTTCCATTTCATCAGAAATATGTTCAGTTATTCCACATGAAATTAATGCTCAACATTGCACTCCACTGCATATGTATACAGCATAGATAATCGGAAAATTCCTTTTCTTCTAACATGAGATCAATCGTCTATTACTTCATGACCTTACCTTCTCATATCCCTTCAATGCTAACTTCCTATAAAAGATTAACAATGTAATTTCCGAAACAGAATACATATCTTTTTACAAGAAAATAACATTCATGGATAAAACAAAAAATCTAGGAAACAAATTCAGGGTTTCACATTTTAATCTCAGAACAAATTTCCACACATTGAAGAGGAAAGAAAAGTAGCATTTATCTGTGGTGTCAGTGTTTGTTTATGCAAAATGGAAATATACTTTCTACATTTCTGGATTCTCCTCATATTGATGTTGGATCTCCTTAAGATAATCAGTGTGAAGTAGTTGGTGGCATGAAATGATGATGTTTTAAACAAGTTATTATTAAACAACTGTACATCATATCACATGTGGGATTGCTGTTGTTATTATTATTATTTTATGATTATTATTTAAACAAATCAAACTTTGTACATTTTCTAGTTTTTAGTTCACAATTGCTATTGTAGATAAATAACATCAATTAAATGTCAAAATTAGTCTCTGTAATAATATGTAGTACTCCTCTTAAAATCCACTTCAGCTTAATTCTCAAAAGAATGAAATAATAAATTTTTAAGTATCTTCTCCTCAACTGAAAAAGTGTTGCATAAATACTCATCCCGATCATCATGAAATATACAAAGTAAAATTATCTAATTTCAATCTAATTGTGCTACCGTTCTAAACAACACTTCTCACAAAAATGAAGAGTCAAAAACTGAAGACTTCCAAAGCATTTTGTCAAAAAGATTATTTCATGATGTATTACAAAAAAAGTATACTTCTCAGATGTTAAAATCCAGAGGTAAGAATATGCAAGTGATCAGTGCTGACATTTGGAAAGTTTGAAGTGAACCAGTGAAAAACTGGGTTAAAACCTCACTTTAACTGAGCGAAATTGCTTGTGAGTGCTGTCGTTTTATTGTATTGTGCAAGTTCTTTGTCATATTGGTAAGGTAATTCAAAATTAACGTTCATTCTGGAAACTGCAAAATTCCGGCACAGTTTAATTACAAAATACTTTTACAGCCAAGTGGACTTGTCTCGCAAGCACAGTTCCATGTCAATGGTGAGACTCTGGTCCTCGGCTTCAACAATTTACATGAAGCCACCTGGAGTTCAGCCAATACAAAATTAACAAGTATATTTATGCCAATAACATCTCCAAATATGTTGCCCTCTCCACACCTGCACTCTGAGTAATCATGCTACACACACACACACACAAAATAAAAAAGCAAGTGAAATGGACCACCAAAACAAAATTTCAACCAAATATTGGCTGATTTTCCAGTCATGTTTTCTCAAAACTTAATTTTCAGCACTTGTATCCCTTAGTTTTAAGTCCCTGATATTTGGTTTGACATCAGGAAGTAAATAAAATTATGCTTTTCAAATTTCAGCTCTTCAACAGAGACAAATAAGAAGATGTACAGGGAAAACCAGTACATTATGCATGTGTACAATCTCATTCATACACTAACAAAAATATTAACAATATACTCTATTCTTCAGAACAATTCACATGCACATTTCTTGAAGGACTATGTCCATTTTTCAGTGATTTTGCAGAGAAATTTGTTTCAAAGGAACACCTGTTTGCAAGTTATGTATACACCAAAATAACATTTCAGTTTTACAATATGTTTTCTACAACAATTATCTGGAATATTAAATCAAAATGAATAAGATAATTATTAAAAACAATTATTCACTACATCTTCACATATTCACTCATAGCAACAAATTATTCAAAACAAAGACAAACAATACTATAACACATGAGCATTTCTCTTCGTTTTTCAAGTTACTTATTAAAGGGACATTTGATTTTAATAGTTGGGATTACTAAACCTTTTATCACTTTGTAATTATTTAAAATATTTTTAAATGGATTTTCCCTCATTGGCAATGTTTAAAAGAAATAAACAATTTATTTTGATTTTAATGCTAAAAAAAGTCAAACATTAACAAAATGTAACTGAACATATGGCAGTTGCTTGTTCTCATAGGTGTGAAATATTTGAAGACCTACTTACTATTTACACATGCTTATAGCATTTAAGAAGGTTTTACTCTCCAATTATTATTGAATGAAACTAAAAAGAGGATCTTATAAAAAAAAAAAAAGTCAGATTTTTGGCTTTTCAATAAGTCTATCAATCACCTTCAAGTCAGTGCAAGTACAAACTGCAATAAATTATATATTTCCCGCTACTCAATTAAAACAATACAAAACTTATTAATAAGCTTGATTCTTCCAATTTATTTTTCAATTAACTCTCTTGCTCTTCATAAATACATACACAGGAAATCAATGAACACGACAAAGGAGACTATAGTAAGAATTATGATGTAAAAAATCAAGATTGTAATACAGAAATAATATTAATTTTCTGGTGAAGCCAATCAACAAGAGTACCATGACGGTTATTAGATAGTCAATTTATACTTGCTAATGGAAAATTGCACCCATTCCTTCTTTTTTTCTTTCAATGTAATTTGAACTATCTACATAGTTATATATTAAGAATTGCAGAAAAATGAAAGCTTCTTATTAATCAATACTTTCAAAAACATCTTGGACAATATTTTCAATATTTATATTTTCGCCTCCTTAGATTTGCTTTCCACAAATCTATTATAGCATTGTTAGGGCATACATATAAAAAATAAAGATATAAAATTAATTGATGGACTAACTTTTCCGACATCTCATTTTCCTTATATTTGACGATATTTTTACCCGAGCAGAAGTAACTAGAATACGCGGGTACCGGTACGACCATCTCTGGATCAGCTGTTATACTTATATACTTGACAACACCGCAATGCGTTAACGTGTTCCATTCACGCAAGGGGTATACGCACAGAATACTGTACAATGGAGTAAACTAATAATAAACCGGTATTTTAGATCCTGATTTTTAACTTACGGTATCAGTTACCTTAAAAGCATAAATGCACCACACAAGTCATCGGAACGAAACACAGGCAGCCGTGATGCGCCCTCCATCAACATGTAGAAAAGATATAACACGAACTCACGAGAACTACTGGACACGACAGCAATGTCAACCCACCAGTGGGCCGTGCTCAGCTCGATATACTATGGGTAAATAAATATTCCTTGGAATTTAAGACAACGGAGAACTCAAATTCGAATACATCAGTGACCGAGTAGAAAGAGCAGAAGGTAGACAAGTGTCGGAAGGTGGAAACGAATTTATTCGTTCAATTCGACGGGTGCAATTTGAGAAAGTGTCTTTATATTCGTGTACGTACGGTACGGCTTGACAAAATTATTAGACTGGACAAACAAATATCTTTTGGAACAAAATACTTTATTGTATTCGTAACGGTGTGTTTAGTGGAATCTGGAACAAATTTGTGTCAAAGTTACATCACTGTACTCACCAGCAATTTAATATGTTCAGCAAACCATTTCGTGTGAAATCCAACTCTCAGTTGAAAGGATCAGAAAGGTTAGTGCTGCATGTTCTTGATTCAAACTCCATAAGTTCCAGTGATTCATTGACTGTGTTCTCCTAAATGTGCTTCTCTTCACCACTCAATTCTTGTGGCTGTCTGCTCAGATCTGTTTTACACGAATTACCATGGTAGCATCACGAGGATTACGTACGACCTGGGCCAGCCATACTGTTTGTTCGAGTTCCGAGAAGCCCTTACTATTGATCAAGTAGTGCGCCAAATTTGAAGTCTGGAGATGTCGTGTTCTGTCGATCGAATGTTAATACATTACAGCCAGCAATCGCGAAGCGTGATTTCAATTCTATTTTGATAATAAAGAGATATGCATCAAATATAATGATTTATTGTACCGTGCCACGTATTTATGGCTTTGCATTTAATTAAACTTACGAAGTAAGGAATTGAAATTACTATGAAAAGCAAATTATTGATGAGCGTTTCTAAAGAGATTATATGTTTAAAAGATTATGCCTGACAATTGTGATTTTTCTTGAACATTAGATTTGGGCTAATTAGATCCAAGATACCATACAAACCAGATTTCATAATATTAAATTCATTGTATTTTTATCCTTACCCTTCCAGTACTTTATAAAATATGAAATCAGTAACTCAAAATGTTCCTATTATTTTTATCAGTACCAATCTCAACAATTGTATTTTTTTATTTCTTAAACCTCTAATGACTTTGGCATTATGGATGATAAATATGCTTACATTCATCAATACAAATTAAACAAAATATAAAGGCATGTAAAATGCAGATTGTGGATGCCTAGAAACTCTTTTGGAAGTGAATGAAATGACATAATAAAAGAGAAAGTAAAAACTTTTATCAGTAGCAATTTGTAATAGTTATGCTACGAAGATTCATGTAGGTTACAGTTTTACTCAATTTTTTCTGTATGTTAATTTTTATTGTAGGTACATAACAATTGGTGTCTTTTTTTATAGTTGGCTCAGTATGTATTTTCATAAACAAATCTATTTCTTTCCACATCTGTACATTAGATTAATATCAGTTCTTTGGCAGGAAATGTGTATGCTTTATCAAGATTTATTTATTACATGGTTTTAATTGCAAGGGTTTAATGTTTTTGACTTATGTCTTGAATTCCTTATGTTCCTGTTTCTTTTACTTTTGAGATTTGTTTAATAAGGCAGGTAGTTCATATTCATTGAGATATGCTGTTTAAAAATATTCAGTTCAAATTTTTCTCTTTTCTTCTTGGAACTCTTTGTCTTTTAATTTTTTACTGCTTTGCAAATTGATTGTTGTAATTCAGCTATAGCTTTTTCCATAGTAATATTTTGTTTGTGTATCTCATTTTGTGTACAATTAATTTGAAATATCATTTCATTTTTAATGAGAAAATCTACTCTAGAATTTCTTCATTTTCTGTTGTGCTGTTTCTTAAAGTATTGTATTGTCTACTTGAACAGAGATTTTCTTGAAAACTGTGAAATTTGAACCATCCCTTCAGAGGTGATGTTCTTTATCAAATAGATAAGTAATCTAAATGCTTACACCAGGTATTTGTTTCCTTTCCATTACTCAATATTTCTTTAATGTCTTATGTAATTTGTAATGCAATTGCAAAATTTCTTAAGCCGAGAGTTTAGTGTAATTAATTCTAATCTATAAGATAAATAGTGGGTCCTTTGTGAGGTATAAATGTGTACTGTTTTTTAGTGTCAATTATCAATTAAACAGATCAAATTGTATGATACTAGAGAAACATGTTTAAATGGGTCATAGTTGATCCTTATGATACTTTTAAATTCATTCCAATAAAGATGAGCACAGAAACAAAAATTAGAACACTTTGAAGAAATTATCTGCATATAACAAATGCAAATATATTGTAATGTTCAAAAATATTACTTGAAGTCAAAACAAAGATGTCACAAAAATATATGTTCAGAGGGGATATGTAAAGGGATTAGTTGGTTATTCTAAACAATCATGAAAATAAATTCTGATGCATGGAAATGTAAAAGGTAATCTTAGTGATGAAATTTGAAAGTATCATCTGAATTATCAAAGTGAATTGCAAAAATTATGTTCTATTAACTGAATCTGCTTATCAGTGGAAAAAGAAACATTGGCCCCAAGTGGCAGCACCTAGATATGCAATAGGACAGAGTTTGAATCACCTGTTTTGCAGTTTCTTAAACACGAGAGGTGGCACCATCAATTTGTACTTCATTGAATACAAGATCTGAATTCTTGAACTTTTATTAATACAAAAAACTATGGTAAAGATGTATCATTCGTATCATTTCGAATGGACTATAGGAAAGCTGTTTTTAAAATTACACTGTTTAAAATGAAGAATATCCATGGTAGCTTACAATGTAATTAACCATTCTATTATGTAGCACAGCAGTTGTCAACCTTCTAGAACTTCAACCCGGTCACCTGATTGAGGTCACTCCTCCCCATTATATTGTATTGTATATTGTAGAGGAAGGGAAACTTAGTCATTCTTTTAGGTTAAAATGATTAGCTTTAAATGTGGTTTGTATAGTTTTATTGTATATATTATTGAACAATCACTTTTTTCTTGTAACATAACATCAGTGGCACTGTTTGTCTTTACATGTTTTCCTGTATATGTAGTTCATTGTGATAATTGTACATTTGAAATCACTTTAAATGTCCAATCTTTAACAATATTTAAGATTTGATATAAGCAAGAGAAATAACATAGAAAGCTCAGATTCCCATCAGAGAAATGTTGATAAAAACTGCACTAACAGTATTGCAGCTTCAATAGAAACTTTTCGATACTCTGGCAAATAACTCAAACAAAAATCTTTAAGATTCATGATTGCAAATTGTGCGTTAGGTTGTCAGTCACATTTTACAATCTCTAGATCTAAGTATTTGAGCCTGATATAACAAAAGCAAATAGTTAATTTCTCACAAAAGTCGGAGGACAATGTCCTGATGCTTCCCTGCCTCGGCTGCTACTGAAGGCTGATTAGGTTTTACTCCATAAGATGCGTCGCCAAAAATCCCCCCCCTCCCCCCGAAGGCCACGCCACCCACGAGAAATTCTGATGCAGCATATGGTGATATAAAAACATTCTGCCCGATTTTTTTTTTTTTTTTTTTTTTTTTTTTGTCTTAGGTGGCTTGTGGCGTCAGTTGAAGTTGCTGCAATGCCTCTGACAGGGAGCTCCTAACGTTAAATAGCCCCGACGGTGGTAGGATTTTCGACACTAGCTATACTGGGAATTTTGCAACTCTGTCTCTGGCAGGTATCAGCTGTTGACAGATTCATTCAATCGGTAGCTTGACCATTACTATAGCGACGTCACTATGGTGACGTTCAAGCTTCCGATTGGATGAAACAGTCAACAGCTGATACCTGTCAGGGGCTGACATGCGTAAATCGCAGTATATGTACCTAGGTCAAATTCAGCCCGTGTGGAAGAGAATTCTATGGGCTGGCTGCTCTGATCGGTAGTTTTCTGTGTTTTTCTTATAGACATCAGGCGAATGCTGGAGCAGTACGAAACACTGTCACTAAAAACAACATATTCAAAATAAGCAGACAATAAAATACAAACTTAATGTTCTAGTATTGTCTACTACAACTTCATCACAATAAAGGTAACAAATGTACAAAATAAATATACGAGAAAATTCAAACTTTCTTTGCAACTTTGCTACATGATACGTATGTTACTTCATTACCCAAACATAAGAGTCAAGAGATAAGAGTCAATTGCCGTATAAATGTAGTGTGTGTAAAGTTATGAAGGGTTAATACTGTTTTATAGTGCATAATTTAGTGCACATTTTCGAAGTTTTGTATTGTCTATATGAAAACATATTCGATATTAGTGATATAAATTCCATCCCTACTGATAAGAACATGAAATATACGGTACACCTATCTTGAATGGTTTAATTTTTCGAAACGGAATGACTAGCGCATTATAGGGTAACAATCGAACTTAACGCAGTTGTCGATGATGATAATAATTTCATTATGACGGCATCCATAGCTGATAGTACACACCATTGTAGGTTAATAAGAATACCTCATGTTCAGATTTACATCTGATTTAATTTCAGAACAATATACTATAAAATTCATCAATACGTTAAAGAGATTCCACACTGTGTCCACACATGAAGCTGGTAGATCATTCCACTTGTGCACCAGACTTGTCTTCTCAGTCGATACTTTAAATCATAATAAAACACATTCTCCAACTCTTGACCATCGTATACTCCACGTATACATTGTATAATTTAGAAACATTTGTTGCCAAATTGGTGAAACATTGCTAATGTACCACATACTCCTACTGAATATGGATTATTGCCAAACGCATTATGAGATGCATTAGCACTGATCCACTCTATTGGTAACAGATTGTGTGTAATGACCAAACCCGTCTCCTGTTGGTAGCCTACAATGTGCGAGCCATTCGCTTCGTTCGCTACCCTTCGGGACAATTGCATCGAGTACAAGATCGCCGATCGCTGTACGATCGTTAAATTGTCACGAATGTTTGATTCTGTATCTCAAGAGAGCGTGTCTGGATAACAAGGTCCGGGGCTCTGATCCCGGTGGGATCAAATATTTACAATTCGTGACGATTCATTTAGAGTGTAATATGGAATACTACCCAGTTGTAATGAAAATACAGTGCTTCAGTACTGAGATGTTTATTGGTTGGCGAAGGTTCTCAAGCAAATCGATGCTGGCTCGTGGAGAAAAGGCAGTACGGTGCCATCCCGCTGTGACGAGCGGCTACGCTCTCAGCCGTTGCGACGGAGACCTTGCAACGACTGGGTTGGGAGGTGAACGGTTCGCTATGTACTATTTCAATTCTTCCACTTAATTACTTCATTTTCACTTTTATTTTTGTTTTTGCCTTTGCTGCATACAAGAATTTTATTGTCTTTTGTTGTTAATATGGAATTCCTCTTTCATTTCTCTACCCATCTCGCAGATCATATTCACTTTTTGTAATGGCAGCTATGCCATCTGTGAAACTGTAAATGTCCACTTTTACTTTTTCGAATATTTACATTGTATATAGGTATAGTATAGATAGTTATGGAATTCAAAAACCCGATGTTGACGGAAATACGTACCGAGTGTCCGTGATGCCGAAACGTGTTATTTCGAAAAGTCTGTCCGTCCGTCTGTGACGAATGCTAGTTCCTAAATGGGACACAGAATTTCCCCCAACTACACCAACTGAATATTTTTCGATTGATCTTGCGGAACGCGAGGTCGTGGACCGACAAAGGTGGCTTAGGGCATCAATTGATGTCTCTGCGATGCCCCTCACCGGGAGGGCCTAGGGTTCGCGTCCCGACAGTGGCAGGAGTTTTGACACTAGCTAGACAGCTGGGTCGAATTCAGCCGCTGACTGGAGGAGGAATATAGCGGCCGGCTGCTCTGATAGGTAGTTTTCCTTGGTTTCTCCGATCACCAGGTGAATGCTGGAGCAGTAAAAGAAAAACGCGCCATGGACCGCGCGCGATCCATCCTTCGTCTTTGTTCTATCCTCACCTCTTACTTTCACATTACCACACTTGTCAAGAGTTTAGAGATTGCCCCGGTTGGGGCGGTGCCTCGCTGGTGGATGACAACTGGTTTAGGTGAAAATCCCCGTAAGTCGTCATATTTTGGCGCCGGATCTCTCCATCCAGCAGAGGACGATCACCGCCACCTCCTACATTAAGAAATACACTACACTTACGGGACTAAGGACCCTAGCTGTTGACGCGGTTGGAATTACTAATCAATCGAGGGTTTGGGAATTAAACTGAGGTTTCAACTTTTTGGATAGTTTACATTAAGCTTAACTCCTAAAGGTCCGTCGCAGGGTAGTTTTTAAGGTGAAGGATTCGGAAACCTTAGTGCTCGAATTAATTCCTAACCCAGTCAAATATCTCATCGCTGCGAAAGGTCTGTAAGAATTACTGCGTAATGGACTATACCGTTCTCATGGAGGAATGTGGCATTTTCCGGTAGTGCTGGACGTTCTTTCCGTATTGTAGATATAATTAATAGTATATGAGCATTGTGAAAATGGCAGTCATCTAAACCTTGATTAAGACAGTTTTGATTGTTGTGCACCAGAATGGTCGTGCTATTCTTGGATGATGGATTCTTTCGAATTTTGTCTTCGCGTTGAAGCGCAATGACGCCTTTTCATTAAACTGTCATTAAAATTCAGGATCGTTCATGGACACACACATGCATAGAGTTACATATCCATAGGCATGCATGCATGTATCTAACTCCCAGCCGACTACAAGTATAGATAAGTGTATTGTGTAAGTACTGTAGTATACCGAGAGGTTCAAATTTATAATTCGGATAGTGGATTTTCGGCAACAACCAAGTGGCTGCTCAAGACCATTCTAGATATTATCTTATCTTGATTATTTCAGTGAATTTCTTCATAGTTTGACGGATATCTGAGAAATACAGTTGGTCACGAGGTGCGTAGTACTCCTTGCCCGTCCCTGCAAGTTCCCTACGACGGAGAATTGGTTGTTTTTTTTAAAGCCCCTTCGTTTTCAATATTATATATATATATATATATATATATATATATATATATATATATATATATATATAATTCACACATCAAAAGTACAGAATTTACGTTTATAATTGAAAGGACTTACGGAAGGCTTTTAACTTAGGGACTGGATCAGTGATGCCAAGGCCCATGCCACCAGCGGGAGTCCCTGTCACGGGTAGCACCACGAAATCACCCCTCCACGCAGTTGTTCAGATTGCCACAAGAGAGAAGTAGGTAGTAAAGGTTGCCCTGAACGCTTTTACGCTTTTAACAAGTACGATTAAGCAGGATTTTGATAAATAAATAGAAGAACGTTTGTTGTTATTTATAATTGTACTTTTATTTTTCTGTGCATATCCTTTTATTTACATGCGATTCCACGTTGGCAAAATAAGGTTGTAGAGATCCCGAAAATTCGTAGACTATTTCGCAAATGTTCAACACTTAAATGAACCCTGTGCTTTTTTAAAATAGCAATTTCATTATTTAAAATGATTGTTCACAGGCATATGTGGTACCATACATAGACATTATTCGATTAGCATTATCTGTTAGGTGTGGAAATTGTGATTTATCGAGCACCAAATTCTATTACCGTGCCTTTTGAGGACAGGGTTACTGCGGCATCTTGGAATTAAGTACACTTACAATTTAAAAGTATGTACACATTTATTTACGAAATTTATAAATGTATCGACTACCCCGCACACACTCTCCCGACCGCCACCCGCTATAGTACCATCCTGTGAATACGCCACATGTACCTGAAGGCCCCTCCTCGAGTGCATGCTCCTACCCCGCCACTCGCGACCTTCGTTACTCGTGCAATGCACGAATACGCACCAGTCTTGGCGTGATTTTTTAGCAAAGCGCGAGGTTTACACGTATAAAACCCGCCGGCGTGAGCAAGTTGGCCCAATTTATTCTCACCGGCGTATCCCCACGTGACCACCGTTCAGCGTGGGAGGGAGGTTTACTGTCACGTGACACTCACTGCAATACAAGCCTGCGTCTACCTGGCTCTAAAAATATATGCCACCCCAACGCCGTGGCTGTTAGCTATATCCCACGCAGGGCAGCCAACGTGACTCTGTTACTACTGATATCGTCCTTTCCCGACGCGAGTTGCGCAGAGAAGCTTGTAGTATACCACGGTGCCACGAAACGTGCCACTGCCACTAGCAGGAGACCTTGACATCACTGAACTAGATATTTATACTTCGATTTAAATGTATTGTCTCTTCAAGTTCATGAGATGGAAGGAGAGGGAGGCAACGACAGCCAATCGGGAGCTAGGTTACGACTTAAATTTTTGGGACTGTAGTTCCCGATTAGGTGACAGTCCGTGACCTTGAAAGGACTCTGCATTTCGTCATTTACTAATTTGTTACATCTACCTTCGCAACTCCATGAAACCCGAATCTGCCACATCGCTCGCATTAAAAAACTTGTTCATTTTGTTTTTGTTATATTAATTTTTTTGCTTTACCGCTTTTCTCACTTTTTCACAGGCCTAGTTTTCCAGTTGCCCTCAAGAGCCTCCACCACAGTGCTGAGCAGAGGGCGCGGCTGCGCGGGCGCAGGGCGCGCTTAGGGCCCGGCGCGGATGCTGCGACGCTCAAAGGGCGCCGCCTCCCCGGGGCCCGGCGCCCGCGCCAGCGCTCTCCGGTCTCTCGCGCTCGCGCTCGCGCTCGCCCCTCACGCGCTGGCCGCGGCGCCCTGGGCCCCGGAGGCGGCGGCGACGGCGGCGGCGCCGGCGCCAACGCCAGCGCCGCTCGCGCCGAGGCGCCCCTGGGAGGTGAGGCCACTCTCTGCCACCGACCGAACAACCGGCTCGCGACGCGCGGGGGAGGGAGGCACTCGTGCCGAGAAACGGCGCAGTCTGACGGGTTTTAGGGAAGACATCACCTTAATCAATTCGTCCATTCAAATGATTTCCCTGTCGGGACTCACTAGTACCTCGTTGAGGAAAAACCCCGCGTGCCGATGTGTAGGGTGGCACCGGATCTCACCATCCAGCAGGGAAGATCACAGCCACCGCCCGCGGGAAATGCATGCATTACACTTACGGGATTAATGACCTTATCCGTTGACGTGCCCGGAATCTCGAATCAGTCATTAAGTATCCCTCCCACACACACACACTCTTGGAATATTTGGATAGCCGAGTGAAACTTTGCATATGCAGTGTAGACGTTCAAAGTGATGCCATTTCATCAGATTACATCACCCCGCCTCGTTATGCTTAGTGAGCAAACAACGAAGTCCTGTGCCATTTGACTGCGCCAGGTGCGACTTGCAACTTAACATCAACAATCTCGTATATTATTAGTACACGATGCCGCATAACGACACATGGCCGTATCTAACTGGTTGACACTTATTCTGTAACAAAATATTTGTATTAACATGACAGAGCCTGGTAGTAAATTCAGCATACGCGTTGAGCCATTGAGTTATACTGGATGTTCCGCTCAGTGTACGTAACGTCCATGTTATTGTCTAGCAAGTCATCTTATTGTTAAAAATTTTCAAAACCTTACTTATCCCGACCGGGAATAGAATCTGGGCCCCCTGCTTTACCCCCAGTTTTTTTTTACCAATAAGTCCCGAGAGGACTAAGGGGCCTGTGAATTGCACCACATGTGGTACCATTCTGCTACTTTTGAGACGACTTTTAGAAGGGTTTGGAATGTTATTTCTTGTATTCTTTTGGTATTTTATGTTTAAAAGTGTTATTTATCAATAAATTATAAAGAAGAATGGGTTTGTGTGTTCTATAAACATTTTTTGTTCGTACCCGAATAAAATGTACTACACATTTTCTAGAGTATGGGGAATTCTCTGTCTACGGGAGTTAAAAATCCCCATCCCTTTCGTACTTCTAAAAGCATAATTTAAGTGCACATTAGATTTTTCGCTAATATCTTGATGCAATCAACAATTCAGTTAGGCATTGCGGGGCAGAGGTGCGGGTGGGGCACGGCGGAAGGGGTACAGAGAGAAGAGGGCGAGGCCGGACGTGGAGAGTGGGTGGGCCGGAACGTGGCGAAGATATTGATGGAATTCCTTTCTTTTCCTGGCTAAGAGATGATTGTGACGTACCTGGGCTACTCTGGGTTACCTCAACAAACAACCGTGCTGACTCTAGTAGGCTCTGCCATACCAACGTGCTGTCATGCTATAACAAAGCATAAATTTGGAGATGCTGGTTTGTTGCCTCCAGAAGGCAGTGTTACATTATAACAACTTGGAGTCGTGCAGCAATAACGTATACTAAGACATTAAACCTTGTTGCCACGTGGAGGCCGTATCTCTAAAACTAATAGTAATATCTCCTTAATATTTACAAGGTAGTTTATGATATTTAAGACAGTATACATTTGAATGCCGCACAACTAACTTAACCTACTGTGGCGTCTTTGCCGGGGCAATACATCACAGCCGTAAACGGTTTGTAATTTATTGAGTATTTATTTGAAATACGCTCCAACACCTGAATACCATTTATAATAATTACAATAAACAATATTGACCCGTTACCAGAAGGAATGTTTCCTGGTTACCACCACCGCTGGCCTGATAATTAGAGATCATATTCGGCGTGATGCACCAGTTGCCTACATGAGCATACAAGCGAGTATGCCGCACCTCCCGTCTCGTTGTAGCACGCCGGCTTCAGTTCCCTGCCTCAGTAGCCTATGCATTGAAATGCAGCTCCGCGCACAACCCACACGACTTCCTACCGACGCGCCCAAGAATCAGGAGTTTAGGACCGGGGTCCGCTTATATTACTTTCTGGGCCAGCTGACGGAACTGCGTCATCTCGCTGTTTCCTCCGACGCGTTTCCACAGCCAGCATGTCTACGGGGTTCACAAGTTTGCCCCAAGTGGTCTAGGGGGTTCACAAGTGGCCGCCCAAGACACGGCACCGCTCCCTAGGTTTGCCATCGTTCAGCCCGGCGCCCCTTCCCTCCAGCGCTGCCCGCTGTCGCAAACTACTTCCTCGTGCATTTCATGTGCATGAAATGCACGTGGCTAATATTTTGTCACGTTTGTGCAAGGCGACTGATATGAGGCCACACTACTATATGTACAATCTCGCTTATCCTACGGCCTATCTAGCTAATTATTTTCAATTCCTGACATCCTAATCTCTAATTAAATTTACTAGTATAGTGTCTGTGCCCTCATATGAAAATGTTTGTTTTTAATAGTTTGAGGCTCTTCAGTCTCTCTTGCATCAACACGCTGTACGCTACATCACAGAGCTGCACTACGGATACACCCCTCTTCATGTACCACCGTTTCACCCTGCGCGTGAATTCGCACACTGCGTGCAGCTGTCTCAGCTGTGGCGATTCCTATAGCTCGTTATAAGTAGAATCGGTGAAAGTCACTGTCGTAAAAATAATCTTTACAGAACTCTTTTTGAGATCTGATATGGCTATATATATTTTAAACCGAAATCCGACGAAAGGAAAGTTATGTTGTTACCAGAATTTTCGAAAGAGATTGAGACTACTGTAGATGCAAAGTTTTCATGCAGATGTCGGGGAATTACAGGAGAACCGGCGACATTTGAGGACTATAGTCACTAAGATGAATGTGACGTCGTACGCACAGATGAGCAACAGGATTGAACATGAAATTGGTTACCGAACGGCCCGATGCTTATTGTCAAATCACGGAGAATGGAGACATCGAACCGAAAAAAAGTAGAGGTGATACATATGCAGAAGAAATGTTTCTAACAAATCCGAAGAATATGTGAACTTGAAAGAGAAAAATTTCACTTCGGCGAGGACGTGGTCTACCACTTACAGTAAGAATAAGGTTTCCTGGAGGATCTCGAGTTTACAACGAAGGTATATGAATTGACAGAATTCTCTTTAATTGCAGAAGCATCCGAGAAAGAAGCCACTCCAAGATTTTCTTAGGGAAATTACAACAGAAGTTTGTGTGTATAATAGTATAGGTGGAGCTGTAATCGCAAACATTTAATTTCCGAAGATTTCCGACTGTAATTTGAGTGGTTTTGAGTGTGGCCTCAGGGCACACCCGTCAATTTGTTGGTAGCGTCTCTCCATGGTCCGTGCCTACAGTACTTCTGAGGCGATCCGATATTTATTAAACATTTACCTTTCTGAACTAACATTCCTCCTTTTGCATAATGGATTATGTAAATGTGCAAGAAAAAATTGAAATAATTTTCATTTACGGCGAAGCTGGGAGAAATTTCGACGCTGCTGTTAATTTGTATGCTCAACGTTTTCCTGACAGAGTACGATCGCGTTCTTCTTTCGTTAGAATTGTTCAACATTTCTCTACTGACGGAAGTGTACAACCGAAGGAAAGAACACGTAGAGTGTATGCTCCTGGAGAAAATAATCAAAAATCAGTACTGACTGCAGTAGTTCATAATCCACATGCGAGTGTTAAAGAAATATCTCAACAATCAGGGATTCCTCCTATGAGTGAATGAGGATACTGAAAATACATAAATTTCATCCGAATCATGTATCCTTGCATCAGGAATTAACTGACAATGACTTGCAAAACCGACTACAGATTTGTCAATGGGCAGTTCAGAGAATACAAACGAATCCGAACTTTTTTACTCAAGTACTATTCACTGATGAATTGACATTTACTAACCACGGTGAAGTTAACCGCCATAACGTGCAGTTTTGGAGTATTGTTATCGGTCGGTCGGTGCGTATCGTACTCTGTCAGGAAAACGTTGAGCATTCAAATTAACAGAAGCGTTGAAATTTCTCCCAGCTTCGCCGTAAATGAAAATTATTTCAATTTTTTCTTGCACATGTACATAATCCATGATGCAAAAGGAGGAATGTTAGTTCAGAAAGGTAAATGTTTAATAAATATCGGATCGCCTCTGAAGTACTTTAGGCACGGACCATTGAGAGACGCTACCAACAAATTGACGGTGTGCCCTGAGGCCACACTCAAAACGACTCCAATTACAGTCGAAAATCTTCGGAAATCAAATTTTTGCGATTACAGCGCCACCAATCAAAAGAACAGAAACATGTTTCAGACAAAACTGATGTATTTTTGTCCGTAGAATCCGAATCTGAAATAAAAAATGGGGGTTCCAATTGAAGATTTCAATGTCTCCCACCGCCCCACCCGCTGGGGGCAGGGAGGGGTGCTGATTTTAGCATAGAATGATTCCCCCTTCAAAACTGTTAAGATTTGGTCTCTGCTCAATTTTTCGTCCGTTTTTCGCGTATTTTTTGAGTTATTTCAAGTTGTCAAGTCAAATGGGACACCTGTGTATATGTGTGTGTACATATATACACATACACATAGTGGGTGATTCAGTCCTCGATACTCATACAGGATCCTCTGAGTTATTCAGTACACTAAGTTATTCATGAATGGAAAAGGAAATCGTGTAAACATTAGAAATTTTAAGAAAAGTTTTGTCTTCTTTTGCAAAAAAAAAAAAAGTATCCAAAATATTACATTTAACACTGTATCTTTGCTGCTATTGCATTCTTATCCAACGAATATGGAAGGAGAGAGAAAAACTATTATTTAAGTGTTATTTAGGATAGTTTATCATACTTGCTATGCAACCAGTTTCGAATTTTCACCTCGTGTAACAGAGCTTCAAGTGTTCGAAATGGCCTCCTCTTGCTTGAATGCAACATAGGCATCTGCGTCGCACGGCCTCTGTGACGCGCACAACTTTGCCGGGTTGTACCTTTATTTTAGATATCATTATTAAAATGAATATTAATTTCCTTTCTGATGCCCAGTATAGTTTCTGCCGCCACGCTTTCAAAGCGCCGAAGAAAGTCATCACGATCCTCTACTTAGGTAGCATAAACGCGGCCTTTAATCAACAACAAAAGCGTTGGGAGTTCATGAGCCCGCCCGCAAAATTGAAAGAAAACTATGGAATGTGGTATCTTGGTATCTTTCCATTTCGGGAACGAGTGTTTATACGGCATTAGTGTCTAAGGGCAGGCATGTCACATGTCGGTAATATTCAGCATTATGTTTGTTCCTTTCTCCTTGCTATGTTGTCACGCCCTTCGAAAAAATTAGTGTACCTTGCAAAATACCATGCACAGTGGTAAATAATTCCTTGACATGCTTTTCTCTAAACGCTACCTATGCAAAGGGCGTCGGGTTATTTGGAGTACTCAAAAACTGTTGTGCATATGGCGGGATTTAAGTAGTGCGTAGCCTCAACCGCAGAAACGTATTGTTTTCTCCCCACCCTGCTTCCGAAAAAAATATTCTACCACGTTTACTAAAATATCGAATATTAAAAAAATTATATTAAAGTTTTTTGGTGCAGTAGTGATTAACTTTGTAGAATGGTTAACAATAAATATTACAGTTAAATGATTTAATGACTTTTATTCAGGTATTTTATTAACATTTTTTCCGGGACGCGCGGGCTCCTGTGCAATTGCTTATTTTGATTGTAACTCCGGCCATCTTCGTTCACAGTGGAGGAACTAGTTTTTCCTTTGCCTCCACGAGGGAGCAGAGAGGATATACTCCAACTGGTGCCCTGTAGATGAACAGCTCAACACTGGAGTCTCAAAATGTTATTCACAATTCGTGGAAACACCAATGCGGCGATGTGAATTCAGCGAACTAGAGCCTGTACAAACGTAGCGGTCTGTAGTCCTATATATGCTTGGGAGAAACCCTCGCGATCGATAGCGTAGCACCGCTGTGAACCTCCTGCGATATTTTGAGAGAAGTGAACACGGACTTGGGCGCGTCACGTAATATTTTGATGCAAAGTATTCCGGTATCTGAAATTGTTCCCACGTCGGGTCAGAGAATGTTATTGACGACACTTGACAGTCAGCCATTGCTTATCGCATTTGGGAATTATGAAGATGAAGCTTGAAATGCAGGCCGAAAAAATAGCGGGAATTTTGTTGAAAAATCTGCCATTCAAAACTATCTTTTAATGAGGACATTACAAGATTTCAAAAATATTAGTCGATTTTGCGTGAAATAAAGGCAAGTTTAAAAATCATATTTTTCCTGAAAAATTGCTCCAATTTTTTTCCTTATTTGTTCTCGAATAGTGCGAAGTACGCTTATACAAATAGCACAGGACCAATTTTCGTCGAACTCTCTGAATTTTCAAACGTTACAAATGCTAGAAAGTATGTGCTGTATTTACATCACTAGTTTAGGTTGTTTTATCTGATAAATATTTATTATACATGAATAAACACGGCCACTGTCAAATTCTCCGCCGCATGAAGTATGTTAGTGGTTACTAAATAACATTTTAAAACATCGATGGTTTTGAGACCGATGTATTAGTAACATAGGTTTTAATTTTGAACATCGATGTTGTCATCAGTGCCGCAGCCCTATTTGCTTCACGAAAACAAAAATCCAGTCATTATGCCCTGAGGAAGGTCGCAGGTGGCGACCGAAACGTCGGCACCTTTGCCATGGGCGTCACCCTGACAGCCAATTAAATGCATACACCTCATCAACGAATTCGGCATAGCAGCACAGTTGTTACCTCTCCACGTTCGTATTCTACCCGATATCTGCCTTCTCAGAAATCTTCGCTAACCGCGTTCCCGACAGTGGCACCCTCCGTGGGGGCAGTCCCCCCACATCCGCTGCCAACACTGCTCCCAGGCAGTACTTCCAAGTTTGGGGCCTCTGCATTAAAATGCGGTACGCTTTTGAATTTCTTCTGAATACTGCTCTCGAAACAGTTTCCGTTTATTAAAAAATTGTAGAATGGAAATGTTTCGCTGTGGATTTTTCTTGAAATCGGATGACATGCTTTGAAGTTGGAATGTGTCCGTGACTTTTCTAGTTATAGGTAAAGCGAACTAAACTTGAAAAGATCGAAACGTAGGGAACATGGTCGCAGACGTTTCAGGAGACTACATTTAGTTATTGTAAATACATGATATCTCAGGTAAATAATTTTATTTGCACGAAATTTCGTATACGAGAAGTCCAAAATTATGAAAACTAAACTAAATTAATAAAACTTTATACGAATCAACAACTCGTGCTAGACATTCCATTCGTACTACTACACTAGTTGTTTATAATGCTTTTCTTTAACTTACATTTGGTGTATTTCATTTCAGGAAAAGATTTTTTGTTTGTATTTAGACAAGTATGCGTTGGGACGAGTGTAATAAGTTGTAACAATGACAAGTAATGCCATGTCATTATTCCAAGATAAACATTTCTTCTCCCAAAAAGTCAATTTTTTTTACAAATTAAAGAAAATTTGCCACTTGTGCATTATTATAAGAGTGGACAATTATAAGAGTACCCGTAGTGCAATTATAATGTCACCCTTTCCCCGCACATAAAAGTAAAATAACATAACTAGATAAGACATGAAATATTCAGACTTGTACATATTTCACACAAAAATCTTGATGTATTTATACTTGAATGCGTATCATGGTGCCATTTATGGGGTAGGACAGTGTTTCGCGGTATTAGTAAAACATATTTTCTATTTATTGGAATTTAAAACATTCCTAATGTTTCATTCCATAAGTAAGTGACGTTCGTACCTTGAAACATTGGAAACTGTTTATGAACCGTCCTGATTTCCAGTTTTATTCAAAATATATATTTTTCCTATTTTTAATCCTTGAGGGGAAATATTTATTTTTAATGCTCTGGACTGCATTATACCTAGAGTCCGAAAAAATGTGTAGTCTGAAACAACAAAGTATGTACATAAATATATTATGTAAACAATACGAATATGTAACTACTAGTGCTTCAATAGCACATAGTTCCTAGCTTTATTTCTAAATGTACAATTTTCGAAAATTCAGAGTGTTAAACGAAAATGAGGTCTGCAACATTATTTTAAGTGTCCCTTGTTCTATCCGTGGGAAGAGAAATGGAGCGATTTTTTAGAAAACGTCTTTTACTTTCTCGCCCGTACTTCGTAAGAAGAGAAAGTATTTAATCGTGGGCGGAAAACGGAGATTTTTTTGCTGTAAAACTCTTAATGCCGTGCCCTGGTAACAAAAAAATTGATAAATATTTTTCGTATAAATTCCTCTAACTCGTCTTGTAGGCAGAATCCTTGTTTTGTGTGTCACTGATACCGAAAACTCGATTGACGGCAAAACTTCCGTCCTCTAGTCAGACAATCTATCTGTCAGTCAGACCGTCAGTCTGTCAGACCGGCAGTCTGTCTGTCAGACCGGCAGTCTGTCTGTCTATCACTCTCTCAAAGCTGGCAGCTAAACCGTTCAGCCGATTTTCTTCAAAATGGATGTTCCTGGATCGGTTAAAATGAATTCCAGACCCTGTAAGATTAGAAATGATGTGAGTTTTGGGTCTACTTCACATGAAGCCTGGACATTTTCAATTTTTTTTCCAATTACTGATCGAGAATTTTTATTAAACTTTGTCCTCGGGCTTAAAGGACGTTTCAGAGTATGGTGTAGGCCTTTTCGTTGAAATCCATTACTTTTCGGAAACTGAAAAGAAAAAGAGTATTTTTGCGGCTTATTCTACAAATATATTAAATATAGAATTTTTTTAACTGAATGTAGTCTGTTCTAAAAGACCTCTTGACAAACACGTCCTTTTTTTCGAAAATGAGTGTATTTTTTCGAAATGTGAGAAATCAATTTTTTGCAATTTTACTGTGGTATGTTTTTAGGTAAAATGTATTGTTGACTTATCTTATTTTGTCGTGAAAGGAGTATGAATGAAGTTTTATTTAAATTTATTCAATTTTGTTCATTTTATTCAATTGTGAAATTAAAATCATGTGTGTATTTTTTGTATTGTTCACTCCTTGTCTGAAATATGTATGCTGTTATGCGCTAAATAAATATAAATGTTTTGCATAGATATTTAAAAACAATTCCCGTATTTCTGTTCCAGAAAGAAATTTCGGGCTGAACTTCTTAAAAACTTCTCAACTCTCACTGAAGAGGATTTGCCAGAAATAATTCAAAATAAGGAAGTTGTGATTTCAATGAAAGTTCTCTGCCATTCAGGGGAACATGTCTTGGTGTATTGTGTGCAGAAACTTCCTATTGTATTTGAAGTGGATGGAATTATGTTTCCAACTGTTTACATGTTATGGAAAATTCCAAATCTTCTGTACACATTCACTACATGGCCTCAAGTTCTTCCCAAGATTACTGGAGGAGCAGATCTTATGTTGCCTGGTGTTGTACTGAAAGATGGATTTCATGTAAAAGCGTTTGGTAAATTAGAGAAAGGGGAAAGAGTAGCTGTAAATTTATCCAACAATAGCGCACCTATTGCTGTAGGACGAACTGCTCTATCTAGTATGGACATGTATATGTCTGCAAAGCGAGGAAAAGCTGTAAACATCCTTCATTTTGTTGGAGATGAATTGTGGGGATATGGCACAAAATTACCCACTCCCAATCTCGGTCCTCCTGAAGGATTTGAAGTTCTTGGGTCAGATGAAGAAGCTGAAGGAACTGGATCAGTAGAAAATAAATCACCAGACGAGAATGAGGGATTGGAGCAGTCCAAAGGGGATGAAAATATTCCCAATTTATGCGATTTACAAATAGCATCCAATGAACCTGTACAAGATGAATCTTCAGTGAAGCTACAGGAAGATAATGCAACAGATGATGGTGATATACAAAATAATTTGTCAATCAGTAAGGAAGAGCCTGAAACAAGTGGTGTGTCTGGCAGCACTGAACAAGGAGAGAGAGAAATTATGGATGAATTAGTAGAATATTGTTTCCTAAAAGCTCTTAATACATCAGCAAAGAAAGCAGATTATCCTATGCTATCAAGCAAATTTTATAAATTACATATGTTACCTGCTTGTCCATCAGATAAAACATTAGACATTAAAAAATCCAGTCATAAAAAATTAAGTGTATTTTTGAGTAAGATGAATGTGCTGGGTGTAGTTTCTGTGAAGGAATTGACTAAAGGTGTGGAAAGTATTATGAATGTTAATGTCAGCCATGAACTGATACGGAATTTTGTTGACATCTTTGCTCAAGATGAGGCTGGTGCAAGTAGTTCACAGATGGTGGCCTTGGACTCTAATTGCCGTCCAGAGATTACTGAAATGTATGTGGTCACTGCTGCAGTGCTACCAATATTCAGCAAATTTGACTTGAAGTAAGTTAATATCTTGGCTCCAAAAGGTATTGGTAAGTATAAATATCAGTAAGGTTTATGCAAGTTGTTATTAATTTTTATAATATTTTATTTATTCAGAAAATATAATAAATATCTGAGAACCTTGTTTTGTCATAATGTTCTTGATTGAACTGAACCACTCATTAGAAAGAGGATTGAGGGGACAAAAGTTACCAAATGTAAGCTCACATACATACAGTTTATAATTCTATTTTGAACCAAGTTCTTCTTATTACATAAAATATAATTTTATTGTATTTCCTTTCAATATTTTTTCAATTATTTAGCATCTTCCCTCTTTATCAATTGTCTATTCCGTATTGCTATTACCAAATAGTGATAATTTTTTGTGCAATTGGTTTGAAAGGGCAGGGCAGCAAAGTAATATTTTTTCTGTCAGAGGAAAAATGAAGCTTGTGTAAACACTTTCTCAGTTTGCATATACGCTTCCCCCGGCTTTCTATAAACATATTGTAGTTCTTGGAACATCTTTGTACACCATTTCGATGTTAATGTTCTGTTTGTTTTGGGGGGAAATTCTAAAATCTTTATTTTGGATATATATTCGATTGTTTTGCCTCAATCACTTCAATTGAATCGTTTATTGAAACTGTCAAACGCCAAATTCCTCATTTCGAGAAAACTAAGAAAAAGTGTCGTAGTGATGTAGAGTAGTTTTTTCTGATTTCAATTCTTTTAAAATATTAAAGCATATGGTTGCGTAGGCTTCCGCGGCGTAGATTTTCTAAGAAAGGTATAGGAACTGTCGCCGTGATCTCTATCTGCTCTTGTGGTGAGCCTGTTGTGAGAGGAGAAGGGGAGGGCGGGATTGGTCAAGTAACCGACCAATAGGAAGCGGGCGGGTGATGCGGAATTGGTGGATAAAGAACGGAGCCATAACTGGGGAGAGGAGCAAGTTGGCGGCACGGGAAAGGTGGCAGAGGTGGTAGAGAGAAAGAGAAATACTAAGGCGGATTAATACGAAAAAGGGAGAAATTCTCACGAGAGAGCCGTCTGAGAGCCAAAGGACCAACAGCCAATCAGCGGCCGCGATAGGGGGCCCGTCATAGGTCAACCGTACGGGTGTGTCCTCTAGGGCCGGCACCGGATTGGCGGGCCGTGGAGGCCCGTTTCCAGGTGGTGTTGAGGCGGAGACCATCACCTCGGTTTAAGTTGATGGGCCTCCTTGATATTTCTACGGCCTCTTTAATAACGTGTGGCCCCCAGCGGTCCTCGGAACTAATCTTGCAGGTCTTGCTAAATTCAATGTGACCGGTTTCGGTGGCATATTGTGCTAAGGCCGATTTGTTTGTGTTCTTAAGCCGGTCGTTGCGCATGTGTTCACGCATGCGTTCATCTACAGAGCGACCCGTTTGACAAATGTAAACTAACCCGCAACTACACGGGATTTCGTACACCCCGGTGTTCTGTCGTGAATCAAGGCGGTCTTTCACCTGGACCAGGCTCCTCCCGATCTTGTTGTAGACGTAGAACACTGGGCGAATATCGGCTCTACGCAGTAGCCTGCCAATCCTGGCCGTGACACCGCGGATGTAGGGGAGGCGAGCTGTCTTACGAAGTGGTCTGAATGGCTCGTTGGTGTCGTGTTTAGTTGCGTCATCTCGTGCGTCTAGGTTGTTTAAGGCACGTTGTATGGCAGAATTGCTGTAGCCATTGGCCAGGAAGGTCTCTCTGAGTATCTCTTTTACTTATTGAGACTCTCGATATCGCTGATAAGGGCGGGCCGAAAAGTGAGGGTGTGTGGGTGTCCGGTAAGTAGTCGTTGATAACGACGGCCGTTCTATCCCGAGGGCTGAATTTTGCTGTCGTTCCGACACACGTCCCCACGGATGACCGTCACCGCTGCGGTAGAAACTGCGATTCGTAGTCTGACAGAAGATACAGCCGAGGACATAAAGGAAAGAAAGGGAATTTCTCCCTTTTTCGTATTAATCCGCCTTAGTATTTCTCTTTCTCTCTACCACCTCTGCCACCTTTCCCGTGCCGCTAACTTGCTCCTCTCCCCTTTTTTTGGTTTCCCCTCTCCAGTTACCCTGGAGGGGCAGGAATTTATATTCCTTAGGAATACATAATACAGCCGATAAGCTTTTGCAGGTTATAAGGGCAGTAACTTAAACTAACTTATGCTAACTTAAAAACTAATTGCATTTCCTCTTTGGGAATTGTTTGTTTTTTATTTAGTTGTAAATTTTTTCTGGTTCTCTATAATGTTCTTGTTTCTTCTTTTTTTGTTCATTTTCACACGCATTCATTCTTGGTTATTTACAATCTCATTCATTCATTCATTTACACCCACAGCACTATTTACACTGCTCATCTCCCCAGTTATGGCTCCGTTCTTTATCCACCAATCCCGCACCACCCGCCCGCTTCCTATTGGTCGGTTACTTGACCAATCCCGCCCTCCCCTTCTCCTCTCACAACAGGCTCACCACAAGAGCAGATAGAGATCACGGCGACAGTTCCTGTACCTTTCTTAGAAAATCGTCCCTCCCGAACGTGTAACCCAAGTGACCCCCTGGGGTGGTGCTAATAACCCTTCAAAGTAGCTTGGATTACATATGACATCCTTAGTCTCGTGGTTGTCCGCATGTGACCACTGCAGAGTTAAAAGGAAATTTCCTTTTAGTGTAGAGCAGAAACCAGTCAAACGTCGCTTGACGGGTTTCTGTTCTAAACCCGATTTTTTAGGGTCCTTCAAAGTTCATTGCGAGAGTGGCAAATAGTTGATTTCTGCACAAAACGACGTGTTTATTCTCATAGAAAAATATCCTGTTGCTAACGCTTTTTTTAATTTTTGGCGTTTGACGGGTTTCTGAAATAAACGATTCAGTTGATCTCCTGTTTTCTGTATGTAATTTACATAGAACAAGGTTTTTTTATATGTGGTGAATCCATGATACTTGCCTTCCTTAGCATTTTTGATTGTGGTCAGGTCAGTCATGTGAGCAATTTTTTTGCCACTCGATGCCAAACTAATTTGTGACATCAGATACTCCAGAAACAACACAGAGAATCACTGATTTGAGCACCATCTAGCGCCAGAAGCTGGTGTTAGACTCGTAGATTGTTTTAACCATGGACTCGTGCGGCGTATATTCGATGTTTTGGTATTGTCCAATTCGATTAATTTAGGTTTGATTTCATTTAATTTCCGGTAAAATTATTTTATGATACGGATCACTTAAGTATGGCAAGAACATTTTTTGCGGTTTATTGGCTCAGATGATATGACACCTAATCCCCCATAGTTTCGATTAGGCAGTCATTAAGATAAGCAATGACTAATCAATTATTGCAACCTCTGGATGATGGTAGTTTTACCCTTAATGTGTCTGGTAATTTTGACACTATTGATAGTAATTGTATTATTGATGTAACTTTCTAATTATAAATGCACCAGACCATTTCGTGTCGAGTAATGTGTACTATCAGTATCAAAGCTACGGAAACGGATATTCGTGAAGATATTCCTAGATTTTTAGTTCAAAAAAATGCCCTATCGTATGAATGTTGCTAGTTATGTGGTACCTTAACACGTGATAGCTGTACTTTATCAAATGTTGACGAAAATCCAAAGTTAAGAAACTTGGCACAATCTCTCTTTTACGGTATTTGATGATTGATAGTCTGAGATAGTCTGAGCACATCTGCACAAACAGTTTATTTTTAAGCAGGATTTCGCCAACTTGAACGCAGGCTATTGTGCGATTTAAACAGGATGACTCGTCACAGATCATCAGCGGTGACACGCTTATCCAATTGGGAGCTTCAACACCAAATTTTATAGTCATAACGAAGCTCCTGATTGGATAACCGCGTCCAGGTGACTTATCTTTCTCAAGTAACTATATTTAAATCGGACATTGCTATACTGTATCTAATATTTTTTCAGTAATTTATGGAGTTCCTTTTTACATTGAAGCAACCTTATGAAGTCGGACGTTTTCAGATTTTTTTTATTTTCTCGAATACGTACGTATATGCGGAGTAATATATGTAGTTTAGAGAAAGTTATGTAATGCTGCGGAAAATCGATTTCGAGATTTGTCCCCTGACACCGAACTTTTTTTTTTTTTTTTTTTTCCAGTGTCATTCTCACAGTTACCATACCCTTACAAGCAATAGTGGTCGCTAATGACCTAGAAGTTGATGCGACCTTAAATAACAAAAAAGTGTTTTTTATTTATTTATTTTCAAAACGTCTGTCCGGTGTTTGTGAATAACACTAGCGCGTAAACCATGCGTAGAATGTTTTGCCAAATTGAACCCCCCGTCGATCTGGCCTGAGTCGAAGCTCTGCAATTTTGAACATTCATTAATTTGTAGGGTTTTATTTACATGAAGCCCCTGGGACATTTTCAAATTTTCTCTAATATAGCTTGAAATTTTTTTCTTTAAATTTCTTGTAGAATAGAGTATGTACCTTTTATGAGAAATGTACCTTTTATAAAGGTGCCATATCTCGTATTTTCACTGATAACTCTGAATTTTTAATAATTGTAAAAATTTCAATTTTTTCGGAGTCTTTCTACCACTACAAAATTGAAAATAAAGAATTTTCTTTCAAATGAAATTTGTTCCCCATTATTAGTTCTTGCATTAAGGTCATGTACATTTTTTTGAAAATTTTAGTAGTTTTCGCGCAATATTGCATGAAATATGTGCAATTTTAAAACATTCTCAAAAACGGCTCCAAATATTTCTTTAAATTTTTGGAACGGATAGCGCCTAATGTACTCTATAATTTAAAAATATTTTTTTTACTTGTTCACGTTGTACATATTTATATTAGCGACGATTTGTTCACATTATTGCATTTATGAGTACATGTGCCTGAAATAATATCATAAAGTTTTTTCAAAAACTCAAAAGCTTTCTGTGAAAACAAACTCAAAATCCCGCATTCCACGCTCAATCGCCATTTTCTAAAAAACGACTTCGATTTTTTATTTTTTAAAATTTTTTTAAAATTTATTTACTTATTTATTTTTGAAACTTTTCGTGCATATAGTGTTAATTGCACTCTTTGGGATGACATAATTCATTTTGCTGTAAAATATTGTACTTTCCAAAATTACACATTTTTTATATATATATATTTCACGCTGTTTTTTTGCAGAGATCGAGAGATTTGTAAACACTATTGTATTTGTGAGTGGAAATGTTTCAAATGACTTTCAATCGAGTTTTTCGAAAACTGAAAAATTTGCTATGAAAAAGAGCTTCAAATTTCACATTTACACTAACGCTTAAACGCGATTATCTTAAAAACGGCTTCAATTTTTTCAATGAAAATCGCCATTTATGACGAGGTGTTATTCGTCTTTAATGTACTTAAAGTAATATTTCAGTTCCACTATTGGTAAACCGAAAAATTGAGAAAAAAAATACACTGGCGGCGATAGATCGCAGTTGGCAGTAGTATGTGGCAAGACAGGAAAGCTACGCCTGGCCAAAGAAATTAGAAAACTAACTAGTACGAGAAAGTCCGTGCCATTCTGTAGCACCACTAGTTATACTTTTTTTTTCACCAATATTTTTTAAACGAAAAGATTTGAATTTACAGTAGTTTAGCGATAGTTTGAATCTAGGTTAAAAGAGGCAGTCATCGGGGGGGGGGGGATAGATTGGAAAACGAAATACGGAAGTATGTAACGATGCAGTAGTATCGAGCTGGCGTGTATGCGGATTCGGTCTTCAAATATTGTTTTGCAATTCCCACATTCAGGTTTAGTTGTCTTTCAGAGTGCAGAGCAAGTGTATATTTATATTGTGTTCTATAATTTTGTTTACATTGATCCAGTGGTGGATTTAGGCATAGGCACCGACGGCACTGGCCCCTGGCCGGCAAACTTCCTTTAAGGCATTTTTTTAATCGAAAAATATTTATTGACAGGAATTACATCTGCCCGTGATTATTCAACAAGGGCACTTGCCCTCGGAGAGTTGGCCAGTGAAGAACGATATCGTGGATTTTTTAAACAAAATTATGCGCAGTTTTTTATACTTTAGCTTTCAGCATGTCAAATCACATATTTTTTGTTACATAAAAATGTTTATTAAATTCCCGTAAGGAGGTTGTATGATTATTAATTGAATAAATGCTTTACAAATTATTGAAACTATTGTCTTTATAGAAAATCAAAGAATAGAAACTACTGGTGGCCAAAACAGCACATTCTTTCTCGCCCTTAGCGGTTAAGTAATACTATTTTCACCGCCATTTCTGTCTGAATTAACAAATCTAAGTCATCACTTTTTGTAAAACTCGCTACAAATCGTAGAACATTAGATGCAAAAACTAAATATTTTCAAACAAATATCAACATAAATTCAACAATCAAAACTGCGTTTTTACATTTAAATCATGTCCCAATAATGAGATGGAATTCACAGAAGTAAATGAAACCCACTTATCTTGTCGCCGTTCAACAATGAACATCTCAAATATCCATCGCTGCACTGATGCCCAAGGCAG
>JAZDUA010000477.1:70000-322500 GCA_038098605.1 Gryllus longicercus
AATATGAGTTGACCCAATTTTTAAAATCTTTTGCTTAATCCGTCCAAGAAAATGTAAGGATAAAATTTACAGCTAGTTATGAGAATTTTTTTAATAAATTGCATTCATTTCAAGAAGAAATTACGGGAAAAATACTCGTTTTTCAAAAAATATTTAATGTCCCTTTTTTTAAAAATCTCATTGTTTAGAACATTTTCTTCTTCTTCGTCTTTTTCCGGATCACCCACTTCGGAATACGTTACATCAATTACTTATGTGGTTTTCTTTCTTTACGTTTCTTCCAATTCCTTCATTCTTTCATATGTTGCCTTTTTCTCTCTCTCGTGATACTTTTGCCCTTTTGGATTTAGGTTTTTCAGGGAATGTGAGCTGCCTATCTTGAATTATGTTTCTGAATTTTGCTTTACTTTGAATTATTTTTTCAGTAATTTTTATTTCATTCAAGTCTTCTTGGATTAATTTAAACCAATTGCTCTTAGTTTTTCTATTTAAACACTCAAATATTTATTTAGTCTGTGTTTAGTCTGTGTCTGTCTCTTTATTTTATTCATTCTAAAGATAGGGTCATTGAAACTAATTCTCATCTTTTCATTGTATATGCGAGTTTTTCAATTTTTTGTACTAATCTTTATTAGGAATTAAATTAATTTCATTATTTTTGTATTTAAAGCCTAGTATTTTCCTTAATATTTTCTTTCTTTTCTAAACAATCTAGTAATCCTCTGTTATTAGGGCTAGTGTTTTAGCTGCATGTAATGCCTCTGGTTTTGTAACTGTTTTATAATGTTTGGTTTTTGAATCCCATGAAAGTGATTTTTACTTTTCCGTATTCGTACGTACGTACTATATACTGAGTAAAATACGTAGTATAGGGAAACTTATGTAATGCTGCGGAAAATCGGTTTCGAGATTTCAACGGAAATATACGTTTGGGGTCTCCTGATACCGAAAAGTGTTGTTTTTATTTCAAAACGTCCGTCTGTGAACAGTACTCGCGCCTAAACCATGTGTAGGATTTTTCCAAATTGAAGAAACCCGTGTCGATCTATCTCGAGTCGAATTTTTGAGATTTTGAAAAAAATTCTTGAATATTTGGGGGTACTTCACAAAAAGCCTGGGCATTTTCAAAATTTTCTCAAAAACTGCTCCAATTTTTTTCTTTAAATTTCTTGCAAGAATCGAATAAAATATACATATAAAGGTGGCATAGGTCAGATTTTCGAAAATTTCAAAATATTTCGGGCGTCTTCTTACAAATACAAAATTTCAGATAGAGATTTTTCCTTTAAATAAAATGTGTTCTTCATAGTGAGTTCTTTCATTAAGGTCATGTAATTTTTTTTTAAATTAGTTGTTTTCGCGCAATATTGCGAGCAAACAATAATAGAAAAACAAAATTTTCTCAAACGGCTCCAAATTGTTTCTTTAAACTTTTGGTAGGGATTGTGCTAAATCCACTCTATAAGATGATATAAACGCCATATCGCTCTATTTTTGTTTTTTCAAAAATTACAAAAACGTAATATTTTGACACGACTCTCAAGTTATTATTTACATTAGAGGCAATTTTTTTTTACATTGATGTATTTATGAGTACATGTACAGACCAATGGCAATAGAAAACTATTACCAAAAAGTCTGTAGCACCACTAGTTTGTTATATGTATCATTAGTTAATTGAAACGCTACTTCAATTTTTTGTTCTACCCTTTCGATTGTTCGGATTTTTAGAGGTTTGGGTGAGTTTTTAATGTTAATATTTTTGTGTTTTCAAAGAATATTTTGAGTCCTACGTAAGGTTTTTGGTTTTTGTAATTCTTGGATTTGTTTTTCTGCTTCCGACCAGTCTTTGGCTATAAGAGCCTAGCAAAGGCTAGGCAGTTACATTTTGGTCCTTTAGTTCCAATTTTAATTTCATTAATTTTAGGTTTTTATTCCATTCTCTTGTCTGTCTCCAGTTTTTAATTAGAAATGGTTCCGATAACTCTCCCATAAATTTGACTTGCACATATGTTTCTGTCAGAGTGGTTTTGATTAGATTTGTAGTTTTATTGTCCAGGCCGGACTCTTTCAGTATTGATATTAATGATGCTCTTTCGGAATGGAATCATATTGTTTTCGAAAGTCATTAATTGTTATTACAGAGGTTTTATTACCTAATTTACAATAATTCGGAACACTTTTAAGATTAAATATTTGATCTGCACATGATCGATTTTTTCTTAACCCACTTTCATATTTTCCAATTTGATAGTTCAGAAGTGGTTTTGTTAGGTTCAAAAAAGTTAGAACATTTTGTTTAACACAATTTTTTTATTGAACACTGAAGGTTCGAAAATTTCAAACATCATTGCGAAAGTAGTATTGAAGATAAGTTTTAGAACATTTTATTTATGACAAAATTTTTTATCATCAATATTGTACTTTAGCAATGCTAGTGTGCAATTTTCGAACATTAAGTGTTCAATAAAAAGAAAGCCTGCGCCATTGTTTAAGCGTCCCTTGCACTATCCGTGGAAAAAAATATATAAAGAAACTAGTGGTGCTAAAACAGCACAATCTCAATCCTTTTCCGGCCCACGATTACAACAATTCATTTTCTTACCAAGTAAGGCAAGAAAGGAAAAAACCAAGAACCTGTAACAAGTATTGTACTTCAGCTTCTGGGTCAGTGACCCCATCTCGATCATGTTTTCCCCCTGTTTCCCTGATCCTTGAGCAAATGCTGAGATGGCACCTTGTTTTGCTTCTGGTCATAATTGTAACTTAAAAAAACTTCTCCCCATAGCACGTCACGCACGTCACGCAGTGTTTTTGACGTAAATAAATAAACCATTAAAAACAATCAATCATAGTTCTTAGTAGACTTACTATTCAGGTATTGGGTGTAGCATACAAAGTTTTGGTGCATATCTGTCATTACACCTGGCCAACATGTAAATAAATTACAATGTGCCACTCTGAACACTAACATTCTAACCTCGACTCAGCGCCTTCTAGAACAACATCAAGCCTATGCAGCGAAATTAAGCTCGCAAACCAGCAAGTAAAACTGCATTTGAGATAATCTAATACGATACTATTTTAACTAAATTGCCTGACAGCAAAAAACTTCACACGGCGTATTCCCCATATGAATCTTCCGGGAAAACTTACACTAGGTAATGACACGTTGCCACCATCGGCCACGCTCTCGGGCTAAAAATGGAATAAATATATAGCAACTACAGGCAGATGGCAGCAGAAAAACACCTGTCTAGTAATAGAAAATGATTAACATGCAGCACCATGACGCTCAAACTCAAAACTGCATGTATCGAGGCTGATTCACAGAGCGATTAAAATAAGAAGGATGTTCTTTGGTTTACAGAACATTGTCTATCTCGTAATGAACATTGCATTTTCCAAAATACAGACACTTTATCTTGCAGGCTACTATTGAAGAGGAAGGGAATTCAATAAGCGTCTTGCATAACAAGTTTCTTGTATGGCTTTGTTTCTTGTAGTAGAAATGATATCGATTCCAGTTCCTTGACGGAATTAAATGTGTGCTCACTTCAAAATATTTTTGGAATATTTATTGAACATCCTACAGTTAAAATTCTCCTACATTACATTTACAAATTTCCAACAAAACGAGCTATAGATTAATCCATTGTTTTAGAAAATCTAGAGGTAACTAGTCAGTTATCGCTCTTTTGAATCCACTGTTGTATGCGGATATTTTACCATTTACTTTCTGGTGGAATTTTGCGGAAAGGGGCAGTTTCTCAATGTACGAGTAATTAATTCCTTCAGTTTAGATATTTTAAAAGATTCCCGGTACATTCAGGAGTTATAAGCATATATAAACAAAATAGAATGCTAGATCACGAACGAAATGGAAATTAATACAAATAAGTGCCGAGCTAATTATTTGACCATGGAAAAATCAGAACATGTTTCGTACACCTTGAAAGGTGAGTTGATTCCCAGTGTAATATCAAATACCCAAGTACGTCATCTGTGGAAACATATTTTCAGGGAATACCAATATTTATAACTATGACACTTGTCACAGTAATAAAATTTATCAGGTCAGTACCTGTTGCTCACTACAAAGAATTCTCATATAATTCATGCTTATTATGTTACAACATTGCCAGGTGACATTAAACAACTGAAATTGACACACAAGTTTAAGTACCAAGTAAAATCTTTTCTACTGCTCAACTGTTTCTGTACAGTTACAGACTAGTAATTTTTCATCCAGTTTTTCTGATCCTTCCAGCAAATACTAAGATAGCCCCCTTGTTTTGTTTCTGGGTGGAAATGTAGGTTCACTATGTGTTAATTTTTGTGATCTCAGTGGGGGATGTAGCGTAGAGATTGGACTTCTCGCCATTGTATGTCACACACAGTGTTGTGTTTTTTAAGTTAAATAAAAGGGCCAGGTTTAGTAGTAATAAATGCATTTATATATTTACGAATTTAAGAATCTGTATCCAATATATGGATTCTTGCGAAATGTATACGTCTTAACGTTCATGATTGATTTGCCTGATTTTTAAATCTAATTTGTAGATTGAGTTGAAATCGGTTTAGAGCAGGCCTTCTCAACTCAGTGGGTCGCCAAGCGGACAAAAGTCTTCGGACAGGTCTAATAATCTGTAGGTTCAGTATATCAGCAGATTTGTTGCGAAATAGGTCTAATGCGATAAAAGATCCAATAAGTTAAGAGTTTATGTTCGTACCTAATGCATTTGCAACTATTAGAAACACCTAAAAGTGATTAGATGAATAACTATGACCTAATCTTTCAGTTGTTGGTAGGGCATGTTCGACCAAAACAATCATGACAAAATCCTACCAAATTAATCGAAGGCACGTAGAGAAAATTACCGTAATTCTAAATAACGTGAAGATATCGGCGTACACCTGCAATCTTTGAGCTACATTTTCAAATTCTAGGCTCCACCAATAGGTGAAAAGAACTGAATATTTTAACATTATTATTATTATATTATTATTATTATATGCATTACATACTTTGTGAATTAAAGTTTTCCATCCCCAATCGGGGTTTCATGTTAGACATTAATATACTGACATAATGTCCACTATATTATTTCTGTTAGATCAAAATGGATTAGACATTAGTGTCTGTTGGACCACCTTTAATTAGACATTATTAATCATCGGACCAACTTTTTATTAGACGTGTATTCGGGGCCATTCTGCCATTACAATTAGAAAGTACACCACCTGTCATTACACCAAACTGCCTCATAGTTTAACGCGTAGCTGAGTCTTTAGCTGTCATTGCACGTTTTGCGAGGTCAGGCATACAAAACACAAGTGCAATTCAAAGTGATAAGGGGAAGGGGAATCTCAGCAGTCATAAAATTAAAGTTCCAGAAAGCAGCGAACACTCGGCGAACCAATAGCCCCTAGAAGGAGTGTGAGGGGATACTGGTACAAGTGCTTGCGTGCGGGCGTACGTCTGTACGAGAGCGAGAGAGAAAACGTAAGAAATGTGGTTACTGGCTAAAATGACACTTGTTATATTAGTTCCGTCCTGAAACTACGCCACTTTATTATTTTTATAAAAATATATAAGCATATGATAGATTTATGGAAAAAATCACCAATAAATTAATATTTCACATATTTCTGACAATAAAAATGAAAAACTTCACAACGTGAGCACTACAATTTTTTTTTTCAACATGCATCCACAGTTTTTTGGTTTTCCCACTTACTAACACTTTTTCAATAATGTTTTCTGAAGTTGAAACGTTTTAATACTTAAAATATTATGTTTTTTTTTCTTTTCTTTTCTTTTTCTTTTTTTTCTTTCTTTCAATCATCGTCAAACTGATTGTGAAACTCATAAAAATACGCCACCTCACTGCCTAGTGGCTGCACCCGGGGCTGCTCACTTACTCTTTCAACGCACAATGCGTCACTATAGAGTGCTATGTCTTCTGATACCCTCATATGGCCTTGACCAACGCGGCTCTGGCCGAGGAGTTACGAATGTCAACGAAAGGCCGGGAGATACGTGATTACAAACCAAGGTCTGCACCTTCCCACGCTCAGAGCCGAGAGAAAGGAAATTCTCGTAAGGCCCTTCGCCTTGGGAGGCAAGCGCCCCCAAGGTCGAACGCTGACAACTGAAGCTCCTCGCCTTCATTGTGCGTCTGTCACGACTGAAACTCGTATCAGTGGGACAGAGAAATTAAAACAGATTTAAAAAGGGAATAAAACCACAAAATTCAACGTCATTCACTTCAACAAAAAAAAAAAAAGCTTCGTCACGTGTATTTCCGAAACTACTTGTAACAAAATCCTTAGAATAATCGGTAAACTGAAAGAAGAAAAAAAAGTGTGGTTTAGATGAAATTCCGGATTGAAAACTTCTGTACATGCTTTTGTACACCCGTTAACTCGTATTTTCAATGCTTCAAGTCACTTTTTAAAAAAAGGAAACAGAAATGAATTTCAAAATTACCGGCATATTTCTCTTGTGTCTGTTTTCTCAAAAATATTAGAGAGGCTTTTGAACACGCGAAAGGAAACTTTTCTCAGGAAAGTAAAAAGTACCGTACTGGCACGAAAATACATTATTTACTGATCTTTCCAATTCTTTACCAATTGAATATGGGGTCCCGCAAGGTCCGATGTTAGGTTCTATCCTCTTTCTGTTATACGTAAACGATATGCCCTAGTCTATTAAAGACGAAAAAACTGTTCTGTTTGCCGATTACACGAATGTTCATTGCCAGAAAGAAACAATAAATAGTACGATTTCAGAAGTTTCAAATTGGTTTTGTAATAACAAATTAAAAGTGACGAAAAACAGTTTCAATGCATTGTTGCATTTGAAATCAGCAATCACGTACGCAATTGAAAATTAACAATTTGCAATTAGCTGATGTTAAGGTAACATTTTTAGTTCTCTCAATTCAGTGAAACGTCAAACGGAATGTACATATAATAGAATTAAACACTAAAATTAAGTTCAGTTATGTTACGAAATCAGAATTCTTTCAAATTCTATCAGCCTTCATGCAACTCGTTGCGTGCATTTTACAAATTTGCGTTCCCGCCTGAGATATGGCATAATATTCTGGGGAAGATCATCATGTAGTTCCCAAACCTTTAGTTTGCAAGAGAAAATTAGTCGAATAATGAAAAAATGCCATCCGCATGATCCGTGCAATCCTCTCTTCATTGAGCTTGAAATCTTACCACTGACTTGCCTGTTTATTTACGAATCTGTAATATTTGTCAAAACTGACTTACTTAACGGTGGGAACATTTTTCATGCAATACTGATATTAATAATTACAATACACTTCGTAGATATGATGTTCGCCCTTTCTCATCATGTGATTGTTCGTAGACCAATCCCGCCAACTTGGGTACCACAGTCCGGTACGCTAACCGTTTCACCATCGCCGCCGCGCTTTGTGCTTGTAGTGATAGGAGTAGAAGAAAGGGCGAGTTACTATTTTGTTAGCAATGCAGAAAAATCAAATCTGTTGTTCGTTTACCGTTGCAAATAAGTTTTCTGTAACTCGGGAACCAAAATGTCCTATCTGTTTTCAAATGTTGCTAATCTCGCGCTTTTTTAATTCTAATTTTTATTTATCGTTAACTTTTATCCATCTTTTAATTACTGATTGTTAAAATGATGGGAAGGGATTTTGGAACTCAATAAAGGTGATCTTTTCCCCTATACGTCACATAGTTTTACTGTTTTTTTGACTAAATTAATCTAAATCTAAATTTGCAGATGCATTCTTTCCATGAAGCCGATCTTGCGTGTTTCTGCCAATTGCATTAAATTCGCAGAAATTCAACTTTGAAAAAAATAAGAAACCGTTCCGTTTCCTCGTTGGAGAGATTTCGTTTTATGCTGTGTAAAATGTCATTTAACTTTATGGGCTGGAGAAATTTTCCGTTTAAGGCAGGTTTCCGCCTTGTGCAGGTTCCAGTTTAGACATATTTTACTATTCTCTCTTCCCCTCTCTCATGCATATATGTGTGTGTATACAAAAATATATTTACTATATATACATACATATACATGGGGTGTCCAGGGAGGAAACAACGAAACTTAGAATATAAGCTCTTACGACAATTTTAAGTATATTTTGTGTAATCAACTCTTCGAGACTTCGAATGTCTGAACGGCAATAAGCACTCAAAAGTTGGTTTGAAAAAACCTTTCTACGCCAAAATTTGTATTTCATAAACATAAACACGCCAGAAACATAATTATTTATTACTTGCAAAGGAAATTAACACAAAGAAAAAAGCCCCTAATTTACACAATTCAGCTGCTTTTTTATTAATGTTAATTTTTGTTTGTGAACAAGCATCCATTTCTTTTGATAATAAATAATTTAAATGTTTCTCTGTAGTGTTTATAAGTTTTTGAAATGCAAATTAATATTAAATTAAAAGTAGTTTTACAAACCGTTTGAGTGCTTATTACGACTCTGCCGTTCGAAATAAAAAACGACTTTATTAGACTAAATATGCTTAAAATTGTCTTAATAGCTAATTTTCGAAGTTTCGTTGTTTCCTTCTTGGACCTTCTTGTATGTAGATTCCATTTCAATTCTAGACCTCTGTTTTATCAATAGAACAAGCATCATCAGCATAAAGGTTTCATGCGTACAAACTTCCTTTATCATCGCACTGCAATGGAATCGTTTATTCAGAAACCATTGAAGCGCAAAGTTCGCCAATTTCTGGCAATCGAAAAGCCATCTAGCTAAACACGGACTAAATTGAGGATTTCTATTGTATTTTTTCTGAAAGAAGAATATATTTTTATTAATTTTAATAAAGAAAATATATAACATTGGAAAAAATTTTCACCAGTAAAACATTTTTGACGCGTGACCTTTTACTGAAATAAACGATTCAGTTAATATTAATGGATAGTATATTGTAAGCGTGTTTTTCTACTTATAACTTAATAATATAATAATAATAACTAATATAAATTATAATATATGTGAATAGATTTGATGTACGCAATGATTTTATGAGATTAATCGATTAAATGGCTTTATTAATTAATTCCTTTCATTGCAGGTTGGTGAAAGTAAATGAAACTCTTTCAAATGTGCTTGGTAACAAAGAAATTGAGAGTATACAATGGGATGAATTATTCACTAAAATTATTAGTCGAATGACTCGTTCCTACCAAATGTCCTTTTCTGGTCATAGTTCCGTTTTGAATAAGGGCAAATTAGAACCTATTGACATTCAAGTGGGAAAGAGGACAGGAAATAAAAAGGTATGTACTACATTTTAGAAAAGACATTTTTGCATTGCACACTCCCAAGTGTATTGTTATTGTAACTATGTTTGATAACTTTTTAGATTAGTGTAGATGAGTTAATAATATTTTAATTCCACTATATTATCAGCATTAGTCTAGTATCACCGTAAAAACAAGTAGTTACTCCTCCAGGAGAGTAGGGTGCATTTTCAGGCAATGTCAAAATATCAATAAACGGCACACAAGACACTGACACCACGCTTAGTCAACTCAAAACAAGTGTTTAGATTATGAAACAGAATTTCATCGCCTTTCTGATCCCTACAATCCAGCTCTAACATTGATAGATTCAAGCACAAACAGGCCACGAAGCAAGTCAAAAAAGAAACGCGTGAAGCCTGCCCATCCTAGTCCACCAGAAAACAGACTTTCCTACTGAGCCGAAACAACGGTACTTGCTTTAGCTGACACTCATGGCCGCCACCATTCATCCATTCTTAGTGAGAAGTTACCCTGCATCTACTAAGTTTCATGTGTTCAGAATCCTAATGGGGGGTTTGCGGAGGTGACCCTCTCGAAAACTGAACAATCGGGGCAGGCATTATCATAGGTGGCAAAATGGCATTAATTTGGGCCGACACTTTACTCCTGATCAACATGTAATCAAATTGCATTGATCCACCCAAAACACTATCATTAGAGTCTCGCATCTGCCCTTCTGATACAACAGGCCAACAGTAAGCAATGGGATTAAGCACGCAAGTCAACTATAAAAACTGCATCTGAATGAAAAAGATGTCACACGTTTTAAATTTATTTCCTCTCTGCCAAAAAAAAAAACACCTGGTTTCATCACCACAAGAACCATGCTGCAAAACACTCTTGGTAGGCTGAGTGACTTAGTGAGCTGGCTCGACATAAATCGATACAGTCATCCCACGCAATCTCCAACCAAAAATCCATCTCTTCCATCTTCCTTACTTTCTTCACTCCCACTATTTTGAACCCTTCGATCTCTTATGAATCAACTCCCGTTTCTGACAATCACAATATCGTAATCGTATCAATCACAAGACGTAAAACACATGAAATCAATCACTTCAGAAATAACTCTAACAGTAAATTGAATTGAATTAATGCCTTATTTTACGTCGCGAGACTCAGGCCATGAGGCCTGCTCTTCCGTCTGACCACGTAAATTTCGCTACGCTCCTTTCACCAACTAGCAGAGAAAGGAGGTATTTCTTGGGCGAGAAACAGGCGATTTGAATTTAGCTCAGAGGCGTCATTTAAGCTTGAGGATATTTTACATGCAAGTAAATAGCCGGCTTTACTTCCTCTCCGAAGGAAGGCGTACGCAGGATTTTTTCGCCCTTAAAAATCCACGGCTTCGATCGGGTTTGAACCCGCCAACTTGGGTACAACAGTCCGGTACTAACCGTTACACCATCGCCGCGCGCGTAAATCACCTCTTGAGTGCATTAATTGTACCTTTTGGCAATTTCAATGAACTAACAAGAACTCAATTCCTAATTTTGTTACATTTAAACACTATCAAAACATTTTTGCAAGATTTTAACTGATTCTTAACTACGTGGCCTTCCATTACAATGTTTTTTTCTGTTACTACTACTACTACTACAACTGTTACTACTACTACTACTACAACTGTTACTACTACTACTACTACAACTGTTACTACTACTACTACTACTACAACTGTTACTACTACTACTACTACAACTGTTACTACTACTACTACTACAACTGTTACTACTACTACTACAACTGTTACTACTACTACTACAACTGTTACTACTACTACTACAACTGTTACTACTACTACTACAACTGTTACTACTACTACTACAACTGTTACTACTACTACTACAACTGTTACTACTACTACTACAACTGTTACTACTACTACTACAACTGTTACTACTACTACTACTACAACTGTTACTACTACTACTACAACTGTTACTACTACTACTACAACTGTTACTACTACTACTACAACTGTTACTACTACTACAACTGTTACTACTACTACTACTACTACAACTGTTACTACTACTACTACAACTGTTACTACTACTACTACAACTGTTACTACTACTACTACAACTGTTACTACTACTACTACAACTGTTACTACTACTACTACAACTGTTACTACTACTACTACAACTGTTACTACTACTACTACAACTGTTACTACTACTACTACAACTGTTACTACTACTACTACAACTGTTACTACTACTACTACAACTGTTACTACTACTACTACTACTACTACAACTGTTACTACTACTACTACTACTACTACAACTGTTACTACTACTACTACTACTACTACAACTGTTACTACTACTACTACTACTACAACTGTTACTACTACTACTACTACAACTGTTACTACTACTACTACTACAACTGTTACTACTACTACTACTACAACTGTTACTACTACTACTACTACTACTACTACAACTGTTACTACTACTACTACAACTGTTACTACTACTACAACTGTTACTACTACTACAACTGTTACTACTACTACAACTGTTACTACTACTACAACTGTTACTACTACTACTACTACTACTACTACTACTACTACTACAACTGTTACTACTACTACTACTACTACTACTACAACTGTTACTACTACTACTACTACTACAACTGTTACTACTACTACTACTACTACAACTGTTACTACTACTACTACTACTACAACTGTTACTACTACTACTACTACAACTGTTACTACTACTACTACTACTACAACTGTTACTACTACTACTACTACAACTGTTACTACTACTACTACTACAACTGTTACTACTACTACTACTACTACAACTGTTACTACTACTACTACAACTGTTACTACTACTACAACTGTTACTACTACTACTACAACTGTTACTACTACTACTACAACTGTTACTACTACTACTACAACTGTTACTACTACTACTACAACTGTTACTACTACTACTACAACTGTTACTACTACTACTACAACTGTTACTACTACTACTACAACTGTTACTACTACTACTACAACTGTTACTACTACTACTACTACAACTGTTACTACTACTACTACTACAACTGTTACTACTACTACTACTACAACTGTTACTACTACTACTACTACAACTGTTACTACTACTACTACTACAACTGTTACTACTACTACTACTACAACTGTTACTACTACTACTACTACAACTGTTACTACTACTACTACTACAACTGTTACTACTACTACTACAACTGTTACTACTACTACTACTACAACTGTTACTACTACTACTACTACAACTGTTACTACTACTACTACTACAACTGTTACTACTACTACTACTACAACTGTTACTACTACTACTACAACTGTTACTACTACTACTACTACAACTGTTACTACTACTACTACTACAACTGTTACTACTACTACTACTACAACTGTTACTACTACTACTACTACAACTGTTACTACTACTACTACTACAACTGTTACTACTACTACTACTACTACAACTGTTACTACTACTACTACTACTACAACTGTTACTACTACTACTACTACTACAACTGTTACTACTACTACTACTACAACTGTTACTACTACTACTACTACAACTGTTACTACTACTACTACTACAACTGTTACTACTACTACTACTACTACTACAACTGTTACTACTACTACTACTACAACTGTTACTACTACTACTACTACAACTGTTACTACTACTACTACTACTACAACTGTTACTACTACTACTACTACAACTGTTACTACTACTACTACTACAACTGTTACTACTACTACTACTACAACTGTTACTACTACTACAACTGTTACTACTACTACAACTGTTACTACTACTACAACTGTTACTACTACTACAACTGTTACTACTACTACAACTGTTACTACTACTACTACTACAACTGTTACTACTACTACTACTACTACAACTGTTACTACTACTACTACTACTACTACTACTACTACAACTGTTACTACTACTACTACTACTACAACTGTTACTACTACTACTACTACTACAACTGTTACTACTACTACTACTACTACTACAACTGTTACTACTACTACTACTACTACAACTGTTACTACTACTACTACTACTACAACTGTTACTACTACTACTACTACTACTACAACTGTTACTACTACTACTACTACAACAACTGTTACTACTACTACTACTACTACAACAACTGTTACTACTACTACTACTACTACAACAACTGTTACTACTACTACTACTACAACAACTGTTACTACTACTACTACTACAACAACTGTTACTACTACTACTACTACAACAACTGTTACTACTACTACTACTACAACAACTGTTACTACTACTACTACTACAACAACAACTGTTACTACTACTACTACTACAACAACTGTTACTACTACTACTACTACAACAACTGTTACTACTACTACTACTACAACAACTGTTACTACTACTACTACTACAACAACAACTGTTACTACTACTACTACTACAACAACAACTGTTACTACTACTACTACTACAACAACAACTGTTACTACTACTACTACTACAACAACTGTTACTACTACTACTACTACAACAACTGTTACTACTACTACTACTACTACAACAACTGTTACTACTACTACTACTACTACAACAACTGTTACTACTACTACTACTACTACAACAACTGTTACTACTACTACTACTACTACAACAACTGTTACTACTACTACTACTACTACAACAACTGTTACTACTACTACTACTACTACAACAACTGTTACTACTACTACTACTACTACAACAACTGTTACTACTACTACTACTACTACAACAACTGTTACTACTACTACTACTACAACAACTGTTACTACTACTACTACTACAACAACTGTTACTACTACTACTACTACAACAACTGTTACTACTACTACTACTACAACAACTGTTACTACTACTACTACTACAACTGTTACTACTACTACTACAACAACTGTTACTACTACTACTACAACAACTGTTACTACTACTACTACTACTACTACTACTACAACTGTTACTACTACTACTACTACTACTACTACTACAACTGTTACTACTACTACTACTACTACTACAACTGTTACTACTACTACTACTACTACAACTGTTACTACTACTACTACTACTACTACAACTGTTACTACTACTACTACTACTACTACAACTGTTACTACTACTACTACTACTACTACAACAACTGTTGCTACTACTACTACTACTACAACTGTTGCTACTGCTACTACTACTACAACTGTTGCTACTGCTACTACTACTACAACTGTTGCTACTGCTACTACTACTACAACTGTTGCTACTACTACTACTACTACAACAACTGTTGCTACTACTACTACTACTACAACAACTGTTGCTACTACTACTACTACAACAACTGTTGCTACTACTACTACTACAACAACTGTTGCTACTACTACTACTACTACAACAACTGTTGCTACTACTACTACTACTACAACAACTGTTGCTACTACTACTACTACTACAACAACTGTTGCTACTACTACTACTACTACAACAACTGTTGCTACTACTACTACTACTACAACAACTGTTGCTACTACTACTACTACTACAACAACTGTTGCTACTACTACTACTACTACAACAACTGTTGCTACTACTACTACTACTACTACAACAACTGTTGCTACTACTACTACTACTACTACAACAACTGTTGCTACTACTACTACTACTACTACAACAACTGTTGCTACTACTACTACTACTACTACTACAACTGTTGCTACTATTACTACTACTACAACTGTTGCTACTACTACTACTACAACTGTTGCTACTACGAGATGGTTATGAGCTAAACTCGATTGCCAGTTACAAACACAGACAGAGAGAAGCTGGAAAAGCCAAAAGAATCAACACCACGCTGACGTAATGCTAATGCGGTTCCGGGGTGGAACTATGTTGATTGGATAGGGTTTATGAGTTTAGTGAGTAAGTCTCTCGCAGTACCCAATGAGCACGGAACTTCGGGTCTCCGTGATGGATTCTCGCAGTCTTCCTCGTAAATAAACTATTATTACTACTATTATTAGCACTTTTATTAAATCTGCCACTATTACTACGAGTTGCTGGACTGGTCATTGCTGTGTGTGTCTACGTGCGTTCCTGCGGTATTCGCGATCCTTCAACAGCGGATTATCTTCCCTGGAATGTAAGGTACGCGGGAACCTTATTTATTTTTTTACGTCAAAAACGGTTAAAAACTGTGTGTGACGTGCTATGGGGAGAAGTTAATTTGAAGTTACATTAATGTCCAGAAGCAAAACAAGGGGCCATCTCAGCATTTGCTCGAGGATCAGGGAAACTGGACGAAAACCTGATCGAGATGGGGGTCATTGACCCAGAAGCTGAAGTACAGTACTTGTTAGAGTTTCTTTACAATTATACAATCCAAATGGTATAAAATACATTAAATGTCATTGTTAAAATTTATATTTACTTACCTTTTGGATGCTCGGTATAGCCTCTAATTGTAGAGAAACAGTTGTGTAGCAGAAAAGATTTTACTTGGGACTTAAACTTTGGTATCGAACTTAATCGTTTAATTTCATCTGGCAAGGTGTTGTAAAATAATGTACATGTATTATATGTGATTTTTTTTGTAGTGAGCTGTTGATACTGTCACCTGATGAATATGATTACTACGTCGAGTCTTGTAGTTGCAGACAACGGCGGTTGCTGAAAATATATTCCCGCCCTTAAATCATTTTTGACAAAAACCACTGATTCATATATGAAGAGACATGGTAATGGTAAAATACCTAGATGAATAATGAGAGGCTTACAAGAATCACGTGGGAGGGATTTACTTATTATTCATACAATTCGTTTTTGTAATCTAAAAGTCTGGGAACTATAAGATGTATTTCCCCAAAATATTATGCCATATCACAGGCGGGAATGAACATTCGCAACATATACACGAGTAGTATGCAGGCTGACTGAATTTGAAAGAACCCCCCCCCGTCTCCTACTCGAGAGGCAACGAAAGTATGCGGTGGTGGAACTCGACGAAAGTGACGCCAGGGCCCTCTTAAAGGACCAAACAGAAGAGGGTAACCACTGGTAAATATCACTGTGCGTAGTGGTTTTCCTGGACGTACGTAACGCCATTAACTCGGTGCAACGAATTAACGTTGGGACGACATGATGCACAACTTGGAATCTTTCTAGATACCAAAGTACTTACTGTGCATCCTAAACAACTACCTGATGGATCAACTACGTGTCTAGTACACTACGTGTGAGCCTCACATTACCTGGGGAAACAACTATTTAGCTCCCTAGGTGTCTGGTAGAGATTTTCAATTCATCCCTAGGCCCAAAAAAATTACTACTAATACTTACTACTACTACTACTACTACTACTACTACTACTACTTCTCACCACGGTCCAGGCAGTACGATACTTAGGTTAAATTTGATAACACATTCGACGAACACGTGAAAGAGGTAGTTATAAAAATGTGATAAAAATTTGGGGCACTAGGAAGATTATTAGCAAATGTAGGAGGCCCTAGGGCACCCAAAAGGGTGATTTTGTGCAGCGCCGTTACCTCCATATTCTTTTACGCGACCTGAAGCGCTTTGGCATGAAGCGGTCACTAGGAAAACCATAAGATACGTTGAACGAGTACAGAGGAAAAATACTCCTAAGGATCGTCTGTGTCTACAGAACAATCTCCACGGCAGCCCTTCAAGTCATAGCGGCAGTGATCCCTTACAAATTACATACAAATTAAGGAGAGCAAAACAATACCCGAAAGAAAGCGGGCAATGACTGGTAAAAGAAAAATATTAGAGAAGAGATCTACATGGAATAGCAAACAAGATGCGACGAGAATACACCAGTGGCACAGTGGACCAAAGCAAGTTTTCTGAATATCGCACTGAGACTACTGCAAGCACAGAACAACAGACTACTTCCTCACAGATATTGATTGGTCATGGCAGATTCGGAGTTTATTCACACAAATTGGGAAAGACTGTAGTAGGTAGTAGATACTGCCTATAGGTAAACTGTATAGTCCATATGCTATTCAGTTGTACACGTTGGGAAAGACCGCGGTACGGCGCAAACAAAACTGGGAATAACGTTGAACAAAGATAATATAATACATAACATGAATGCACAACACTTGGGAAAAGGAAAAAGAATAACGAAACTGAGAAAATTCCATACAGCACCATCTTGAGGTCATGCACATAAGCAGTTCGAGGCAGAGAATTGAAGTTTTTTTTTTTTTTTTTTTCAATTCGTGGAAATCCAGTTCCCACACAGTGGGAACCACTACTACCACCGCCACTACTACAACCACCACCGCTACCATGACCACTACTACCACCACCACCACCACCACTATTATCACCACCACTACCACCATCATCACCACTACTACCACTATCACCATCACTACTACTGCAGCTGATGCTGCTGCTGCTAGAGGTTGAGCCCGAAAAACCAGGACTGGAATCGGACCTGGACCCGTCACCCACCCACCCACTCGCTACAGGGTGAGATAATGGACTTGCGGCGCCTGCCGCCACCGCCACCATTGTAATTATCACTGCCCCCCAAACGCGCGCGCGCGCGCACACACACACACACAGACACACAAGCATGCAGTGGATATGCATGTGTAACTTCTCTTTACCAATTTTTTTGTGTTTTTCATAAAGTAAAGCTGTTCATGTTATTTTACAGGTAACCTTGATTAACAACTTAGAATTGTATGGAATTAATCTTACGGAATTTGCTAGAGAATGTCAACACGGGGTAGCTGCGAGCACTAGTATTAGCAATGTCCCAGGGAAGAAAAGCGCACAACTTATGGTGCAAGGAAATCAAGTGCTGTTTGTTGGAAACCTTCTGACAGGTAAGACTACACGAAGTTGATTGTGGTTTTATTGGGTATATTTTTTTGTTTACAGAACTGACTTCTTAGTTTGGATTGTTTTCTCTATACTCTTGAACGACTGATATCTAAAAATTAATTTTTACTTAAGTTCCAGAACGACTTTCAGCTTTCAAATATGCGGCATTAAATCGCCACGTCCACAAATTAAGATTATTTGAAATGTATTTGCCTCAGCCTATTGTGTATCTTAATAAGCTTTTTATTGGAGAGAAGGATCGCCGAGAATACTAAAGTACCAGAAGTTACATGAACTTTTTAATTATTTGTACCAAGCGTCGTCTTTTTAAAATGGTAGTATCATGATTTCCCATAGTTATCTTTTGTCTAGATTCTGCGCTATTTGAACGTGATCCATTGCATCTCTCATCACGTTTAGTTACAGATTCTGCACTTCTCTGAGCAGGTGGGGTAATATGGAGAAGCGCCGGAGCAGCAAAACTAATAGAATGTTCAACAAGATATAATCTTGTGGATTATGGTGTGGAAAAGGTTTCTTTAAGACATTTGGCCTAATTGTAGTTTTTATGCCCTATAATTCTTCGTTTAGAAGTTATTTAACTATATAGATTAAAAAATGATGCAGTGTTGCGGGTTGCATTTGACATGAATCCGCCGTCGAGTGGATGGCGTCAAAATTAACAGCACATACACCTGAGTGAAAAACACATAATGTGCCAACTTTCATGGAGATCGTTCACACGGTGTCGGAGTTGAGTACAATTTAAAAAAAAATAAAAAAACTTCAAATTTTAAAAAAACTCAAATATATAGTAGAAAGAAACAAAACACAAAAGCAAATAAATATAAAATTAGGTAAAACGTATACTAGTCACCCTCCTTCTCTACAATATACTCATCATTTCCTATTCAGCCCTTTCGCTACCCAGTAATTTCTACAAAAAAAAAAAAAAATATGCATTTGACCTCACACATGTGTGCGCCTTTCCTGAGAAACTCGCTAAACTTCACTGCCTAGTGCTGCACTCCCTTGAGAACCCTCGCTCTCTCGAACATTTGCTCCCTTGAGAACCCTCGAACGCAGAACATGGGTTCTACTGGGAGAGTCGCAAGTACCTCGCCAGGTACTTGCTGAACTTTACAAAGCTGAAATTCCGTATAACCGTTTTTAATTTTCTGAATTTTTTGTGTTGTTTTCTGCATCTTACCACTATTTAAGTAACATGGCACTTGCTATCTTTAACTGATATCTTTCCAAGCCGGTTGGTTCGTGTACGCCTTGAAAATAAGATAGTCTTTCTATCTACGTATAATTAAAAATTCCTGTTCAGTCGGCGAAATAGTCGAAGAAAAGTTGGGAGAGCATTTTAATAAAAGCTACAACGAAACATCACCTCTTCTATCAGTAGTTTTTTGTCAGACAAGAGTGTTCTGGAAAAGAGACGACACACAATTGACAAAGATTGTTGCTTGGAGGAAGAATTAACGAGTATTAAAGAAATTGTCACAGTTACCTCTGTCCAAACGAAATTAAACCTTTCCTTACGAATTTCGTGATTTTTAATCAGCTTTCTGCATTAGCTTGTGATGACAATGCGAGCAGGCGTCTGAGGTAGAAAATCGGCGACTCTTAGTATTGCGACAATCGCAATTTTACGCGGAGCTGCCCAGGAGCTGATGCGATATTTCGGTGACGCTCCGAACAGGAACAGCTACAATCTACGTCAAGGAACATTGTACGAAAGAAATGAGTATTTGGTCAACAGAGAAGAAATTCGCGCGGCTTTTTGGAGAAAATTAAGGCCATCTCCGATGCGCCAAGTTTGAAATGTATAATCCTTGCCTCTGAAACGCCTTCAAAGAACATCAAAATGCCCTGTTAAAAAACAAAGCGCCAAATTTGAAGTAATTTGGCTGTCAATGTGCCAACAATTCCCAATTGGCATTCGCCCCCAATGCGTTCGTAAACTTAGCCTTTTTTACTGTTTAATGCTTTAATTTGGCCTTCCATATCAGGACATCATTATGGGACAAACCGAGGAAGTGAACGCCTGTTTCCGAGTTACAGTTAACTTTCCATAATACACGCATAACTAAATGAATAGCTTTCTAAATCTATATAGTATTCGTAATGTGATCAGCCCAGCTGAGGCCGCTTCGAATTAACACACCCAGATATTTACAGCTCCATAATTTTATTCGGACCTAATCACATACGGTATGTTCGAGTCTTCGTAAAACTAATTATTTTTCTTTTATATGGTTTTGTTTTCATTTCGTTTTTCTGGGATATTTCAACAATTTGTCATTATCTTTTTGCAACTGATAAATGTTTGCTTCGTCTTTAATTTTTCTATGCGCGCCTGCCTCGGCGTCATTCTATGATTCTACTCAGGAAAACGTAAAACTATTACTGGCGTAGATGAGTGTGCGCCCTCCGCGGTCCTTTCTATTCTTCCCGGACGCTATAGAGTCGGATCGAAAGATTTCGTCGGTGTAAACATCACATGCAAGCCATGATTCCGCCCCTATTATTACGTCAGGATTGTAAATATCAACTACATCCCTACACATTAGTAGCTTACTTGCACAAACGTCTACAGCTACCCTGCAGGAGCGCCCTTGACTCACCAAATATATATTGAAGTCGGACCTTTTTCCTCATCGTTTTCATTTCCACAGCCGTCAGTCCCCGCGTAGGCGATGATTCTGATGACTCGCCGCCGTCGCCTTCATCGCCGTCATTTCCACCGCCAACTGACATTGAGACTTATAGGTGGCCCCCATGATTTCCCCTACTTAGTATGCAAAACGGTTACCTTTTTGTGACAGATTGCTGGAGAAGATAATGCCTCAGTTTATTTTTCTCACTGTATCTATTTCTATCATGTTTCTGTCACTATTTCTCACATGTTTGGCTTCCTTCTGCTAGAAATAACTGTACTCGATGCCCAGAAAATTGCAACCGGTGGACAGCATTTAGTATTGTCAATTTTACTCAGAAAGTCTGTCGTTCGTGATTGACAAGGTTTGGTAGTGACTCACCATCTGGTGAGTGTTTTTGAAAGAGATTTCCCAAGTTTCAAGAGTCGAGATAGATTTGCCAAAGAAAATGGACGTACCGGCTATCGGTAGAGAGAGCATGGACGACAAAGTCCATTCGGACCGAGTAGTCAGAGTTTTCAGGCTGAGCAGTCTGAAAAATCGTAATGACCTGTTATATCTGCGTTGGATCAAGAATTGTGCACTTGCCCTCCCGAATCCCCGAGATCACCATGTGACTTTTATCAATGAGCATTCATTAAAAATGTGTTTTGTGCCATCATTTTCTACGACACTAGCTGAATTGAAGAGTTAATTTGAAAAGTGACTTTTCTCCATTTCCGTTTGTTTACCAATATAATCTCAAGGTGCTTTTACATTATGCTCCCAAATATTGTGTGAAAAATTGCGTTTATACGTTAGTCGGTTTCCGAAAATCGTTGAATCCTGTCGTGAAGTAGGGTTGAATTTGAAAAATTCCCTTTCTGAAAAAATGTTTTTTTCTTGGAGATAAGCCACTTCGGAATTAAGCTCTTAGATTGCACGCATCATTGCCGCCGCTGCCGAAAATGAATTCTCCATGCGTAGAAGGGTTTGGCAGGAACTGATTACATACTGCATACCGCAGCACGTGGAACGCACATGGTGAATGTATACATTACGTGCTCTCTAGAAGTGTGCGCCGTTCGGACAGTTAGGTCTCATTCACAATGCAAACTTAATCGTAAACGTAACGTAGCCGCAAATCCTAGAAACTAGGTACTAAGCGAGACCACAACGGCTTGACGTAACCGAAGGCGTAAATCCGTAAACTTACGGGTTCACAAACGCCAAGTTTTTATAATAAGTTCGTTTCGAAATACTACTAAAACCAATCCGAGAGCTGCATTAAAGAAACAAATGCACAACAAAATCCGTGAGAAGCAAATGATCCGTGAAAAGTCGATTGCAGAATAGGGTTCAGGGCAGTTTGTGGTTATGTCATTTCATTATTGTAATGTAGAGAACTGGTTTGCGATCGGCTTTGATGCGTATAGTGAATTCAAAGTAAAAGTCAAACAAAATGCTAAAAACCAAGGTGGAAAAATCCTCCATCATGCTAGAAACGAATAGATCAAGTTTCAATACATTGAATTCTGACTCGTTCAGGTGAAACTTACGATCCAGCCTTCGTTTCTTCATTGAGAATGCCTGTTTTTACGTGTAAATTTTACTTAAAGTTTACAGCATTACGTTACGTTGAAGATTGCACTGTGAATGGGAAGCCTTATCTCCCAAGCGATGGCCGCTCGTCCGCCCGGAAGCAGATGCGCGTTCCTCCAACTAGTGCAACATGTGTTGTATCTGCTACAATTAAATTTCCCTTGAAAAACAAACCTTGAAAAACAAACTTTCTGGATGTGCCTCGTACATGACTTCGACATAAATTCCCTATATTTTACGCCTGAACGTGTTTGAAACACGTTAAATCTAATATAGAACTAGTATATGTTACACTATTGCAATGCCAATATTAATACGTCAATTTATTCTTTGAATATAAAAAAGGAAATAGTTCATTAGTTCCATTTTACTCCACACCATTAGAAAGCAAAAAACACGTTCTACAAGTTTGAAGCAAGTGGAGCTTCCAATTTCAAGTTTTCAAAATTTCTAACAGGATTCCTATTGGATCTGTGTGGAAGCGAAGGCATAAATGAAAATTCAGTAATCTTCCATTGACTTGTCAATCGCGAACTGGAGTGTGGCATCGCCATTCTCGTGTTCATAAGGCTATTGCCAGCAGGGAATCTGTCAACATGAACGAAAGAACGTATCAATAACGTTCAGAATCAAATAACAGTCGAATGACGATTGCACCGGAATAATGAGACCACGTCCTTGGCAAGAAACCTTCGCCACTAACTTCTCCTCCTTCCACCACGTCCTCTTTGGCTTCCCTCACCTCCTCCTCCCCCGACTCCCCCTCTCCCAGCCTCTTCCTCCGTCCCATTCCCCGGCCTCTTCCCCTCCCCTCCCACGCCTCATCCCCTTCCCCGTCCCTTCCCCCGCCTCATCCCCTCCCCCCTCCCCTCCCACGCCTCATCCCCTTCCCCCTCCCCTCCCCCGCCTCATCCCCTTCCCCCTCCCCTCCCCCGCCTCATCCCCTTCCCCCTCCCCTCCCCCGCCTCATCCCCTTCCCCCTCCCCTCCCCCGCCTCATCCCCTTCCCCCTCCCCTCCCCCGCCTCATCCCCTTCCCCCTCCCCTCCCCCGCCTCATCCCCTTCCCCCTCCCCTCCCCCGCCTCATCCCCTTCCCCCTCCCCTCCCCCGCCTCATCCCCTTCCCCCTCCCCTCCCCCGCCTCATCCCCTTCCTCTCCCCTCCCCCGCCTCATCCCCTTCCCCCTCCCCCGCCTCATCTCCTTCCCCCTCCCCTCCCCCGCCTCATCCCCCTCCCCTCCCCCGCCTCATCCCCCTCCCCCGCCTCATCCCCCTCCCCCGCCTCTTCCTCTTCCCCTCCCCGCCTCTTCCTCTTCCCCTCCCCCGCCTCTTCCTCTTCCCCATCCCCCGCCTCATCCCCTTCCCCCTCCCCCGCCTCATCCCCTTCCCCCTCCCCCGCCTCATTCCCTTCCCCATCCCCCCGCCTCTTCCCCTCCCCCGCCTCTTCCCCTCCCCCGCCTCTTCCCCTCCCCCGCCTCTTCCTCCTCTACTCCACCGTCCTCCCGCCGTCTTCTCCCACCTGCACCCCGCCCACCATCTCCTCCTTTGGCCGGTGGCTACTTGCCGCCGTCGCATCCACCCCCGCCATCTTCCTTGCCGTCGCACTGACTTCTTTCCGACGCTTCTCCGCCTCCTTCGCTGTTTTCTCGTCTTCCCCCCCCCTTTCAACTCTATTGAACAGTATTTCTTCACACACGCTCAATGACTGTGTGCGAGAATCTTTTCATGGCGATTAACGAACAAGTTTACACCTTCAATTCAAAAATCATAATCTGCAATGAATCTTATACCGGAATTCCATTAAAAACTATTGCATTACGGATAGGTTTTTATTTTTAATTAGAAGTATCTATAATATTTTGTGTTTCATATATTGTCATCAATTAACATAATACATGGTGTAATTTGTACATATTATCCATTAAAAAACATTCTATTGATTTCATTATTTTGAAACTTGTTATTTATTCTCTTGTTCATATCTATTTCTCATGATATATTGGTTTACTGTGAAATGTGAATCAAATTTTATTTAAATATTTATGATAATATTTATTATTTGTATCTTTAATTAAAACCAATCATTGGATAAATTAAATTAGAAACACATCACTTAAAGTCTTACACATATTTGGATTCCATTAAAATGCTTGTGTTACATGTACTACGTTTCACGATAAGGTACATCGCTTCCTCAGGTATAGTTTTTTAAATAGTAAAATTATTTTATCTGATTTAAAATCTGTTATTGAACATAGTAAATCATATTAAAAAATACCATAACACATTACACTAGTACAAAGCAATATGCAGATTGACTCAGTATTTTAAAGTTAATCACTTATGCACACCATATTTAATGATACACTTGTTATGTGAAACACATTGTGTAAAGAACATCTTATGTTGGAAAACCTAAGTGTTTAAAAGTCTACTGCCTGTTGTGGACGAGACCACAACAATGGTAGCCAGACTGTAAACTGTACAATAACTGGCAAGAGTGGTTTGGGAGATTGTAGTTTTGAGGGGGAAAGAAGGGAAGGTTGTTTCAAAGGGTTGAAATGATGTAATATGTGAAAAGAATTGAAAAGCAATTGGTTTGGCATTTGATATATCATTGAATAATCAGTGAACTTTTATAGGAAAAATATGAAATTAATTAACTAACTTTGGTATTTAATCTTTTTTAATTCTTGGCCATATGCCATTGTGAAAACATTACTTTCTACGATATAATTAATCGTGTTACTGATTTTGATTATAAGAGTTTCCGAAATGAATTGGTTGTATGCTTGTGGTTCCTTATTATATATAAAAGATTTATCAAAGTCCTAACTTTGTGACAAATTTATTCTATGCTTTGAGATGGTGTTTAGCTCTTCATTAGTTTCCCTTGTGTTTGTTTTTATGTTCTCTAATTCTTAATTTGATTTTTCACCTTGTTTGACCTATATAGGATTTCACAGTCTTCACAATATATACCATAAACTATATTTTCTACCTCTGATTTTGATATTTCATCTTTGACCTTCTTGATGAGGTTTTTCTATTGGTTATTTGGGGTCTTGTGTGGTATGTTCAATAACAGGTTTTAATTTAGATAAAATAATTTTACTGTTTACAGAATTATACCTGAAGGAGTGATAAACTATATTGCGAAATGTAGTAAATGTAGCATAAATATTTTAAGATTTAATTTATCCAATGATTGTCTCTCATTAAAAGATATTAATGTTCATTGATTGCTTAATTATTTAATAAGTAATTTATGATAATAATTCATTTTACTACCAGATCAATGGGAGTGTGATATAGTTTCTAATTCTGGTAATATTATTCTTGATAAAAAGTGATTGTTGGTTAATATTAGGTAAGATTTACAATAAGGATTTAATGTTCTTTTTAATGTGTTTTTACTCTAGGAAAATACCAAATTCCTAAGCGTTATATACGTGGACTTGAACTTGCTCCAAAGCAAAAAAAGTAAAATGATTTCCCAGAAATGGACTTGATGCTGTTGCAACACCTATGTGGATCATCACGTGCTGTTCAACAAATTGGTTTCCTGTTAATTACTCCAGTAAATAATTATTGGAGGAAAATGTATAGAAAATTTGTTATGCCTGTTCACTAAAAAAAATTATTTATAATTTGAAGAGGAGGTAATGTGCCCAAATACTATGAACAGAATTTTGAATAATTGAAATGTAATATAATACTTACATATTTATCCTGTAAGTTCATGTATACATATATAAAAAAAGAAACTTATACAGTGGTCCAATTTCATGGTTGAATGCATCTTTGGAAAAAAGATCTACAATGATGGAAAATAAATAAAGAAAAAAACCAAGTATTTATGTAAAATATTTTTAAAATATTAGTCATTGCAGCTGGCTTGTCTTTTGTTGAACTTTTTAACATTTTTTAGACGATGTAGTACAATGGTATGTTGATAATTTACTTTCCGAATGTCTAAATTTCTAAGAGCGTACAAATTCACAATATTATTGAGTAAAGAGTTAAACAGAAATCTTGTCAGCTGTAAAATTGTAATTGAACTTTCTACAATACCATGGATTGACTTTTATTAGTTTCCACAAAAATTATCGCATATGATCCATAATAATGATCACAAATTTATCAATTATTATCCTTCCTCTTTCTGTAAGAATACTATAGACACATTATTTTCAGCCCAAAAGATAAATGCACATTGGTTACGTGAAGCGTCCTGATGTAATTTTCATTTTATGCACCAGTGTCTACTGTACTTGGTTGCGTATCTTTGGTTTTAAACATAGCTTTAATCATGTCTTTATGGAGTAAAAAGATTCTGGCTGGCTTTCGGCCCTATTTTGTACATCTTCCAGCCCACATTTTTGCTCTTCATTTTGCTTCCTTTTTGTAGGGGTCAATGGATTTTTAATTGGCCCATTCAAGTGGTGGTTGCAATAATTGTGATTACAATTGCTTTGGTATATTCTAAATTAACCATGACATTGAACTCCACGTTGCAGTAGGTGGCCAAATTATTAGGGACATTACTCGCATATGTGTAATTTCTAGTTTACATATTTTTTTCAGTGAAGTATTTGCTTGCAATGAGATCTGTAGTATTTGTATTATTGTTACCATTATTGTTTTTAATGAGTGGCAACACTGGTTGCCTGCGTTATTTAAGAATTAATGTAGTTACTTCTCATTCAATTGAAGTTTATTGAAAACTGATGCGGACATACAAATTATTTTTTGCAAGTTTTTCAGTTCCAAAATAATGAAAACGTAAGTATTGTTCTTTATTGCATTACTTTTAGGAAATTTTATGAGTAAATTTCATTTAGTTTACAATGTAACGTCACAACCTCGAAGTTGTAATTTTTTATTTGGGTAATGCTTCAGACACGTCTCCAAGGAAAATTAGAGAAATATGCTTCTTTCCACACATTGACAAACAACTATTGCAAGTGTTTCGAAAACTGTCGTTAGCAGTAAAAGTAAATCGATCAGACGAAACCCTGGAAGGCCACGTGGGTAAAGTGGCGCATAAAAGGATCACCGATCGTAGAATCAGGGATATCTGCTTCAAAAAGCATTGCCCATCCGACTCTGATGATAAATGCCGAGGGAGTAACAGCTTCCGAATGGACAGTCCGATGACGGTTAGACGTTGAGAGCCTGGTTGGTCTTCGCCCTGTTCAAAAACCACACCTGACCCGGGCCATGAAGAAGCGACTGCAATGGACCAGACAACACTGATATGTGACGTGCAGACTGAAGCGAGTAATACAACATTTTTATATATTTAAAGCAGTAATGATTTTGTGTAATATTTTACAGGTATGCTTCTCTGACGAGTCTACCTTTCAGATTTCGCTCCAAGTTCGATTGGCCACGATTTTGGTCAGAGTTCTTTTGTCTGCGGAACGTTCCATCCAGACTATCTAGTGGGGTGGGTTAAACACCCAGTTAGTGTCATGGAGTGGACTGTGATCTCGCGAAGGGTGTATGGTGTGCCTATACATCGTAGAAGGGATGAGGCAAGACCAGTACAAACGAGTACTAGTAACTCTGCTGTCACAGCGCGAAGAATGGTCCCTGGCGATGAAATTTTTTTAGGCCAGAAGTATTACTGCATTCCTGGCAGAACAATATTACCGTTTTCCCCTGGCCGGTATACTCGCCAGACACGAACACAATGGCGGCTGGTGCCCCAAAAGATTGGAGGTTGCACCTCCATCGAATGAAATGCAATTTTCCAAAATTCAAAATACGAATATGTAATAAAAATGTAAGCAATTCAAATTAAAACTAAGTTAAGTAAAATTCTATATTGAAATAATACTAACATAATTTTATGCGACGTGTCCGTGTTAGGTATATTATACACCTCCCGTGCAGGTGGTTCTGGCTTTGGTTTACACTGGACACTTAAGTTCGACTTAAGCACATTGCAACAAGCACTATTGTTTCAACACGTTTCACACAAATAAAATTATTTTATTTTCAAAATTTCATTACCCTGGTATATTTTGTAACAAAGATCTTACGCACATGCTCGTATTTCCATCAACACACTCCGTTTGTAACTGCAGGCTGCTACAGGAAGAAATATGCATCCACCGTTATAGACGGGGGCTTTCCAGGAGAAGGAGACCCCCCCCCCCCCCCGTCGCTGTGCAGCGCCACCATTCCGGTTGCATCACCAAAACGCACTATGTTCCCCGTGTTAAATCGAAGGGGTAAGGAGTAAATGCAGTAAACTCAGTAATATAGCCAAGAGCGTGGTGCAATAACTGGCTAGCACAAGACACCAGAAAGTGCGCCAGTTGGACGCTCTTTGGTTTCAAAATAATTTCATATACATCGATATTGCTGCAATATCTTGAATATTGAATATCATTAAAAGGAAAATGTATTCTCCTAAGATATTATTAGATATTTTTCTATTGTCTGGGGTTTCTGCACGAGCCGCCATTGCTATAAAGACATAGGGAACTCGCCAAGCAAGTGATCACCACCTGGAGCCAGTTAATTGAAATTCTCAATAGAGAATGGCATCACAGCATTGAACTGCCACAAATGGCCAAATCTGGTATAGAGAGCGTGCCGCTATGCACTGAAGCTATAATTGCATCAAAGGGTGGCCTCTCTCAATACTAGTATTAATTTTACATAAAAATAGTTTTACTTAAATATCTTATTGTGTTTATGATTTTAATAATACTCTGATGAATTAAAAATACCTAAGAGGCCAAAAACTAATAATTTGTTTGTAAAATGCAATTGAATTATATAACACAAAAATCAGACAGGACAAACGAACCTAACTTAGTATAGATTGATTATTTTTCAGTAAATCAAAAATAATGATTCGATACGAATTTGCGAGGTACCACAAATCGACTGAAAGCAAGTACTTGGGAATTCGGCAATGTGATTATGTAGATTGTAGTATACATGTTGCAACTATTTAATACAACCAGTAGACTATACTTCACCGTAAATTGATTAAAAGATATTGAGTTACTATTGTCTTGAGAATATAGAAAAAAAAGATGTTGCACACATTCAAAACTTCAATGCGTCCTCTTTCATAGAAAATAGTAAATGTTCCAGTAATTAAATTAATACAGCTATTTAATTCCGAAAATACCCAACTGTTCATATGTTTTCACACAATAGACAAGGCGTAAGTTGTAAGTTAAAGTTTCAGTAACAGTTTCAAATTTGTAATTTGCCTGTTCGTCGCGTTTATAGCAAAGAACACTCGAAATTTTACTTCTGTGAACCGGCTACAAGTAATAAAGGCACGTAAACAAACCAAATTCACTCCAATTCCTGAAATTGATAAATCACATTTGGAAGAAAATGTGAGGGCATATCTAGGGAAAAAAGCTTGGAAAATGTGTGGGAGCATGTGGATGAATACTTCACATTTATTCTTAAATACTACACGGAAATTTACGACCGAGCTTACAAACTAGATACTTACGAACTAATCTAACGCTACTTGGTCTTGCTTCCTAACTTATTCTAATTATGTATATTGTGTTGGTCCAACACCGAACACTACTTACAGTATTTACGTTTATTTTTCAATTTAAACTTCACAGTTTGAATGTTTGAGGCACTTCTGCCTTTTGCTTTACACTTGGACAATCATACGTATAAACACAAACTCATAACATATATAAGATCATATAAACACAGCATTCACGCCACGCAGCCGTCCTTCTTAATTTAATCGCAGTGGCAAGGGCCTTCAACAGCCCCTCCTTTCCCGCCGAGTACAGGAGTATTGCCTGCGACAGGCATGTCAGGGTCGTGGACGAGGTAACAAGCTTTCTAGGGCTCGCGGGCACTGTGTCCAGAGAAATTGTAGCGTGAGTTTTAAAATTAATGGTTGGACAAAGGTTACGCAGTGACGGTGGGTCACTGAATACACAACACATGAGTCTCTGGCACAAGATACTCAACTGTTATTGTCACAAATTTAGCTATTTTAATTACTATTTTCTCTTTAAGACATCATTGATCCATTAAAAGAAAATAATACATCAATCCAATTCTCAATTGAGAGTAAAATTAAAAAAACTTTGAAACAAAAGTATCTTGATATTTTTAAAATCCTGTTTACTTAAGAGTGATACAAAAGCATGAACTTTATGCGTTCAGGTTAGAAGGTTTAACGGCCAAATATTCTTTTCTGTTAAAAGCACTGTCCGTAAGTAAGAATTGTTAACTTAGACTTGTTAATTTATTTCACATTCCTAAATGCAATATATAACTGAATGATTTAATAACACTACAGAAAACGAAAACGCAATAATTCGCCATTCAAACATATTTCGGTCGATTAGCAAAGATGTTTATATAAGGGAGAATTTAGTAAGAAAATAAACATCAAATAGTAATAAGTAGTGAATAATATAAGCAAAATACAATTCGCTGTTATTTGATTAAAAAAAAGTCGGGCAAACATACGTTCGTATGAAGCCACTATTCCCCGCCTCGCGCCGCTTTAGCTCGCGAGTGTACACCCCTTTCTGGATTTTAAGGGGCAGTGAGTGCGGAGTCAGGGGAAGTTGTTCGCGCCCGTAGGAGCGCCGGGCTCCCCGGCAGATCCAGGCAGGCAGGTAGCTTTTGCGGGCGCGGTTTGACGTGCCCTCGACGCCACGCTCCTCTCGCTATATTCAGGGCGCCTGCCACTATGGGGAGGAAGCTGACCTTCCAGAAGTTCCTGGCTGCTAAGAGACGAATGTATTCGTATTTTGCCGCCTTCTCATAATAGCAGGCATGTCGAGGATCCCCGTTTATGCTGCGCAGACCGAGGCGTCAAAGACGATCGCGTGATGGTCTTTGACTAGCATCAGGCCCAGACGGTTCGGCTCCCGATCGCTTGGTCTGGAAGGAGCACTGCCCACCCTCTCCGACTGCAGCTGCTTAAACATGTTCCAGTAATGTTGTGGCGCAGCCAGGGAGTGGGCGCGGCACTCCGAGCTAATACGTGCGATCGTTTCGGGGGCGAGGTTATCGGCACGCTTGCAGCCTGGGGAGCCTGTGGTGAATATTTAAAGGATCATAAGGGGAACGTGCAGGGTTACATGCAGAAATACATCCTCCGAAATGGCAAAGTTGTTGGTACAATTGCGCATTGCGGCTGGTAGTAATAAAACTTATATCAGTATTCCATGAAAATGTTTCCTGCCTTAAGTACGTCAGTTTTGACAAACACTACTGATTCGTAAATTAATAGAAAAGGTAAGGCTAAAATTCTAATGTCCATGAAGAGAAGCTTGCAGGAGTCACGTGGTGGATGGCAATTGTTCCTTTCATTTTTTTGTACAGTATAAAAGTCAGGGTAGTGTACGATGATCTTCCCCAGATCTCAAGCGGGAATGTTCACTTGCAACAAGCTGCGTGAAGTCTGACAATTTGAAAAAATTCTGAATACGTCACGTAATGAACTTAATTTAGTGTTCAGTTCATTTATATAGGAGTTCCATCTGAGGATTTACTGACGAGACCGAGAAATTGTGTCACTTTTTCATTGGCCAGTTCCATATTGTTAAGTTTCAACAGCGCATACGATCCCAGGTTTGATATGTAAAGATGCATTGAAACTCTTTTTCCATCATTAACTGTTTCCAATTTGTATTTCCAACTGAATTTGAAACTACTGAAATCGAGTTTTTCTTTTCCGAAGAACATTCGTGTCATCGGCAAACATTACTGTTTTCCCGTTTCTATTGGACGTCAAAAGCTTTTGAAAAATCTAGTGATATTCCAACAAGTGTTTGCCGTAGATTTTCATTTTCCAAATTCATTTCGAGTAGCTAAAAACGCTTTATTTTCCCTGCGAAAAAAATTCATTCGCCTCTCTAATATTTATTGGAAACTGACAGAAGTAACTAGCGGTGGAACAGAGTGGCACAGACTTTCTCATAATAAAGTTTTCTAATTTCCTTGGTGTGGACTGGCTTTACATTATTTTCTCGTACTCTTTCTCTGCTACCCAGCTGCCATCTATCGCCGCCCAAAGGACATTTATTTGACATTTTCTCAGTTTTTCGGTTTTCTAATATTAGAACGGAAATATTACTTTAAAACTATTAAAGAAGAGTTCAATATCGTCATAAATGGAGACTTTCATTGAATAATTTGAATCCGTTTTTAAGAAAATGGCGTTTAAGCGCTTCTGTAAATCCGAAATTTGAAGCTCTTGTGCACAGAAAATTTTTCAGCTTTTGAAAAACTTCATTGAAAGCTATTTGAGGAACTCAGAAATGCATTTGTGTCTAAAAATTACTGGAAAATGCATATTAACGGCGTGAAAGATATTTTAAAAAATACATTTGTATAATTTTTGAAAAAACAAAAGAATAAAGCAAAATTAACTCTATGTCATTTTTAAAAGTGTAATTAGCACCACTAGTTTCTGTAAATTGTATCCTTGTATGTAGCAAAGAAATGGAAAAAAAAGTCGGTGATTGTCTCATCTTCGGCGCACTCTATTTTTGTAAATTGCATAAAAAATTGAAGTTGTAAATACGAATTTCACGCGCTTCATTGGACGTGTTGTCATTTCGCAAAATGATAACAGATTGGTTTCAAAAGTCTTCGAATTCATTGCAGTGTTGTCGGTAGTGATGATTGTATGATGTAGATAAGAGTCTAATGAAAGAAAATAAAATGAAGATAATACATTTAACATAGAACTTACAAACACATTACTTTAAGAAGTAATTATGGTATTCAAAAATTGAAAGCTCCGTTCATTGTAATTATTGCAGGCTTGGGTGAAATTATTCCTGCTTTTCTGCGGTATGTGCTGCAAATATATGCAAATTCGATGTAAATGGAAACTTTTTTGAGAAAAAACGAAGCGTTCTTAGATTCATATTAGAAAACACAATCTACGGAACCATTGTTTCTTTTCTTAAAAATGTTGCTTCATCAATGGACCAAAATGAAGCACCTGTTGGAATACTTTTCGATCTTTCGAAAACTTTTGACGTTATTGGCCGCGACATCTTGCTCTCAAAAATACCTTCATATGGAATTCGTAGTATTGCCCTAGATTGGATAAACTCGAACCTTAAACATCGATCTCAAAGAGTAGAAATATCGTACTGGCACGAAAGGACTTTATTTACTTATCTTTCTAATTTTCTGGCAATTGAGCATGGTGTCCCGCAAGGTTCGATCTTAGGTCCTATCTTCTTTCTGTTATACGTAAACGATGGACCCTCGTCCATTAAAAATGGAAGAACAGTTCTGTTCGCCGATGACACGAATGTTCTTTGCAAAAAGAAACAAATAGTACGATTTCAGATGTTTCAAATTGGTTTCTTAATAAGAAATTAATAGTTAACGAAGGCAAAACGGGTTCAATACATGTTTGCATGTCAAATCGGCAATCACATGCTCCATTAAAAATAGACAATATGCAAAAATAGACAATAGACCTTATGATAAAGTAATAAAATTTTTAAGTCTCTCAATTCAGTGAAACCTCAAATGGAATGTACATATAACAGAATTAAACACTAAATTAAGTTCTTATGTTATGCATTCAGGATTCTTTGAAATTCTGTCAGCCTTCATGCAGCTCGTTGCGTGCATTTTACAAATGTGCATTCCCGTCTGAGATATGGCATAATATTCTGGGGAAGATCAGCATGTAGTACCCACACCTTTCGATTGCAAAAGAAAATTATTCGAACAATGAAAAAATGCCATCCACGTGATCCCTGCAATCCTCTCTTCATTGAGCTTGGAATCTTACCATCTCCGAGCCTATTTATTTACGAATCTGTAGTGTTTGTCAAAACTGCATTATTGAAACTGCTTTATTTATCAATTGTGGGAACGTACGGAATGCAGTATTTTAATGCAATTCTGATATTTACTTGTATAATTTTAACACACGCCGTAGAAATCACATACATCACATGCCACTCTCAAAGAAATCCACTTCATCCATATAATTCATGTACGTTACTTCACAACGCATTTCCAGATGGCATTAAACAATTACAATCGGTACACAAATTTAAGATGAAAGTAAAATCTTTTCTGCTGCATAACTGTTTCTATACAATTACACACTACACTGATAATCAAAAAGAAAAATAATGTTTTTTTAACAGTGATATATAATGCATTAGTTGACATTTGCATTGTATATATTTTTAATATTACTTAATATGCTTGTAACTAGAAATGTAATTCAGGTTCCGAGTCAATAACCCCCATCTCGGTCAGTTTTTCTCGCCCAGTTTTCCTGATCCATTGAGCAAATGATGAGATGGCCCCCTGTTTTGCTTCTAGACATAAATGTAGATTCACTATGCACACGTTTTGTTGAGATCACCTTTTGCTTGTAGTGGTAGGAGTAGAGCTCTGGTGTTTATTAGCTATGCAAAACAATTAAAACAGCAATTCGATTACCAATGCAAATAAGTGTTCTATAAATTGGGAACGAAAATGTCGACTTTTTCAAATATTCCAAATCTCGACCGTTTTAATGATTATTATTACTATTATTATTGTTATTACTATTACTATTATTATAGTTGTGTTTATTTTATTTTTTAAACTTGTATTCATCTTTGAACTGTTTATAGTTAAAATGTTAAGAAGGAATTCTTGAGCTGAAGAAAACGTGCACAGATAATACCTCTTCCCCTTACGTCACAAACAGTTTTTACTGTTCTTTGAATAATCACCTGATAATGAAAATAAATACTGATATGCACGAGAGGTGCTTCGTGTGAATTTGTTGATTTCGACTTTTTCGAGGTATAGTTGAGGTTCTAGTACGTAAATATTCCATTAGTTATTAAGTATACTACATAATACTACATAATTAATAAGTATGTAGTTCAATATTACGTCATTATTTCCAATAGTGCAAGGAATTATGTGCTGTTTAGTGCCGCTGGTCTTTTAAATGAATATTTTCAACAAAGTATCAAGATTATGTGGTCGTATTTTTTTTTGACCTTGCACATTGCTCTCGTATTGTTATTAGAGTTCAAGATATGCTCATCATCTTACTTTCTCGCTACGGAGTAGAGAGAAAGTTATGCAAAGCTGGGCGACAAAAAAGGCGAATTTTTGGCAGAAAAACTTACTTACGGGGTCCTAATAACGCAAAAGTGGAGAAATACAGTTGGCTAAATTTAGAAAAAAATCCTCTAATACGTGGTGTAGCCAGAATCCGTGTTTTGTGGGTCCTTGGTACCGAACAATCGAATGACTGCAATCAAAACATCTATCTGTCCGTCTGTGCACAATGCTAGCGGTTAAACAGTTCAGCCGATTTTCTCCAAAATTGATATTCCTCAATCGATCTGGCAGATGTTGCGGCCCCTTGAATTTGAAACCGATATTATAATTTTGGGTGATAATTTTTACATGAAGTGCTTAGGAAATTTTCCAAATTTTCAAAAAACTGGCTCTCTTTATATATATATATATATATATATATATATATATATATATATATATATATATATATATTGTGGTGATATGGGATTATACAACCCCATAACACCACCGTTTCATCGGCATGAACGTTCACAGGCAGCGAGAAGAGCGGCCGAAAACCAGAGTAGCAAAACGCGCAGCCTGGTATCCGTTGCTCGTACTAGTCGCCACGAACTATCAAGCCACGTTTTTACTGGTGAAGGGTTGAAGGAGGAGAAGTTACCCCCGCCACAGAGAATTTCCCCAGGCAACGCCAATAAATGGGCGGACATGCAAGCGGAAGACCTCTTTTCCGAACCATCACGCCTGGAGTCAACATCTCTCTTCTGCTAGCACGCGTCGGGTCAGCAGGTCTTCTAGTAAGTCACCGCTCGGCAAGCAAGCAGATTTTTATCAGCGCTCGTCAGATTAGGTAGTAATTGCCGCCGCAACGACTGTTTAGATAGGAGTTTACGGCGTTGCAAAGACGTCTAGCTAGTCGTCCGCGCAGTAGTGAGGAATTAGTGAAGTATTCTTCTATTAACTAATGCGGGAAGTAAAAAGTTGCCCGTTGTGAGGAAAGCTCTGAAAGTTCTTGATTAACAGAATAAAAGTTAGGAACGAGCGAAGTACTTGCACTAGCAGTCAGGGAAGTGCAAGGGACATTTTCTACAAATTGGGCGTAATCGAAGGCGGTAGCAGCCGTGGGAGGAGAAGAAACCGATTAGTGGAGACGGAAGAATACGCGAGTCGACCGGGGAGAAGACGCCGTTCAGGAAGAAAGAAAAAGACGCAAGAGGACAGCGCAGGCGACGCAGAACTTCGGAATCGAGCAACGCGGTGCGGAACGCAGCACGCGACTTCAAGGTTGGAAAGTGGACGGTTTCGAGGTAACCTGTAGAACTGTGAAATTAGGTCAAGTTCACGTCGGCAGGGAAAAGACTAGATTCAGAAGCGTTAGAAAACTGAGGACACGGGTGGTAATAATTTGCAGCTTTGTAGTGGGAGATTTAATGCGTTATTGCTTGCCTTAAACCATTCTATTGGAGTAGTCATTATTCTATTATTAGCAGTTATAATTAAAAGATAAATTGAGAGTAGTGCGCTTGCCCACATATTATTCATTGTATGTAATTTTAAAGAAAGGCAAGAGATTGTAAATTAAGTTTAATTTCACGTGTAATTGTAACTAGAATAACTTAAATTTAGACGTATTGAATTTTCAAAGGGAATTCCCAGTACTGGTTAGAGAAATTGCTTCAGAAAGTTAGTTCTGAACAAAAATTAAGTGTTCATTCATTAAATAGGCTGTAAAGGTTGCTTATTTGTATTTATTTGATCATTTTTGAAAGTGTAATTCTATTTTTGATTTGTTTTTCGTTGTTATCAACTCATGCCACAGAATTTTGAGTGAATTATATGCTCGTTTATGTGTGATTTGTGTGACTTTTATTGTGTCAAGGGTTCAGACCTTTCTCGTACCCCAAAGATCCTGCTTCCTGAGATTCTAAGCTCGCTTCACGAGCATAATATCTTAACAACCCGCTTACAGTGCATGCGGCTGTGTGTGCAGAAGGTATACGGATCGTGTGGGGTAAAGGGGGTGTTAGAATATATATATATATATATATATATATATATATATATATATATATATATATATATATATATATATATAGTGTGTGAAGGACTTTTCAAAGAATGGTGCAGGTCTCATGTTCGTTGAAATCCCTGATTTTTCAAAAATATTAAAAGTTCTTTTTTTTAGTCTTTCTATAATTAAAATATTAAAGATAGAGATTTCCCCCTTAATGAAGTCAGTTCCATGAAGGTAGATTTTGAAATAAGGTCATGTACATTTTTACAAATATTTTAGTACTTTTCGCGCAATTTTGCGTGGAAATGTGGGCGAGAAAGTACGTGCTGTTTCAGGAAAAAATAATGAAACTAGTGGTTTAGCACCACTAATTTCATTATTTTTGCCTAAGCTATTACTTTTACTTAAAATGCTTTTGTACCTTCGAAAGTACGCGAAAATTGGATGTTTTAATGTTTAGAAATAATGTAAAGGTGCACTAGTTTTTTACACAATGTAATTTCTTGTGCTACCCAAGAATTGCTTTTCCGGGAAACTTGTAATTTCTCCTCTTTAGTGGAAACACGCGAATTAAAGTGAAGTGATGACAGGAAAAAAATTATTATATTTTTTGTTTGTGTCAGAAGCATTCTAAACTGCGTGCTTCAATTCCCGCTGCAAATGGTCCGTGAATAATTCTGTTCCAGCTTTAGTAAATAAAGTACACATGTGTGTACTATTTAATGTGTCAGTGTTCAAGTTACTGATAATTTGTGCATCGTGGTCACAGTAAAGTAGATCATTCGTTATTAGTTAATATCTTGTTGTTAAGACTGTTTATGTTATGAAACCTTTGAACTGAGAATTTGCACATGCCAAGATAATCAAATGTTCATTTTCAATTTCAGATGAAAAATTCTTACAAAAACTGATAGGATCATGAAGTTTTCTAAGTAGGAAATGTATTGGTCGAAGTTGCACTAGCTATAACGTGAGAGGTGAAATGGACAGCAACCACACAGGAACAAGAGGCACTACAAGAAAAGTAATAAAAAATGCACAATGAATGGAAATCTTTTCGCAATATTTTCAAAAAATATCTGCACTTGTAAATTCGAGTCGATTTTGTTAAACAGTGCAGTCAACAATTGATAGGTTTTCTGTTAATATTACAGTGAAGCATCGTCTCCGAACAGGAAGGCCAAAAGCGTTCAGAGAACAGATAGTAAACGATTTAGTATTTGAGAAAAGAAGAAGGGCTCCAAAATTTGTGTCGTAAACTTGGGAGAGGAATTGAGAAAACGTCAGGCTGAAGTGGTAGCTAGCACAGTACAATATTTGTGGGTGAAATTGGTATCAATACGGAAAATGTTCGTGAGGAAGGCAAATAGCATATCTCGATTCAATTTTGCAAAAGTACTGAAATAAAGGATCGGACGTTTTGAATTATGTCCAGTGTCGGCTGGTACTACCTTTAATTAATGGGGGGGGGGGGAGCTGCATGCAAAAATAGAAAATGATTGGAGATATGTTCAGTACCGCTATAGGTCTTCCGTGAGCATTTATATCGTATTTCTAAATTTCGCAGCTATAACGGTCGAAATTTCACAGCTTTTGAATATTGAACAGAATTACTATTCGTATCCATTCTAAACACGAATTAGTGGTGCTAAAACAGCACATACTTTCCCACTTATATTTTCACGCAAAATTACCCGAAAAGTACTCAAAGTTTCGAAAAATTGTACAAGACTTTTTTTCAAAATCTATATGTAAGAAACAGATTTCAGTAAGGGAAACATTTTTTATCATCTACATTTTAGTTTGAGGAAGACTCCGAAAAAATTTTGAACTCTTGCAGTTTTAGAAAAATTAGGCCTTTCAACAAATTGAGACCAGCACTATTCTCTTAAACACCCATCACACTATCCAATAATAAAGTTTAATCAAAAATGATGAAGCCATGTTTTTGAAAATTTTGAGAATGTGGCTTCATGCAAATGGAGCCGAATGCTGAATGGAGCTTCATGCGAAGTACCCCCAACAATTAAAATATCGGTTTCAAATTCAAGGCACTGCGACATCAGCCAGATCGATTGAGGAATATAAAGTTTGGAGAAAAACGGCTGAACGGTTTAGCCGCTAGCTATTCACATACGGACGGATACATTTTGCCGTCATTGGATTTTTCGGCTTCAAGGACCGACAAAATCAGTATTCAGGCTACACCACGTGTTGGAGGCGTTTATTTCTAAATTTAGCGACTGGATTTATCCACTTTTTAGTTACCAGGACCCTGTAATATGAGTTTTCTGCCGAAAATTCGTTGTTATTTCGGGTTGCATTACATAACTTTATCTCTACTTCGTTGCGAGAAAGTAAAAAAAAATAATAAATAAATAAAAATAAAAAAATAAAAAAACAACCGTAAACGTCGCGCAAAACTTTGGAAAGGACTGTATTTCCTGCAGCCCTTAGATTCCCAATATTGAGGTACTTAAACAGCGGGGGAAGGCGAAATCAACTATGCCCATACTTCGCTGCAAGCAGCAGGGACTGGCAGTCCCAAGGAGGGAAATGGAATCGCATCGGAACACGGCGGAAGCTTTTTCGCAAGTTACAACGCACCAGCAGTCGGCTATATTGGTCATGTAATTGAATGAAATACTATTTCACATATTTTATTTTAATATCAAAGAGAAATTAAATAATTCCGACTGACTGGGGGGTCTGCAACCCCGCAGCCCACACCTACCAGCCGCCACTCATTATGTCACAATTTCTGACAAAAGTAAAAGTAATATTTAAGTTTGGCGGTAGTCGCATTGCATGATACAACATTGAAGCAGAAATAGACCCTCTGCGTGTTGTGACTACAATGAAACATGGCTGCAGTGCCGTGGTCTAGGAGTGTATAAATGCCTGCATCAGAAGGGTATACTTGGGTTTTTACGAAATAGAAATCTATAGAGTGGGGATGTGACCGCCATATTTAAACCTTAAATACAGCCGCCATGTTTTCTGATTGTAATGTCAGAACGTGCGCGTAACTGTCAATTCGATGGAAGTGCTTTTAGAAGAGATGTAATATTTAAAACATGTTAAATTCATGCAGATTAATATAAAAGAGTGAAGTTTAATATTGCTTACTAGTAGTACAAAATTAAATTTGTTCTTTCTTCTAAGTAACACTTGGTTTTGTTTTAAAAAAATAACTTTTAAGTCGTACAGTTCTGATCAACGCTAATTTTAAAAAATAAATTAAATTGATATCTCTATTGAAATGTGCTTACAAAAATTTGAGAACAATTAACTGTACCGGTAACGTCGATATAAAAATATATATTTAATAATCTTGTTATAAATGTTTTTGCACGGCACCAAAATACGCCGAAATCGTGTACTTTTGTAACAAAAATACGTACAACCCTCAAATGACTCAGATTTTTTTGCCCCCAGAAAACATTGCGGGCAGTAGTGAAAGAAGCTTCAACCAGGAACGCTGTATCTGTACACATTTTCTCTCTTAGTAATTCGTTCTTAGGGATTATATTTCTGCGTGTACGCGTGAGGGCGTTCCTCGCGATGGAATATATCACGGCATTTCGCGTCTTTCTCGGTAGTGCCGCTTGATGTCGCATGATCGCGACCATATCGAGCAGTGGCACTGGCAATCATGCAACTTCTAGCGGCACGACCGAGAAAGACGCGAAATGCCGGTAGATATTCCGCCGTGAAGACTGGCCCTCACGCGCCTAGAAATAAAAACCCAAGTATAACGAAATGAGTGCGGGCCCCTGCAAAACTTTTATTCGGGCCTTCTTCATAAAAGTGTTTAGCATCATTTTGGGGGCCATCATAGATTTTTGTTAAATAATAAACATTTGTTATTATATTGTATATTTTTTGTAGCGTATATATGGTATAATGCAATATTGTTTAAATAGTTACATAATTATAACCTAAATATTTAAATAATTTTGTTTAAAATTTGAGGTTGCATCAACTATTAGGTCATTAGCGACCACTACTGCGTGTAACGGTATGGTAACTGTGAGTATGACAGGATATGATGATGTCATTAGGGTGCGAAAGGACGAACACACAATACAACCATGCCTGAGGCGGGACTCCAACTCGCGACCTTTCGGTCCGAGATCGCTACGGCACTACTGCCTTAGCTATCTCGGCCATCCGGACCGGCTTAAATCAATTCTGTCAAATAATGGAAGGTAATAAACGAAAACTCAAGACCTTTTGAGGGATGCCACGAGGACCATGGATCCGCCACTTGTGTATAGCAATCACAAGTAGTGTTAATACCTTACAATATTACAATAATATCCCTTAACAAATTCATATTCATTACTGTATTATTGCTACATAATAAATTAATGTTAATAGCAGACTGTAGTTTTAAAAACAGTACTTACATTGAAAACTAGTGAAGAAAACTAGCACGAAACAATAACAATCGAAATACAGTTTATGTGTCGTGTTTATTGTTAACAATGGTGAAGTGCTTATAATCAATAGGGGAAACTCTTCCTTTATTATTAAATTTTATGAAATTAAGACATGAAACCAAAATGAATACCTTACCGTTATTGATTTAGAAACAGGGTTACATAAGCTATAGAAACGAGAAAAATCCTTCTTCTGGAAGATGCTGTTTCAATATTTTATTGTATCAACTATCGTAACGTATCAGAGGAAGTTTCAAGTAATTAGTATTTCTTACAATCGCAAAACCTTCATCCTAAAAAGAGGCCCTGTTACCCGGTCCCGCCTGCATTGCGGGCCTTGCGAGCCCGAAAGTTACGCCTCTGGTCTGCATGTAATCAATTATGTGAATGATTATAATATGTATATTCATAAAACATCTACGTTAATGCGATGCAATTGGGTCTTGGAAATAACTTTGTGATTAAACATGAGTGACCCGAAATATAAAGCTTTCAATACTCGAATGTAGCTGCTCTACATCACACAAACAAATTCATACACTTTCTCAATTCCATGACATTCATTCTATAGATCGTATGTTGTCTGTTTTGGAATAAAAAATAAAACATTCTGGTGTCTAATCAACCAGAGCTTAAACATGAGAGAGCTTAAACTAAGAGATTGAAGTTTTATTGGCCCCGCAACTAGACACAGAGTTGGTAAAATCCGTGCCGCAAATACTGGAAGCAATAAAGCAAATAGAAACAATACACGGTAAATGATGTAATTTTTGTTAAGCACAAGTATACGATGACTTTTTGTGCATTCAAGAACGGTAGCCTATAAAGATGTTTTGTTTGTACATATTATGGGGTTAGTAATTTTGAGTTTTTGTAATATGAGATAATAAAAATAACATTTCCTGGGATCTTATTTCTGTAATTTAAATAATTCTCCACCAACTTGTTCATATTCTATGGTAGATGTTTCTACCATATTTTCTGAGGTGTACGTTCACTTTCTGCACTAACTATAGTTTTGAATGTGCTTTACGTGTGCTGACGGAAAAGTATCGCAGGGAGAGCATTTCATTTAAGGAAATAGTTCAGAAAAGAATTAGCTACCCTCCTAGCAGAGTACTGTAGAAAATAGGTTTATTTTACTTCAATTTTTGTGAGTTAACTACTTTTATTTTTAATTTACTGGACATAGTATTACCATGGATGAACATTTGTTATCCTATGGTATTACTATGGATAAATAACTTCTATGTCATGGACGATTTTTCTTCTATGATATTCTAGTATCCAAATTTCGAAATCTAATTCCACATGGTTGAATGCAGCGCGCCAGGAAATTAGGTTAAGTGCCAGCACGTTATCCAGAAAATTAAATTATCGTACAGATAAGTTGTTTTATATTCTTATTTTACGTAATACTCTGATAGTAATCAGAGTTGGATGTCTCAAACAGTAGCTACTTTATATACAGAATACTGTTTTATTTTGTCGAATGTACTCATTGACGTTGGCAGTAAGTAACAGCTGATCGAAACAAGTGACTGACGTAAAGAGTGACAACGTAACAAAGCGAACAACAGTGAGGAAGAAAATCCGAGGGATAAAATGTGCAAATTCAAATAGCTTTACCGAAAAATGCAGTATGAATGAAGCCCTTGAGCTTTGTACAGTAGAACTGACATTTTAAACACACTTTCCCGTTGTCAACGGTCAACATTTTTGGTCAGTGTGATATAATCAATTATCAAATTTGCCCGAGTTAAGTGTCAATGCCAATTTCACATTATAGCCAAATAATAGCTCTATCGTTTAAACGTGGGTTAGTCACGTGATTGATTAATTTTATTACTGATTTCCTCAAAACTATCTCTAGAAGTGTTTGCGTGTTATGTTCGAAATAACTGAATAGTGTCTGAAATTCAACGTTCTAATGACAACTTCTCTTTACAGATCAATTTTGTGTCCATAAAGTGAAGGTGCACTGATGCTGTGAAATGGCTTTCATTAGAGTTTTCACACACACATATTCACGTCTCGTACCGGTACGTATAATGAGTATACCAACATCACATTGGTGTCATGCTTTAAGTCTCACATTTCATTGAAAAGTTAGCCATTAATTTAAAAAAAGACATTCACTGTCAATTATTGACAAGTGATGAAAAGGCTTGTGAATAAACTCATGGAAAAATTAACAAATATTTCATTTGCAATTGTATTTATACATGCTATCGGCTTATTCATATAGGAGTCCTATTATTTTGAATGTTAAACTTGCAAATATTGTAAAGGTTAGCTCCGAGATCTTGATTGGAAATTCTACACCACAAAATGAACATTATGGCAAGTTTTATGACTTATTCAACATAATAAACTATAGGAATGACCTGACTGATTCAGCTTTTCATATTATTCAATTGAGTAGGTGAAATTTGCAGCTGTGTTCACTCTTGATTTATTCACTTAATTAAATAGTATAGCTGAAAAAGCATTGTTGAGGAAATAATGAATGTCATTGATAGAGTAGGCATTAAGTAATGTTTTGAAATTGTATGATAAGATAAAATTGCAAGAGGTGTTATCTTGTGTCATTTTATGATCACTGAGCAACTCTTGATAAGGTTATTTTAGAGTGTCATTTATGTCATTTATTATTTCTATGAGGAACACTACAAATTACAAACTTTTCATTGTTATATTTTTGCTTATTAGGTATTAATATATTGTACTTCTTCTTCTTCTTCTGGCAGTAAAATCCTCTGAGATTTAGCTTCTTCCACAGTTGTCTGTGCTGATCAATCAATACTAAAGATTGTGGTGATTTCCAATTGGTTATTGGTCTTTGTTTAAAAATCAACACTGTCAGCAGTCTTCAATGTTCAGATATTTTCCTATATTTTATTTATATTAAATATAGCTCTATTCTTAAGTATATTTTGTGCTTATCCCATCTGTACATATTAAATGTCATCTAAAAATGTCATTCTTGTGGCTTTATGAATTAATTAATGATATGAGAATTCATCAGTTTCTGTAATTAACCAATATGGTCTGTCCTCCTTTTTCCTCTTCAGTTGGCACAAATATTAAATTAAACATTTTTCTTTCAGAAATTTCTCTCTTTGTGTGTGTGTGTCTTAATGCACATGTTTCACAGCCATAGAATGAATAGCCATATGAATGAGTGAAAACTAGAACGATAGAAGTGTCATTTAATAAATTCTGAGAAATCTGTTTACTTAAGACAATATCACTGTAAAATCTTGGTACTTTGTTTCATCATTGAAATCACGGCATTTCAATTGTTTATTAAAACCATGAAAATACATTGCCAGTGAAATACAGCCTAAAATAAACATGTTTTTCTCAGAATTTATAAAATATCACTTAAACTGTTTTGGTTTTCACCCATTCATATAATGAAAGTTTAAATTGTTTGTGGAGGAATTAACTAAATTTCTTAAATCTTCAGAAATGCTTATTTTCTGTTTGTATGGAGTTACTCCTCTGCAAATATTATCTCCAGTACATTGTATTGACCTTAACTATTTGAAGAACTCTGTATTGTTAAATTATCTGATAATTTCAGGGACTCTTATTCTTGACCATCATGTAGATGTTCCCTAATATGTTTGGTCTTAGAGCACTTCGGAAAACATTTTTCTTTCATAGAAAATGAATCTGATCTGGTAACTTTATTAAATGTAATCTACAACTCCATCTTTCAGCTATCTCGTTGGTATATTCTTTGCAAAAATGTAAGAGTGACAAAAGTTTAAAATCTACATATATTTGTTTTTACAAAGGAAGCAAATGATTTTTTGCATTGTAACAATTATGCAATGTCAGTGGTGCACTGAAGGGGGGATTGGTGGACTCGAAGGCCTTCAGCTAGCTTCCCCCATCAACCAACGACACTTTCAAAAATATATTTTTAACTAATTTGCTGTACTAACGAAAGTCATTCAGTATATCAGTTGTTAACTTTATAAATATTAACCATAAGTCAATAATTAAAAATACATTTTAAATTCAACCTAATTGGAACATTTTTTATAAGAAAAAACCTCAAGTTGACTGGAATATTCTGGTGCTTCCTCTGGTGAATATTATAATACTATTTGAACACACAAAATTGTTTGAAACAGCAAAACTATTTCACCCCACTGTGATTCGAAGTCAGATACTTAAGTTAAGAAAGTAGTTCACCAATCACCAAAATGACAGTAATAGGATTCCCGAAGCTTTAAAAATTTTGCATTTTAATTTGCAATCCTCGAAAAATTCGGAAATTTTACATGACATTATTTCAACATCTAATTTTAGCGGGTATCACTGAGAGAAAACTCCCTATCTTCAATATTGTAGTTAAAGGAAGACGCCGATTTTTTACCTTCTCGCTTCCGCTTACACAGTAGAGAGAAAGTTATGTAATACTCCGCGAAAAAACGGTGGATTTTCGGCTGAAATACTTATTACAGAGCCCTGGTAAAAGTGTATAAATCCAGTTGTTTTTTTTTAATCCAGTAAATTTAGGGGGGGGGGGAATCCTCTAACACGTGGTGTAGCCAGAATCCATGTTTTGTGGGTTCTTGACACCGAAAATCGATTGACGGCTGTAACCAACGCTAGTAGGTAAACCGTTCAGCTGATTTTCTCCAAAATTGATGTACCCCAATCGATCTGGCTGATTTCGAGGTCCGTTGAATTTGAAACCGATATTTTGAATTCGGGGGGTACTTAACATGAAGCCCCTGGGACATTTTCAAAATTTAAAAAAATAATGGCACCAATTTTTTTTATTAGATTGTGTAGTAGCGTAATAGACGCTTAACAGAAATGTGCAGGTCTCATGTTCGGTGAAAGCCCTGATTTTTCAAAAATGGCAAAAGTTTATCATTTTTTGGCGTCGTCTTACAATTATAGCATTAAAAATAAATATATTTTCCGTTAATGATGACAGTTCCTTAAAGACAGATTTTGAAATGTCATGTACAATTTTTCGAAAATTTGAGTGCTTTTGGCGTAATTTTGCTTGAAATATAGGATATTTTTTAAAATTTTAAACAATTTAAAATTTAAAAATGTTTCAATATTTTTTTAAAGTTTCTCCTCGTATGTATCAATGGACGGTAAAAAACTATGGTGCTACTCCTATTTTCGAAAATTGCAAAATGTTAACATTTCAAAATCACGTAATTGTAGAGTTTGCCTTAGACAAAGTCTGTTGTAAAAAAATCAGCTCTTTAAAAACGATATCCAATTTTCTTGAAAAAACTGGCAAATAGTTAACCGTTTAAAACTACGAAGATAGTGATTTGGCCTTAAACAAAGTATGTTTAAAAAAAATCAGCTCTTTAAAAAAGGTCATGTACCATTTTTTAAAAGAAGAGTAGATTTCTCTTAATTTTTGTCTGAAATTTATGCAATTTCTAAAAAAATGTTTTCTCAAAACATTTCCAAATTTTTCATTAAGTTATCTCTTCGTATGTAACAAAGAGTGGTAAAAATGTGGTGCTAGTCCCTTATCGGTAAACCCTCAGTATTTTCAAAAAATTGCTAAAGTTAACATTTCAAATCTACACTATTGAAGACAGGGTTTTAACTTAAACATATTCTCTGATAAGAAATCAGCTCTTTAGAAAAGGCCAAATACATTTTTTTTAAATAAGGAGTAGGTTTCACGTAATTTCGGGTTGAAGTTAATGCAAATTATAAAAATAACATTTTCTCACAAACTGGTCTTATTCTTTTCTTTAAATTTTGTTCACATATTGAGCATGGGACGATTAATAGAATGGTCAAGGTCTCATTTTCGTTGCTCTCCCTGAATTTTAGAAAATTGCGTGTTGGAAATTTGGGTTGCGACAGTTATATTTTTCAGCGTCGGCCCGAGTTCGAAACTCAGTGTTTTCTTAGCGTAGAGGTAAGGCTCACGGCGCGTTAACTTGAACGACTTAGTCCGTGTAACGGTGCGGAAACAATTTGCTGATTAAAAATACTGTTGTTTGTTCAGAAGTATAATATAGCGGAACAGTTAGAAATGATGCGAGAAAGTGTGTGTTGTTGTAGCTCCTAGTTTTAAACGATTCTAGCAAAAGGCAAGAAAGCGGGTTATTACGAAGTCTCAAAATTCCTTGTGCGGAAGCGCTTGATCATGCTCATGAGCCGCGCACAGTTCGTGAAACTACTCGGGAGACAATGCCAGTGTTATGTTTGCATCTTTAGTAGTAAAACGAAGTATAGCGCTACAATGAATTTCGTATCTCCTTCTCTCTTATTTATTCATGCCGTCCTTAACGAAACCAAATGTAGAAATCAGCAGTGAAATTGTAGCAGTGGCGAGGCGTTTGGTTATCGATAGATGCGCTGATGACCAAACAAAATTATAAAAATAAAGCATTTTTCAATATTTCAGTGAAGAATTTAATATATTTAAAAAATCTACGGATATTTTAATCGTAATATTAAAAGTTAACTGACAAATAGCCACGAAGCAACGAGGAGCACGTGGAGGATTCGTCAATATTAGCGCATAGAGAGCTCGCCACTGCTAATGGCCTCATCCAGGCCTCTCTGAAGCTGGCTGGTCACCCCATAGCGGACCACAACAAACTGCATGCCATCGTTCAATACTAATTAATTACTCATTAATTATCATAATTTTATATTAATTACTTCAGCCATTTTAGAAAAAATCAAGGGTCAGCTGGCTTCAAACTGAAGCTAGCCAGGAAACCAAATACAGCAGAACATATCACAACAATGTAATAAAGTATTAATTAATTACCGTATTTACCCGAATATAAGACGACTCGAATATAAGACTAGTAATTTTTTTACACCTTGAAATTCGGGAAAAAAATACACCCCAATAAGACGACCTTTGTTTTTATAACTTGATATCAGTTTCCTACTAGGTAATGAAATTTAAAAAAAAACACATCTATATTTCTTACATGTTTATTAACATTATGCATTATGCATTTGTGCATATCAGTATTTCATACAGTACATGAATTAAACTTCAAGTTTACCACATCCACCATTTAATCATCTCTCAATCATCATCTTCACTTGTTTCATCGTCACTCAACTCATGTCCATCATTCTCACTCCATAACACATCATCTTCTGTGCTGTCCAGACTGTTGCTTACACAGCACTTTTTGAAACCTTTTATTATGCATTGAGTTGATATAGTATGCCATGCAGTTAGAATCCACTGACTAAGCTGTCCAACTAAAGATTTTTTGATGTCGGGAGTTAATGGGCAGTTCCCTGATAACAACCACTCTTCATATTGGCGTCTGAGTTGGTGCTTGAAAGATTTGTTCAGTCACATCAAGGACTTGCAACTGTGAGGTCATGCCTCCTTGTATTACTACTAAGTCTGTTTTTAAACTAGCAACTTTCTTTTTCACTTCTTCTGTCAGGTGGCCCCTAAAGGCATCAAGGGTTAACAACTCTCTGCTGTAATAGGGCTCCCGGTAACTACTTGAAGCGAAGAAATCATTAAGCTTTCAGTCATCCACCCAGATTAATTGCATTTAAAAATTATTCCACTTGGTAGTTTTTCTGTGGGCAAATTCTTTCTTTTCAGTATAACAAATAGTGGTAGCTTCCTGCCATCTGCCAACACTCCCAGCATGACCGTAACATGCATTTTTTCGTTTCTAAATGTTTTTATCATAACTGATTTACACCCTTTTGTAGCCACTGTATTGTTAGAGGGCATGTCGAAGTACACGGGGTGTCATCGGCATTCCCCATTTGACTCAACAAATGGTTGTGTTGAGGGCGCAATTGTATAATGTACTTTTGGTCCCCCAGAAGTTTTTCTTCATAATCTGCAGGCAGCTTTTGCGATAGGGAAGTTCTTCTACGCAGACTGAACCCATTCCTTCTCATAAACCGCATGCACCAGCCGACACTCGCATTGAATTGCTGTCCGGAAATGTTTCTCCTTCTTGCTACTTCTAATGCTTTCATGCGAATGCTGTTTATAGAAAATCCGAAACAATTGTTACGAATTCGACAACTTCATCGTCGATTTCGGGATGGCGCTCCACTTGTGGTCCACGGAAACATTTCCTTGTGGAATTACAAGATATCAGGCGTTCCTTCGTACCTCTCCAACGCCGTGCAGCTTTACTATTGTTCGTTTGTTCAGCGAAATGAATTACTCGCAATTAAAAGTTTGTGTCTTAACTTGTACGCCGTTCCACATTTCTGGTAAGTTCTATACTTATTTTCTCCACGTGGTCGGCCATTGCCACACTAATGTATCGGCACACAGCTACACAACACAACCAACAAGCACGAACACCACTACCAAACGACTACTAAAGTCGCAGTACTCAACGACGCGGATGGGGAAGGAAGGCTCGTGGCCTACGAGTCTCTCTGTCGTTGGCCACGAGGAAGGCTTTGGCGACATCACAGTTGTGACAACACTGCTAACAGCCGCTAAGAAAAACCTAAATCCTATCTAACGCTGCTGTGTAACGGCTAGGGGAAATTATTCTACATATTATTATTTCAATTATAAACACATCCAATAATAATAAAAAAGAGGAATTTCTATTACAAATGACTTTTCTTTGTGAAAATAACTTGTATTATACCAGGATAATATAATACCATTGATATTGCGTTTTCTTCGTACGCGAATTTTTCATCATACGCGAATGTAAGACGTCCCCCGATTTTTAAAGGATGAAAACTGGAAAAACTCCTCGTCTTATATTCGGGTAAATACGGTACTATTTGATTACTCTATTTTACCACCATTATAAAACGTAATTATTTTAAAAAATTCAAAAATATCTACCAAGACACAATTTATGGAAAAAATCGCAAAATTCTTCCTTACCGACAAACAAATGTTTCCGTATGCTAATTACATGTAAACTCAGTATATATTTTCACCATACGACACCAAAATTAAGTCTGACAAGCAATTGTTTAAAAAGGGCACCAAAGTCGCATTTCAACGACGAAAGTTTCATATTTTTTAGAATTAAATTTAACCGTCGGACCACAGAAATACTAAATATTTTGTAAGAAACATCTTATATTTATTGACTCAAAGACTCCAGAATTAATCACTGCTTCCTATTGTTTATAAAGAAGCCTAAACCTTTACAGATGTTATAAAAGTACCATGAATAAAACAAGAAAGTCACAGAAAAGAACTACCCGGTGAAATTTAGAAATTACTTTGCAAATTCCTACACTACGCATTCGTTGATTTATTAATAATTCTTTTAAATTAATTACTCCGACCAGTAGTCAACCATCAGCCAAGGTTTCGCACCAACATTGCATTTCACGCACGCACTTTCGAATTCGCCGTTTGCGTAGAATCTCCGCCGATGCCGATCATGCGTGGTGAAAGGCGCTATTGCGACTTGTGGGGGAAACGGTACATCGTGTTTGTGTGCGTCCTGATTGCTTTTACCAAGTTTGTTAGTGTTTTTAAGTTTCTTGTTGGCCATGCACTGTGAAGGAAAACGTAATTTAGCTAAAACAAAAACTATTTATTTCACTTATATTTGATGAGAGATTGTTAATTGATCGACAATTTCTGCTTTACAAAGTTTTCTAAGAATTTGTTAGCAGACGTTGATAAAATAGTTTTGAATTTCTGGGATTTGAAAAATGAGACGATTGCTTTTAATGGAATTGTAACATTTTTAGACAAGTTTTCTTTAAAATCGGTCGCAAAAATGCCACGCCTCGCCACTGAATTGTATACTGAGGAAAAACAACAAACATGAAAACACTAGTTTAAAGTGTACGAAGGAATTTATCCGTTTCTAGTAATTATATATCAAAAATTGAAGATTAATTATTTATAAATTTTAATATACAACTCTAAATGAAATGAATACAATTTTTTTCCATTTTATGAATGCGGAGGACGATTACGTAATTATTTATGGAGTGTTAAAGCTTGCATAAATGGTGAGTTCCGGGGAGGAGAGGGAAATCCAAAATACTTCAAATTAGTGTTATGTAATTTATGGACGACCCCTTTTAAATTACATTAATGTCCGACAGCTGAATGCAAATCCCACGTGGCTGAATTCCATTTCTAAATTTGTTTTTGATGTAATTATGCGAAGAAAACCTTGGTTTCACATCGAACAGTTGACACGAAATAGAACAGAGTACGGACAGCATTTTCGACTGTTGAAGATACCGTAGTAATTGTTATATACAGTATAAACTTCATAATGCATCTTATTACAATTCAGGATTGGAAAATTAAGTTTTGTAATACGAAATTGTACAACCATTTACAGACTTTTTTTAAAAAAAGTTGAATATCAGAAATTTCGTTCTGGACGTTCATGTAGTCATGATTTCTTTTCTGAAAGTGGCGAATGGCGACACTGTTTTGAATACGGAGAACAGTTGAAATACGCTTTCTATATTTTTAAAATCAGTGACAGTTGTGATTCAGGTATCGAAATAGCAGCAAATGCTGCAATACAAACATTAATTCGAGACAAATTAAGAAAGCTGTATGAGCGTGAGTATTGTATATTTAAAGAATGGTGTGTAAAAAAATAATAATAAAAAAAATACAAAAAAATAAAAAATAAAAACAATTCCTTTCGGAAAAAATATGCTTTACTTCTCTGGTAAAGCTGAGAAAACGAATAGCCTTTAAGCACATTACTCAATGTTCAAGAGTACAATTTCATTTAATAACAATATTGATATATTTATCACAGGCTTAGCGTGGATTCAAGTCGTTCACGGATGATTCGAGGAACTATATAGCTAAAAGTTCCTTGTTAAGGGAAACTTTCATGGAACATTTCTTGATAAAAGTATTTTTATCCTCAGTATTAATAGAAAATAGATATCTTATTTCTGTATTTGAAAATGCGTTAGTTTTTAGAATCAAAGCGGTCAGTATATAGGTTTGGGGAAAAACATCTAGTTCATGCTGCTTGATATAATCATTTAATTTATCGAGGCTCTTGTGGAACTTACTATTGAAATAAATGTCAGTGAGCTCACTTCTCAGTCGCGCAGAGTCAAAATGCCTTCCATAAACGTCCATTGGACACCTGAAAGCTTCAATGGGGAATGACGACTGATTTTACTTATTTTGTAAATTTTAAATAATGAGTCAGAACGAGGCAAAATGGATGAAAAAACAGCTAAGAAAAAATGAAAGTCAAAGTCTATCAAAAGATTAAAATGGCTACAAGCAGAGCACAGTTTCAGAGTCCCAGTCACTTGAATTTTCCGTCACTGAAGCAAATAATTCCTGAAGATCACTGTACTTTTCACTGTTTGTACATGTCTGCTGGTGAAATTCCAACGTGTTTGTGCAGCTGATGGCAATCGTTTTTATCACAGTGACTAAAGCTTCAATCCGCCTAAGAATTTAGAAAAAGAAATGCCCTTAATTCTGGCAAAGAGGCGAAAAATATTCGCACTTCCTTAATACAGCTAGCAGATTGCCATAAAACAAAATTTAATTTGTGGGTATAAAAATGCCCAAAGATTTCTTCTTTACAAAGGCTCTTGCTGGATAAGATGTTAAAAAGTGTCGCTTGTAAGCGAAAAGTAAATTTTTTCGTAGAGTTTTAGATTCTTCCCCCTTCGCATCCTTCGTAATACCGAAAAATGTTTATTTTTTCATTGAAGTGGCCGTTTGCATTTTCTTTGAAATTAATGAATCTTTGTGAAATTTTCTCAATTTCTCAAAAGTAATTTTAAAAATTTTATTTGCTGCGAAATTCAAGCCTTTAAATGGACTTCGAAATTTTGGAATTGTTTTAAAGCACGTTCTAATTTTGCCGGGTTCACGAGAAAATTCTCAAATATTGCCCTCAAATTCAGCTATATTCTAGATTTTTTCAAATTTTTCTGAGTGGTGCCCCATTTTAAACAAATAAAATACATTTTAAACCTCATAAATGAGTTGTATACGCTGTTTTTTGTTTTTAAATCAATGTGAATTTAGGGACAAATTTTTTAAGTTGTGTAGTTGGCAATGCGGACATCGAACGGTATTACGACGTTACGCGTATTTGACAATGTTGTGGGAAAACTGCGGTCCACCTTTACCACCCCGCGAGTCGTTCGCTGCAATTCGATGTGAGATGAAGCAGTTAACGTGTCATTATTATCTGTGCCATGAAAAACCCTTTATGATCGTTTTCTTTCGATGAAATAAGTTATTATGCTGGTATATATATATTCGTTTTTCAAATGACGCTTTGTATCTGGGTGATCTGCATTTCCAATAGGAACCAGAAGCACAGATTGCAACTGAAGAAAACGAACGAGGCACAACAATGTGCGCCTTCAAATGAGAACGCTGGCCATAATTAGTCGAGTCAGGATTTCCATGCAGATGCTAGATATGTAGATGTGTAATGTTATTACAGCTCTCAAACTTTGTAAATAGTGTTTTATGGTATGTTCATTAAAATATACTTTTTACATGCATGGTTGCACGTTTCGGAGAAATTCCCACATAATGCACGTTTATACGATTTTCTATGTGTTATGGAATTTTTAGATTTTTTCTAGCATGTTGACTATTTCATAGTAAGATTTTTACTTAAATTATTCTAACATTAAAATGAATGCTTATTAGTCATAAATAATATTCCGATTATCTGATATTGGAGAGCTGCCGTTGTTGCTTCTTTTATTAATAAGCTGCACATTTTAAAATTATCGAAACTTCAGAAGGAAAGGAACTAGGAATGTTTTCCTTTTCGTTCACATTCTAAATATTTCCTTCGCAGCCAGTGGTAACTGAACAATATGCGGCTCATGACAGAAGGAAATGAAAGAGCCTTAATAGATGGCTGCGTTCAGGCACACTGATATGTTCTGTAAACCCTCGTTAATTCGAGTTCCAAGGGAGGAAAGAATCGGAGTTCATTTCATCCGATACAAAACGGAAAACTATACTACATTTGAATAGATCGACTATTTTTCCTATATGTAATGCCGACATTTCTTGTTCATTAATATACCGTAATACATCCGTATTTTTGCGCCGGAGGTAATGTGGTGGACCTCTTGCACGAATTCAAATTTGTTTCCTTCCAAATACTCAACAAAATAATTACTCTGGTTTGAAGTTTCTACCAGTCTCCCCCCAAAATTGAAGGATCTATAGTTATTCTAGCAACGTCACCAAATATACGCATGTGCAAATTGATACTGTGAGGCGTATATTCCTTAAACATCTCCCATTTTACTAATGTATGATCTACATCGCCAACAACTTAGGCCACATCTGAATCGAAAGGCGCCCAAGATTTTTCGAAACCGTTCTGTACGTACGTACGTAACTCGAAGTGATAGATCGGGAATCCTCTAAATATGTACTTCCGAAAAGAAATAATATACTTCCGAGGGTGCCAGCTAATCTGTCGAACTCTTATCGCATGCTAATAGATCACTCGGTCATACTATATCGAATTTGTTCTCAACTCTTGCTCAGTGTGTGCTGCTAACGATATTCCCATGATGCAGTATAAAGATGGTGGTATTAATCTGTATGTATAATTATATACAGGTGGCCGGAAGTCCACGTTACAAAAATCCTTTTTAAGTTTCCCTGTATACCCTATATTCCCTATATATCTTATAATTTTATAAAAAATGGCAGATTCAGTTTTTCTGGGGGGAAAAAATTGTCTTCGAGAAAATTGAATTTAAATGTTACTTCCAGGCGCGAAATTCAAACCGGCTGCCGCGACTACTAGCGTTTTCAACGGGACTGATCGTTACATCGTTTCTTCATTTTTCGGTGAAACTTTTGAGTGAGGACAGCATCGCTTTCAGCACGCTAGAGTACTTTAGTAGTGTCAAGTGTTTCAAAAGTATTCATTCAATGTTTTAAATCACCTTAAAATAAACGTTATAAATTATAACTATAGTAAGCAATTGCGTAACAATGAATGCTTAACACAACAAACTTGCGTATTAACAAAATAACTGCAATGCTCGTATTATTTTTAACGCATCTGTAGTGTGAATTTAGTGTCTTAAGCATTAAATAGCTGCATGCGATGAATGATATCCTCCCCTAGTCATAATATTATATATAGGTTATTATATATTATGACTAGGGGAGGATTTTGATTACCTAAAACTTTGCCAAAAATGATCAATAAAATGTACATAAAATGCTTTTTAAAATGCCCCCAAAACAAAGAAAAATGACGTATAAACTTTGATCAAAACCACTTCAAGTGAACAACTCAAGCTGTTGGATATGTTACTGATGTAATGGAGGCTTCTTCCTTCTGTTCGAGTGAACTCAGCTTGCAAACGTCGGGACTGTTGATTGTTCTTTAAAAGAAAATTTCTACCTGTATTTATCATGTAATCGGCTGAAGTCACAATGGCGCCGATAAATGTTGTATATCCAGGAACTCTTAAGAAAATACAATAGTTCATATAAACAATGTTAGTTTATTATCCAGAGCCAAAGAATAATCTATGACTATGACTCTATGACTATGACTATGACTATGACTATGACTCTATGACTATGACTCTATGACTATGACTCTATGACTATGACTATGACTCTATGACTATGACTCTATGACTATGACTCTATGACTACGACTCTATGACTACGACTCTATGACTATGACTCTATGACTATGACTCTATGACTATGACTCTATGACTATGACTCTATGACTATGACTCTATGACTATGACTCTATGACTATGACTGTATGACTATGACTCTATGACTATGACTCTATGACTATGACTCTATGACTATGACTCTATGACTATGACTCTATGACTATGACTCTATGACTATGACTATGATTCTATGACTATGACTCTATGACTATGACTCTATGACTATGACTCTATGACTATGACTCTATGACTATGACTCTATGACTATGACTCTATGACTATGACTCTATGACTATGACTCTATGACTATGACTCTATGACTATGACTCTATGACTATGACTCTATGACTATGACTCTATGACTATGACTCTATGACTATGACTCTATGACTATGACTCTATGACTATGACTCTATGACTATGACTCTATGACTATGACTCTATGACTATGACTCTATGACTATGACTCTATGACTATGACTCTATGACTATGACTCTATGACTATGACTCTGACACCGCTTTATAGTCCCCGAGCCTGCGGAGCGAGTCTCTCTTTTTCCGCCTAAACCAGCGGCGATTTCCAGAAGGGGGAAAGCTTCCCGCGCCAATACAACGAGGGAGTACCACCGGCCTCTCTCGTTGTCACTCCGGCGCGCCGCTGGGTCGTTACCGCGGCCCCTTTTGCTGTGTCATGGCTATGCCATAGCAATAAACATTACAGGAACCTTTGAGTACATAGTACTCACAATTGCTGACATTACAATATATAAGCGATGAAATCGAATAGGCTACTCAGGATTTCTATGGAGAACATTTTTTGCACCTCGTGACTATTATTTGAAGCAAGTGCTATTAAAATATTAAAATCCATGAAATTAGCGAAAAACGCAGTCAAAATGGCGTAAAAGGAAAAAATATACTAATTAGTCGAAATCGATGAAAAATGCAACTACAAACAATTACATATAAAAATGGGTTATTTCGTTTCACCATAACATAAAATGAATTTCTATACTAAACAGCATTGTTCTAAAGTGAAAAGAAAAAAATGACATTTCATTAAAATCCGCCCCTGATTATGACCTATACTAATTGCGTTTTGCACCGGTAACATTCTTTCACTAAAATAACGAGTGTATTAATTTCTTCTGAGGGTACAGTTAGAGAGGATGCATTTGCCAGTTGTATTTTATGGAGCCGCAGGCCGAGCAATGATTATCTGCAGAAGAACAGGGAATCTTCGTAGTGAGTCCACAGTCAACAAATCTTACACGATGATCACCGTGTAAGATTACCCGGTATCAACCGAAACTGGTATCACCATTGGAAAAAGGCATCGTCAAAAATGTTACCGGTAATGATTATAAAAGTTTGAAATCTTAAAAACGGGGGGGGGGAATCAATCTTTGATAGCACATCAACTTGCAGTACTAAGTGTATTTTAGTTTGTCCAAATGTCGAAAATCAGTATATTTATGTGAACTAAATTTAAAAAATATAATCCTCAATAAAAGTAGTTAGTCTACTCGAACTTAATGCAAGAATTTTTGAAAATTGCAAACGGAAATAAAGCTAGAAAGTATGTTATATTCTAGCTTCCCTAGTTTTAATATCAAGGATCCACAAATCCTGTATTACAACTACACAACGTGTTAGAGGAAGTCATTTACTACGTATAGGAACTAAATCTGTCCACTTTTTTTTATATCAAAGCTCCCAACACGAGTTTTTCTATCGAAACATCAACGTTTTTTGTCACAGCATTCCAATACTTTTCTCTATAAATATGCGAGAAACTAAACAAGTGGTGCTACGTCAAAACATACTTTCTCGATTTATTGCACTTTTTAACTGATGTTTTATAACATATTTAATAATAAAAAATATCGATCATTAATATTGTACTTTTGTGATATTAATTTTTTAGAATTTTGAAAATTACAGAGTTCACCGAAAATGTTTTTTACCGTTCGCCTTTCGTTACCGTTCTTTGCTACATGCGAAGAAAAATGTAAAGAAAAAAATAGTCTTTTGACAAATTGTGTTTATAAATTGTTTTAACGTGAAGCAGAAATTATGCGAAAACTACTCGTTTAAAAACAAAATAATTGTACGTGATCTTTTTAAAGATAACATTTTTAGAACATTTCATTTAAGGTAAAAATCTCTATAATAGTTTTGCAGTGTTAACTTGTTGAAATTTCGTAGTTCGCCGGAAATCCGAACCATTTTTATGCTGCTTGGATACATACCGGGTGGGGGGTGGGGATTAAAGAAAAATTTCGAGCAGTTTCTGAGAAAATTGTTGTTTAAAAATTACTTATTTTTCATACGAAATTACGCGACAACTACTCATGTCTACGAAAAATTGTGCATGACCTTAATTCAAGATCTGATTTATTTAATTCTAGATTCTCATTTTTGTTAAAATACTTGCACTTGCGGTGCATATCGGCAATTATGTCGATAGACGGGGACAGCAGCCCTTTCTTACTTCTACAAAACAAACATGAATAAATCTCAACCGTTACAATATTTGCAGCACATTATACTGTCAAGCAAGGATAATTTCACATATAAATTTTTTACCCAGAACTGAAGGCCATCCAATATACGAATATCGCCTTATGTATGGCCGTATGTATAGACCCTATTATATTTTAATATAGTACCGTTGTAAGCAGTTAAAATGAGTATGTCGTCACGAAGTACAGCGATTTATGATTTTTTAACAACATTGTGGAGTGATTCTGGGTGTAATGGAGTTTGGGTTGTCTGGGTTTCGTGGAGTAATTCTCCTTGAACTTTGTCAGTCATTTGTCAACATTGCCTTCTATCCCTGTTGACCAGGCCCTCTGTGTCGTTAGTATCGTGGTTTCCAGACGGTCACCAATCCAGGAACCCGCAGTTTTTTCGAATTGCTTAACTTCTGTGACTTCACGACGCTAGGTTGAGAAGTTCGGTCACCGGTGCAGGCCTGAGTTTGAATATTTAAAGAAACTAATTCACTTTTCCGTATTTATTAACAAAAATACTATAGTTTAAAATTGTAGTGGGACTCCCATTGCTTTTTATCACTATCTGCCCCACTCGAGGGTTTGGCCCCTAAGCAGCTGCCTTGTTACTTTCTCCCTACGGAGTAGAGATAAAGTTATGTAATGCGCAAAAAAAGGCGAATTTTCGGCAGAAAAACTCTTCTTTGAGAGCCCTAGTAACGAAAAAATTGTTAAATTTCCAGTTGCTAAATTTAAAAAAATTCTCTATAACATGGTACCTAAATCTAATTTATGCCTGAAACTATGAAGAGCTTTTAAAGACAAACCGTTTTCTTTGTTTCTCGTTCCGGCAATATTTGAATGAAATAACAGTTTTATTTTTGCCTTCGCTTTTGTAATAGTTTGATGCCTTGATTATTATACAAACCTTTTTCAAATTATTTGGTTTTAGAATGAACTACTCTTTATGATAACAAGAATAAAAAATTGCGGAAATTATAATTTTCACAACTGTCACATTTTCAATTCCTTACTTTCAGCCTACCATTATTATGAGTCCAGTCAGAAGTATAGCATCTTATGATAAAGCATTTGTAAATGGAGAGTGGGTGTCTGCTAAAAGTAGTAAAACATTCAAAGTTCTAAATCCTTATAATGGAGAGGTATTGAGTAATGTCCCTGACATGGACAGTATCGATGTGCAGGATGCTATACAAGCTGCTAAAATTGCATTTGAAGATTGGCAGTTTACTACAGGAAAAGTAAGAGACTTTGAATTGCTAACTATTATGTTTGTTTAATACAGTGTTGTGCAAGGACATGTCTTAAGGGGATGTCTTAATTCTTTTTTAAGCAACTTAGAAATAATTTCTATTATAATGCAATTGTGAATTCTATTTGACATTAACACATTTCAAATTACTATTTGGAATTATGTGTAAGAAATTTGCATAAAATTATTTCATTTTTTTACTAATAGAAAAAAATTTGTGGTGTAGGAAAGATCAGATTTACTACGAAAGTGGTACAATCTATTGCTTAAAAATCAAAAAGAGATTGCAAGTATTATAACATCTGAAGCTGGGAAGCCCCTTCAAGAAGCTCTTGGAGAAGTTGCATATGGAAATTCTTTTATAGAATGGTTTTCTGAAGAAGCTCGCAGAATCAGTGTAAGTTTTCATATATTTATTCATATTATCCTGATGTTCGGGTCATGATTTTATCTTGTACTTGGCCTCTAAATAACCACATTTTAAAACTTAAATTTAATTCTTTGAATTATAATGAGGGTGAATTTGGTTATATTTTTCTTTTTTCACTTAATAATGTTGAGACCATTTTCCTCTTTTACTCTATTCATAAGTTTTTTGAAATAATTTGTGATGCATGCAAAAGTTCAACTAACATTAAATGCCATGACTAATCTCAGCAGTCCATCTATTAAAGCTGCAGATGGAAGTTGAAGCTGCAGACTTTGAAAACCTTTTCTTGCCGAATAAATTTTTAAATAATAAATTCTTGTGTGTGGGTGCATGCACGCACATGTGCATTTTTATGAGACCGGTTAGAAATATAGCATCTCATCATCATAAAGTGGAATGGGTCATTTATGAATAAATTAGTCCAAAATAAATTCTGTGGAAGTGTGACGGAGTGCATGTATGTGCATTTTATGTTTTTACTGATTGGCCATGCAATAAATTAATACTGGAAGGGTGGCTTTGTAGAGTTGAAATTTTTCTTTTAATTTCTTTTATGTCAATTTCACAAGTGGTTTAATGTGCGTGTACATGCGTGTGCGTTTTTCCCTTGTATTTTGCTTTAGATTTTTCACCTAGTTTCCCAAAGCTGCAGTAAAAGATTCAAGTTGGAACAATGTTTTATATTGTTATATAATTATTAGTTATATAGTTATTATGCAATATATTAAGCTTGTGTCTACAAGAGTAACGGACAAATGTCAATTGCACAGATCGAGGGTGTCAGCATTTTGGCATTCTAGAATGTGATAATCATAGGCTTACTGATTAATAATATGGAATGCCAGATAACAGACAGATATTTCATTGTAATATTTATTCCATACTTCTGTTGTTTTCAAATGGTGAAGCCCAGGTTACTTAGACCACTTTATAAATCTGGCGAGTTGATTGTGGTTTGTAGGCTTTTCAAGAATTTTGCATTTTATATTGTCATTTGACTGTACAATAACATTTTCAGGGTGAGGTAGTGTCTAGTCCTGTTAAAACAAAAGAAATGATTTTAGTCAAGCAACCTATTGGTGTTACTGCATTAATCACTCCGGTAAGTTGTCATGGCCTTCAAGTTGTGTTCTTTTAATTACTTTAATTTGTGTATTTTTTCAACATTACTTTTATAGTGATCAAAATAGTCTGTTCCGTAGTTTCCATTTACCATTTCAGTAAATGAAAAAGAACACCAAGTAAAGCATAATGTGAATACTTTTCACATTAAATTCATTCTACATTTTTGTTACTGTAGAGTAGAAAATTATTTATTTTCAGATTTATTGGAGAGAGATTTTAAATGATTCATTATTACATTTTTTAGTGGAATTTTCCAATAGCTATGATAACACGAAAGGCAGGAGCTGCTCTTGCTGCAGGTTGCACATGTGTTATAAAACCTGCTGAAGATACTCCATTGACAGCTCTCGCTGTGGCAGATTTAGCACATGAGGCTGGGATTCCCAAAGGGGTTATCAATGTAGTGACATGTGACCGAGGCAATGCTCCAGCTGTTGGAAAAGTGTTGTGTGAAAGTCCGGATGTTGCAGGATTATCATTCACAGGTATTCACTTATTCTTTCCGTTATTTGTGTTGTGTTTGACAGTAATTTTTAGTGTAGTATGGAGTATACTATTCACTTCTCTCACATCATTTTCCTCTAATTTTCGATTGGTTGCCTCAGAATTTTCTTTTGTGTCGCATACATCGTGGATTTTCTCATTTGCTTTGAGGTACTATTGTGATGACATACTCATTTCTAGTTGTGAATTAATACATTTATCCAAACAATGAAAATCAGTAGACTGCAACTCTTCAGGAACTACTACACTAACTTCTCAATTAAAGCTAATCTCGTAGTTTGGAATGACTTGCATTTAATTGACCCCATGGTGGTTTTGAGATAAAGAGCCTTGGAAGTTTTGAATGTCAACAATTATTAAATTTCATTGAAATTTTTGGTCAAATTGTGCAGTTATGATTCAATACATATTAAGTTCAGGATTTTATTGTAAAGAAGTTTAATTATTATAAATATTATAATTTTGAGATAGGGATGATTAACGGTTAAAACCTATAATTCACACAACTAATCTATTTGCAATACAAAGTTGTATCTCCAATATTCAGCTATACCAGGTAAAATAAACTTTACTTATCATTCATAATGAAGCAAAATACACTTTTATTAATGTTTCTTCACTATTTTTAATATGTAATGGTATCTTGGCACTGACTATTCTTAGAAATATAAGTTCAAGTATCTTGATGTATTAGATCTGTACTAAAGTGATTGACCATAGAAAATCATTTAATGCAAGACAATAACTTGATTTTATGTTCTGGAAATTTCCTCAGGCTCTTAAAAGATTACCCTTGTTTATCAGGTGCTTGTTGGTTAATCTCATTTTTTTGTGTTATGGACATAATACACTGGTTTCTGTGAAATATTATGAATTCCTAATTAGAATTCTTACCAAACTCTGATGTGTAAGTTGCTGATTTAAAAAAAATAATTTCTATTTCACTAATATAATGATGTATCTTATTTCAAAAGAACCGAATTCCCACATTGTGGGAGTCCTCGTGTTCACATTCCATTTTTGCTTGTTAAGATGGTACAACATTATTTTGTCTCATGAATGACTGGATCATTTGTTAGCGAAGATACCACTAGATGGTGCGACCTGCATCGTAAGAAGATAGCGATAGTGGCTCCGCCACTTCTTCCTGTTTATATACATTAATATCATCACCGCGACCGTACTTGTTGTTTACGCGTCGTTGAGCACTGATCGTTTCATTGTATTTTTTCATATCGGTCAATAAAATACCTTATTGTGTTATTTAGAAGTGCGAGTTTCATTCGATAGCCCTCCACAACTCTATCAGGTTATGAACCCAGCCGTATAAACGGGCTATTCCACGACAAAAAGGACTTCTTTGTTCGATAGTGATTGCCAAATAGAAACGACCAAGTCGCAAGCATTGAGTATGCGACAAGTGCCAAATTGCAAAAATACGGCACGACTAGCGTGAACAAAAGTGGTGCATTACTTGTGTGAACAGACAAGCTGAGTCATTCGTTGACAAAAGCGTGACATCGGTCGTGATTCGAAAATCACCCGATTCCTTCGCGTCGGCGGCCATATTTTATTGAAGTAAACAATTTTGGCGCGCACTAAAGTGACAGTGCGACACGATGAGTTCGAACAGTGTTATTCGTATCGAGGCGCTCGGACGCGACAACTATGACACTTGGAAGCTGCAGATGCGGGCGTTGCTCGTGAAGAACGATGCGTGGGACTATGTAAGTGGCGTTGCAGTGAAGCCAGAACCGGGAAACGACAACGCTAACGCCATTAGAGAGTGGAAAACAAAGGATGAAAAGGCTTTATCAGACCTGATCCTGTCAATTAGCGCAAGTCAACTGAATTTGGTAAAAAACTGCACGACATCACGTGAGTTATGGCAAAAATTAGAAAATACATTTCAATCTAAAGGGCCTGCGCGAAAGGCAACCCTACTCAAAAGTCTCACTTTACACAAAATGAGTGAGGGGGCAGATGTTCGTGAGCACCTTCAGGGTTTCTTTGATTCAGTTGACAAGTTAGCAGATATGGACGTGAATATTAATCCGGATCAATTGGCGATAATGATGTTATATAGTTTACCATCTAGCTATGAAAATTTCAGAGTCGCTATCGAGAGTCGAGATGAACTGCCTACGCCTGAAAATCTACGCACCAAAATCATCGAAGAGTACGAGGCCAGGAAAAACGGAGCAACTTCAAGTTCATCGCAAGGGGCTATGTACGTCAACAAGAAGAAGATGAAGAAACCGAAGGAAAACAAGAAGGACAAAGAAGAATATAAAAAGGAAGGGTCGTTTAAATACAAATGCTACAAGTGCCACGAGAAAGGTCACAAAGCCGCAGATTGCCCAAATGACAAACAGACAGGAGGTAAAAAGAAGTCGAATCTCTCTTTCTTAGCAGTCGAAGAAGATACCGAGAGTTGTCAAGCTGTGAGCGGAAATGCAAGAGATGTTTGGTGCCTAGACAGCGGGTGCACTTCACACCTTTGTAAAGACGTTAATGTTTTTAAAATGATTCAGGAACGAAAAACTAGCGGATTAAGGTTAGCCAACAACGCATCGACCGACATAAAGGGCAAAGGTATTGCTGAAATCGTGACCTGGCAAGACGATGAAAAATGTAACGTGACCCTGAATAACGCACTCCATGTACCAGAACTTAGGATGAACTTGTCGGTATCGAAAATCACGGACAGCGGTTACAGAGTAATTTTCGAGAAGGAGAAGGCTATGGTAACAGATACAGAAGGCGCAACGAAGCTGATCGCCAATCGAGTTGACAATCTATATTTCGTGAAGGGCGAACCATCGGAGGACTGCAATTCCGTAAAACCTGTTGGTGAGGATAGAGAAGCTCCTAGGGCATCGAGTTCAGCCCAGGTTTGGCATCAACGAATGGGCCACGTCAATTACCATGACCTTCTTAGCGCATCGAAAAACGGAGCAGTTCGAGGAATGGACTTCGAACACGTGCCTGAAGATAAGAACTGCGAAGTTTGTCTTCAGGGGAAGATGACCAGGCTTCCATTTCCAAAAGAATCGACCAGAACCACGACCAAATTAGAATTAATACACACCGACATTTGTGGCCCGATGCGCACCCAGTCAAACGGAGGATCTACGTATTTCATCACGTTTATCGACGATCACACACGTTGGACAGAGGTGAGATTTCTGAAATCGAAGGGACAAGCTCTCGAAGAGTTTAAACGTTTCAAGACATTCGTAGAAAAGCAACACGGCGTAAAAATTAAGAGTATTCAATCCGACAATGGTCGGGAATATGTCAATAAAGAATTCGATGACTTTCTGAAGGCAGAGGGGATTCAGCGCCGATTGACGACTTCATACACACCGGAACAGAACGGGATAGCGGAAAGGAAAAATAGATCCTTGGTGGAAACGGCCCGTTGTCTCATGTTCCAGTCCGGTTTGAAGCAATCGTTTTGGGCTGAGGCGATTTCTACAGCAAATCACATACGGAATCGATGTCCAACGAAAAAGTTAAAGGGCCGAACCCCGTATGAAGCCTGGCTCGGTAAGGTACCATCGGTCAAGCACTTCAAGGTGTTCGGATGTCGTGTATTTTGCTTGAACAAAAATCCGACGAAGGGAAAGTTCCAGGTACGAAGTCAAGAAGGAATATTCATCGGGTACTCTGAAGAATCCAAGGCGTACAGAGTATGGATGCCTAGCTGTCGAACCGTTGAAGTGACCAGAGATGTGAAGTTTCTGGAAGACAGCGTTAAGGCACCGGAAACAGCTTCCCAAGAACTTGATCGGTCGAACGAACATCATGGCCAGGGGTGGATTGATGTTGAGATCAACACTGAAGATATCTCGGAGCAGCCCAACAGAGAAAACGACGATTTCGAGACGCCTGCAGAATCCCCTTTCATGACACCCGTTGATTCTGAGGATGAAGGTGGATTCAGAGTATTCCCAGGACGTGCTGAAAACGATGAAGATGAAATCGAAGAGCATGTAGAACCGGTACAGCGTCGAAAACGTGGACGTCCCCCTATTATCCGGACAGGAAAACTCGGAAGACCACGAAAAGGGTACGTCGAAGACAAGATTGAAGAGGCTGAGTCCGCTTGCACGGCCGAGATTTCCTTGACCAAAGCTGTTTCAGGTCCGCATTCTATGGCTTGGAAGGAAGCCATGGCGTCTGAGGTCAGGTCGCTGATCAAGAATAACACTTGGGAGTTGGTGAGGCGACCTAAGCATTCGAAGGTCATTGGAAGCAGATTCGTTCTGCGCAACAAATATAAACCTGACGGGAGCATCGAAAAACGAAAGGCACGCGTCGTGGCGCGTGGGTTCTCACAGGTTCCTGGGATCGATTTCCACGACACATTTGCCCCTGTGGCAAGGTTGAGTTCGGTACGAGCTGCCGTAGCTGTAGCTGTCGAGAAGGATTTGAAGATCAGGCAGCTTGACATCACAACAGCATATCTGAACGGGAACGTCGAAGAGGACATCTATATGGAGATGCCTGACCATTTGAAAGAGATCTTGGAGCTCATCGTCGAGACTGACAAGGAAAATCAATTCGTGAGAAGAGAAGCCGAGAAGATGTTGAGTCGTCTTCGTAAGTTCGATGCAGTATGTCATCTCAACAAAGCCATCTACGGATTACGTCAAGCTGTGCGAGCGTGGCATAAACGGCTAAATGAGGAACTTCGTGCACTTGGAGCGACGCCTTCGGAGGCAGATCCTTGTGTTTATCGCGTCGGACAGAATGATCGTACATGCTACGTGATCGTATACGTCGATGATATCTTGGTGATGTCTTCGAGTGATACCGAAATCGATCAAATCATCAAACGACTTGGGACGAAATTCGATGTTAAGGACCTGGGTGACCTCAGATATTGTTTGGGGCTGCAATTCTCCAGAGGCAAGAACCACATGGCAGTTTGTCAGACAAAATATATCGATGACCTACTTGAAAGGTTTAATATGATCGATTGCAACCCTGTTTCTACTCCCTTGGATCCTGCCGTCAAACTCGTGAGAGAAGAGAGTCATTGTCAGTCGGATGCTCCTTATAGAAGTTTAGTAGGGGCTTTGATGTACTTGTCTGTAGGGACGAGGCCGGACATAGCGCACGCTGTGAGTCACTTGAGTCAGTTCAACGAGTGCCACGGGGATTCGCATTGGAAGGCCGCCAAAAGGGTGCTTCGTTATTTGAAAGGGACTAGAGATATTGGACTCGTTTATCATCGATCAAGAGGACCTCCGGAAATGTACACTGATGCTGATTGGGGCAACTGCGTTGTCGACCGTAAATCATACACAGGCTACGTTTTTATGGTCGGTGGGGGGGCCGTAAGTTGGGAGTCCAAGAAGCAGCAAACAGTGGCCTTATCGTCTACCGAGGCCGAATACATGGCACTCTCAGACGCTACGAAAGAGGCCTTGTATATGAAGAAGCTGATGAAGGATTTTGGAGTAGATCTGACTAAAGTAATCATAAAGAACGACAACAATGGTGCAAAGCTGTTGGCTGAGAATCCGGTGTTCCATGCTCGTACAAAGCATGTAGAGCTGAGACACCATTTTGTTCGAGATGCTGTTGGAAGGAAATTGGTTCAAGTTCAGCACGTTCCGTCCAAAAGGATGACCGCAGACATATTGACAAAGGGTCTCTCTGGCATAAACCATAAGAAATGTATGAAGATGCTTGGTTTGGAACATTTTCACGTTCTGGGAACGGATCTTACATTGCAGTTCGAGGGGAAGTGTTAGCGAAGATACCACTAGATGGTGCGACCTGCATCGTAAGAAGATAGCGATAGTGGCTCCGCCACTTCTTCCTGTTTATATACATTAATATCACCACCGCGACCGTACTTGTTGTTTACGCGTCGTTAAGCACTGATTGTTTCATTGTATTTTTTCATATCGGTCAATAAAAGACCTTATTGTGTTATTTAGAAGTGCGAGTTTCATTCGATAGCCCTCCACAACTCTATCATCATTTTTAAATGTAAAGGGTTTGGCTCTTGATTACCAAATGAAGATATTCTGGACACAGCTATGACAACAATACTCAAAATGTGCATTGTGACGAAAACAATCGCTGGAATGGCCCGAGGCTCACCTCCGACACGACGCCTGGAAGGGATTCCTGGAGACTGCTCTGTACACAGGAGACCCACCAACTATGTACCACCTCAGAACTATTAAACGGTTCACGATATACAAATGGAGCTTTCGCTCAACAATCATAGAGGAGAGATACAACATCTCTACTCTATGTCAACAATGCGGAATCGTGGGCAGTAATGTAGAGATATTGTTGGATTTTTTTTTAAATTCCGCGAAATTTTATCAGCTTTTTATTTTTTTAATGTGGAACCATATATTTTTCTCATTAACAATAGATAGATAAAAAAAAGGAATGCAATGATGTAATATGTGTTAACATTTTGATAGTGTTTTGAGTATAAAATTGTACTTTCTAACATGAGATTTTAAATTAAACGTGCAATATTTCTTGTAGCAGCCCTTGCAACTGTCGCATTTTGGAAAGGTGGTCTTCCCAGCCTCTCCCCTCTCCCTTCAATAGTGTCATTTCCATTTTGAAAATGTTCAACAAATGCTACCAAATTTTGTATTAAGTTTTGACCTCGGGTAGCATAAAGTACGCTTAAGACAATGGTGCAGGTTTCATTATCGTTGAAGCCCCTGACTTTTCGGAAATTGCAAAAAAAATTTTGGCTTCTTCCTTCAACTATAATTATGAATATTTATTCCTCCATAATGAAACGTGTTCATCAGAAACAGCTTTTAATAAGTTCATGTTCAATTTTTCGAAAATATGAGTCGTTTTCGCGTAATTTTACATCAAACATAGTTTTTAAATTTTAAACATTTTAAATATTGTAGATGATTTACTCTAATTTAAGGGAGAATTTCTTGAGAATTTTAGATGTAGTGCTGTATACTAACAAAATAAATGATAAAACATTTTTTATCATATTAAAAAAATATTTAATTGCTGGTGGCATGTACATGAGGTTTTAGTAAGTTATTTACAGTACAGAATTCATTCTGCTAATTGCGAAGTTCATGCAGTGGAGTGAAGCCGTATTTTCATAATTGTTGGTAATTTATTGTTAATTACCTTAGAAAGATATACTGTTATTAAATGGAGATGGAGATTAAATGGTATTTTCTAATTGGTGTTTGCTTCATTAACAATTTAATACATAAACAACTGCCGCCTAATAGTAATAATAATAATTATTATTATTATTATTATTATTATTATTATTATTATTATAAGTACTACAGGGATGTAACTTTAATGCTTTACGAGCTAGTGATTTCATTGATATAGACGCGAAACCCAAGGCAGTGGATTACAGCCGTTGATGGCAAATAGCACCCCTGTTGCTACGACAAAATGCTAACTAGCAGCGGCTAATTCAGCCACGCAGTCGCCAGCAGAGCCGCCAACTGCAGGCGAATGACCCGAGCGCAAGAACAGCGGGATGGACGGAGAGTACTTCGGCGAGCATTATGAGCCGGTCGCGTCGCCACGCTCTGCGCTACTTGATGTCGCTGACAGGCAAAGAGGAAAGGGAACTGAAACCATTCAAGGAGTTCAAAGGTACAAGGGACTCCCCCACTTTAAGCGAAGGGATGAGCAATGAACACCCAGAGCGTCGCTGGCTGATGGCGGTGCTGCGGCGAGGGAGAGACTGAAGCCGGCGACAAAGGGTCAAAAAAAAAAAAAAAGAAAACCGCGAGAAAAAAATAAAAAACGCGAGAAAAAAAGAAGCTTAGGCCTTCTGCTGAGTAAATGGGAGGCCATACAACAATTGGAAAAGCGTCAGAAAACATTTATAGAAGAGCTAAATGAAAATCTTAAAACGATGGAGAATTTTCTGCAAAAAAATAAGCCGGTGAATGTAAAAGAAGCTGTGGCAAAATCTTGGCTAAACATTGTTGCCTTACGGAATAGATGGAGCAACGCCTTAGAAGAAAAGAGAGAACTCGCAGAGAGCCTGCGCCCACTCGCGAAGTAAATATCACTTGGACCCGACAAATTACATACATGGAGGTCGAAATTGTCCACAAACTGAATGTCGGGCCACACATTTACAAGACAGCAGACAAAGCAACGACTGAATCCAACCTCCCCAACCCAATATAGGCGGACCGAAGGAAGCTAAGCGACGACTGATTTCTAGCGTTATCTACTATCGATTGATTTCTAGCGCTACGTACTATCGAAGATGTTGTATGCGGCACCAGTATGGGCGGCTTCTCTAGAGAAACAAGCCATCAGGAAAAATACAACCAAATTCAAAGGATATCAGCGTATCGGACGATATCTGACTACGCAGTTGTAGTGTTGGCGAGAATGCCCTCCATAGACTTACTAGCGAGGGAAAGGATGAAAACTTACCAGGCCCGTAAGGATAGAAAGGTAAAGGACGTATCGAATGATATATAATGCAGTAGAGTAGGTGGAAAGAGGCCATGGCGAGGTAAGGTATTACCTAACCCATGCGCTGTCGGGATACGGCTGTGATAAATACCTGTACAACTACAAGCTAAAAAATCGCCCGAGCTGTGACCACTCCCAAACCGGTGTAGACCCCATGCACGCCCTATTCCAGTGTAATGCATGGAACACAGAAAGTCTAAATACAAACAGAGAACTGGGAGAAACGATTTCCCCTACAAACCTGGTTAAAATGATTTCCTCCAAAAATAAGTGGAATGCAATAGAAAAAATGGTCAGGAATATCATGAAAAAGAAAGAAAATAGAAATGAAGTAAGAGCTCAAGCTACCCACCTGTTTCCTCCTCGAAGTAATGTCTGACACGTTTCCAGTGAAGGTGACATTATTGCTCAAGCGAAAGGAGGTTAGGTTTTAGTCGATAGACCAGCTGGGAGTCCGACATAAATGGTTCACCTGTATCCATAAAAGATTTCGCTCTTCTTAAAACAATACTAATAATCTGTAACAATTATTGAAATACTTTTCCGTGCTAAAAGAAAAAATAACAAGACATCACGTCAAAACTACTTGCTCGTACATTTTTCTTATCAGAATTGACAATAGGACTTATATATGGGGCCAAATATTTAAAAGCAGCAGCTTCAAGTCCTTTTCTAAAGAGATGTGGATATGGATTTGCTTCAATACGAGCCAATTAAGCAACCAAAATTCCTATTGCTGATTCTGATGGTGGAAAGCTTGCATGACCAGGACTTCCCATTACACTTAATTCCAAAGTTGTTGTGCCTTTCTCCGAGACACCTACATTAGAACTTTTATTATAGGTTGGGAAATTTATTGAACGGGTATGAAAGATATGTAACAGAATGTGATCACATAGAAAGTGAACTTACATTGCTATTTGTTTGTCTGTACTTGGAACGAAATCATTAGAAATTATAAATCATTCATCTATAACAAAATCTAGTTTCTCTACTCCACGAGCTCCCAATGCTTTTACAATTTCTTGAGCACCTCTCTTTCCTGATATCTAACTCTCCTTTAAACTCCCCGTGTGGTGTCGAGGGTTTTAGTAGAATAGCACCTCGGCACCTCCCCCTGTCGTAGAAGGCGACTAACCGAAGCAGCTGTCTGCTGTCCATCTCCTAAATATATTGTAATTCCCGCAAACGTGGTGTGCCATTGCTTCCACTTGTGGGACAGTGTAGCGTTTTTCTGTCCTGTTGGCCAATCCAATGTTTCCGACCCCGACGTTTTTAGGTTGCGGTGGCTATTGAGTCGTTTCTATATTAGTCTTCTATTCTAACTCTATTCTTTCTTGTGCCCCTTTTCTTCTTTTGTTCCCTTTTAGCTGGCGGTAGCTTAAAAACGCTAGGGAAAAGTGACCCCGAAGAAAATCCTCACAATGAAAGGTCTCCCGGCATCAACCATTACGGTGCAGGGGATCGGAGCCTCAACACCCGCGGTCGGTGATGGGCAAGCAGGCCCCCGGCGGTCGTCAGGCAGCGACTGCAATGCCCTGGGTATGGATCGCTTAGTACTCGGGACAGGTAAGACTACACGTGATGAATGCCCCTTCGAGAAGAGCACGAAGACGAAGAGAAGCCCACCAGCTAGACAACTAATAGTGGCCGCAAGATGTGGAAGTCAAGATTCTGAAAGACGTGGGTCGCAAGACGAGGTATCAATGAGATCGACCCTTTTGCTGGGAGGTAAAAGTGCAGAGGACGATGCCGGGTGGGCCATTCCCGCACAGTGAGGACTCGGTAGCAGAAGGTGGACAAGGCCAATACTCCGGGATTGGACAAGAGAAGAACGGTGCTGGACAAAAGCCGGAATTCACGAAGATCTGCTCAAGAAATGCAAAGGCATGGAACAACTGGTGATAGCACCGTTGGTAATAATCGAAAGCGTGGAGAAACATCTAAGGGAAGTGGGGAGCACAGTGTTTAAGAACAACCCCACTGTTGTGAAGAAAACTTTTGTTAAGATTATGGAAGGAGTAGGCATGATCAAACAAATGCCTGTCTATAAAAGATGACACGGATGGTTAATGTGCCAACTGGTAGAACGCAAGGAGGAAAACAGTAAGGTGACCAAGAATCAGACTCCCGCTGATAAATACAGTGGGGATGAAAAGCATTATGAGTTAAGACAGGGAAATAAGAAAAGAGAAGCTACTAACCCATCCTTGGAGACGAGTGGATATGACAAGAGACGACAAAAAACTAGAAAAAGGAGAATCGAGGGACAGTTCAGGAGAATGGATTGTACCTAAGGAACACAGGAAGAAAGGAAAAGGGGGGATGCTGTGGGTGTATCCAAGGGACAGGCGATAAATGAGGCAGACAAGGGAGGAGCTAACTATTCTGAAATTCTAAAGATATTGTTAGAAAGGGTTGGCCCTAAAGACCATGGAGTGGAAATTGTAAAAATCCGCAGGACGCTGAAAAATGAACTCTTTATTGTACTTAATAAGGAAGGGAACGTAGGCTCACTCAGTGAAGCCCTAAGGTAGTCGGGAATCAAGCTAAGGTGAACACCCTTAAGAGGAAAACGTATGGAAGTTAGTGACTTAGATGAAACTGTTATGGTTGAGGAAGTACAGGAAGTTGTCTCTAGACATTTAAATATACTTGGAAACCAGTTATAGAACATTGTAGGATGCGAAGAAGGTATGGAGATTCGCTGACTGCTAATATAACACTGCCTTAAGTGTATGCTCAACAACTTCTGGAAATGAGTAAAATTAAAATCGGATTAACTGTATTATCAGAGAGCGTCCGCCGGTAGTAAGATGTTACAGGTGCCTACATTTTGGCCGTATATCTACTTCGTGTAAGGTAACAGACAGAATACATGTAATAGGTGTGGTCAAGAGGGACATGTGGCAAAGAAATGCAGAGGAAAGGTACATGTACTCTCTGTAAAGACAACATGACGGACGATAATTTCGAAGGAAGCAACAGATGTGCTTCTTTTATAATGGATCGTCACAGGAAGGTAACCTACAATGCTTAAGTTCCTGCAAATAAATTTGAGAAAGACCAAGACAGCACAAGACCTTATATGGCAAGTTGCTGCCGAAAGAACGATAGATGTGATACTTGTTAACAAAATGACACATCTAAATCAGCTATTGTGTACCAGGATTCCTCAAGAAGGGCAGAAATTATAATACACAATAATAAGATACAGGTACAGGCATATCAGAGAACTGAATTTGGGTTCGTTTGGGTGGAAGTGAATGATCTTATATACCTGTTATTTCCTTCTGTATGAGGGACAGGTTGAATTTGAGCAATTCAAGACGTGTAGAGACAAACTGAAATCCAGTATAAGGATGGCAAAAAGGCAAGTCATAATAGGTAGAGATTTCAACAGCAAGTTCCCAGAATGGGGGGAAAAGGTCAGACAGGTGAGGATCTGTGGTCTGCGAATTTGTTGCAAAAAAATGACTTGGTCATCCTCAGTAAGGGGGAGGGGTGTACGTTCCAACGAGGGGCTGCTGCCTTAATAATTCACCTGGTTAAGGAAACGCGTGTACGGAAAGAATGCATTAAGGCGAAGATGCTGGCCACTAGGGCCAGAACCATGTGCATACGAGAGAAATATAGAACTACGCAAAGACTGGACAAAAAGGTGATAAAGAAGAGTAAAGCCAAATGCTGGAGGGGGTTACTGGAGGAGATCTAAGATGACCCGTGGGGTATGACCTACAAAATTGTAGACAAAAATCTTGGTATGAACGTTTGGACAGGAAGACATTAGGGTTGGTTGACCCCGTAAGGTTGAAGGAAATTATTTGGGACCTTTTCCCAACCCGTGATCGGTGGATCGGAGCGAAGCCGAGCACCTTCTCTTTTGAAGCAGCTGCTTCTTCACCAAGGAGGAACTACAAAAAAAATTGGCTAGTAAGTTAAAAAATAATAAAGCGCCAGTCGCTGACGGAATCCCCAATGAAATACTTCGCATTGTGGCTAAGGAGTATCCGGAGTGCCTTTTGCGGACCTTTAACAGCTCTTTGAAACATGGTATCTATTATACTAACTGGAAGACAGAAGATTATTCTACTTCATGGGAATAAACCGGTAGACCAAACGTCTTTTCGACCTCTATGACTCCTAGAGACTATGGGTAAACTGCTGGAAGGCTTAATCCGTATGAGCCTGGAAGAACATATGGCTTTGGGAAAACGCCTAGCCTGCAATCAGGATTTAGGAAGGGCGCATATTACTACTTATAACTACAGATACCATATTGGAAGTAACGCGTATCGCGAAAGCCGCTAGGAGATGGATGGGTAAGAGAAAGGGCTTCTGCGCGTCAGTGGGTTTCGATATGAAGAATGCTTTCAATTCTGTCACATGGAAGAATGTAGTCGGAGCACTAAACAAGAAAAAGGTTCCAGAGAACCTGTTGCGGATGGTGGATGATTATCTGAGAGGAAGATACTCTGACAAAATGCCTTCCGTATCGAGCTATCGTACCAGCTACCAGCCAATCCCCCAGCGAAGTAATGTCTCACGACGGTTTCCACGTGGAAGAAATCAAGGCTCTGAAGAAAAGAACATGAGGTTTTGTCGGTATACCATTTCCGAGTCCGACATAACCGTCATCAGCCGGTATCAATAAAAGATTTTCCCCTCCATAATAATAATAATCCCCGTGTAGTGTCGGGGATTTTAGTAGAATAGCACCACGGGACCTCCCCCTGTCGTAGAAGGCGACTAATCGGAGCAGCTGTCCGCTGTCACTCCCCTAAACATCCCGTCATTCCCACAAACTCTGTGTGTCATTGCTTCCACTTGTGGCACGTATCTGTTTTCTGTCCTGTAGGCCAATCTTGTATCGGCCAACTCTTGTGTTTCCGCCCCGACGCTATTAGGTTGCGAGGGCTAGAGAGTCGTTTCCATTCTACCCTTCTATTCTAACTCTGTTTTCTCTGTCCCCCTTGTTCCTTCCGTTTCCTTAAGCTGGCGGTAGCTCAAAAACGCTAGGGGAAGTTGACCTTGAAGAAAAAAAACAAGATGGAGGATATGTCAGGATCGACAGTTACGGTGCAGGGGATCGGAGCCCCAGTACCGGCGGTCGGTGGTGCGCAAGCAGGCCACCGGGCGTCGTCACCCAGCGACTGCAATGCCAGGGGTGCGGATCACTCGGCACCGCTGGCAGATAGTGCTACGAGTGATAGCAAGCTTCGCGGGACTCAAATGGAAGTCTGCGAACCTAGGGTTGAGGGAACCCTTAGAAACCTTCGTCCAGAAAAAAGCCCTTAGTTCAATGCTAAAAGAATGAAAGTTGGAAAATCAACAAAGTATGATGACCTGTTCAAGAACACCGCAGCGGTACTAAAGTACCTTACAGTAAAAAGAACTGAAGGAAATTTTGATAAAGTGAGCCCGTTTATAATCGAGAGGAGTATTAGCACCTGCGCTGGATCTGCCGTAAAAGATATACAGAAAACTTCATCTGGACTCTTGGTAGAAACAGTTAATGACAATCAAGGTAAAAAGTTACTAGAATCGAAGAAAATAGGCACTATAGATGTTGAAGTAAGTGCTCACGGCACACTGAATACCCGCAAAGGTGTTGTAGTTTGTAGTGACTTACTAAACTGTAGTGAAGAGGAAATAGTTCAAGAACTAGCTTCTCAAGGAGTCATTGCCTGTCGTAGGCTAACAATGACGCGGGATGGGCAGATAATTCCTTCAGCGTCCCATGTCCTGACGTTCAAGCGTTGTACGTTACCAGAGAAGATTAAAGCAGGCATTCATCGTCTAACCGTACGAATGTTCATTCCTCAACCAATGCAGTGTTTCCAATGTTTACGATTTGGACACCCTGCATCTAGATGTGCTAGAATCAAAGTATGTCATTGTGGTAAGCCATTTCATAGTGATGATCCATGCCTAGATCCTATCAAATGCATTAATTGCAGTGGACAACATTCATCGACGTCAAGAGACTGCCCTGTATATAAACAGGAGGCAGCAATACAAGTTAAAGCCAGACAGAAGATCGGCTATCCTGAAGCAAAAAAAACTTGTGTGTCACGAAAATAAAGTAAATATTACATACGTGGAAGCAGTTACTAAAAACACAAATTTACCTTCTTTAGTAGTGAAAGAACTAATGCCTGCAATAACCCGATGCATAGAAAAGTACTTCAACGAAATTCACAATAACAAAATCAACACAGAAGACAACCACAAACACTCAAAGTGAAATGGTAAATGAAAAAGAATCTTCAAGGCCCCCACCAAATGAGGCAGAAAGAAATCCAGTAGCTGCGCCTGCAGCCATACCCAGCAAAGAAGTATCGACAACAGGCTATCGAAGTCGATCGCCTCGTTCTCCTAAGCACACCAAGGACAACTTCCTCAAACAAAAAATGAAATCAATGACCAATGATCAAGACACAACCACTGGCTCTGAGACAAGTTCGATGGTAAGTGCTGAAAATAATGATTACCAATCCATCGATCTAGGCAAAACCCCGCGTAAGAAGAGAAAGAAGAAAGGATGGCCAAAAGGAAAACCAAGAAAATAAGCAAGATCTACGCATCCTACAGCAGAAAAACCACATTCCAACCATGGAAAATATAATTCAATGGAATATCAACGGCTGTATCTCGCATTACTGTGAGCTGAAATTGCTACTGGCCAATCACACACCAATGTGTGTGTGCTTACAAGAAACTCATTTTAAACCAGAAGACCGTTTCAATTTTAGAGGATATAAAATCTTTCGCAGTGACGTAGAACCTGATAGACGAGCTAGAGGTGGTGTTGCCATATTGATCAGCAATACTCATCCTGCTAGTCGTCTTGATCTCAACACACCTCTACAAGCTGTAGCTGTAACCCTATACAAGCCATTGAAGATGACGGTATGTTGCATATACTTACCCGATGCCTCATGGCGAAATGAAGATCTACAAGACCTGATCGATCAACTACAGACTCCATTTCTAATTCTAGGCGACTTCAATGCTCATAGTACCACATGGGGCTGTTCTAGGACAAATGACTCCGGTCGCAGAATCGATGACCTGCTACTTAACAAGGAATACGTAGTTTTAAACACAGGAGCAAGCACTCATTTTAATGCTAGAAATGGCTCATTCTCAGCCATAGATCTCTCAATATGTAGTCCAAATCTTGCAACTCGGCTGACGTGGAAACCACTGCCAGATCTTCATCAGAGTGATCACTTTCCTCTGTTGATATCATCAAACATGCCACAGAACACAGTACACTTACCAAAACGTTGGTGTACCAACCGCGCAGACTGGTCCAGCTTCACCAGACATATACCACCAATAAATGTCAGTGGAAACTCAGAGGAAGACGTTACCGATTTTACCAACACTGTCATATCTTCCGCTGTAAAATACATTCCACAGGCCAGTGGCCGCTCATCTAGGATTCCAGTACCATGGTGGAATACGGAGACCAAAGAAGCTATAAGGGAGAAAAGAAAAGCCCTCAATAGATATAGACGTGCACCAACCCAAGACAATCTTATTGCTTTCGAGCGTCTGCGTGCGCTCGCTCGCAGAAAAATACTAACAGCAAAACGATCAAGCTGGGAAAAGTACGAAACCACCGTAACTCGGACGGCCAAAGTCACGGAAATATGGCAGAAAATCCAGTCAATAGCTGGGAAAAATGTTTTCAGTCCAATAACATGCATTGAACACGAAGGACAACTAATATGCAACCCTGACGAAATAGCCAATGCATTAGCGACCCAATACTCCAAAGCCAGTGACACAAATAGCTATCCTAAAGACTTTCTCGACAAACAGAAAGAAGAAGAAGAACAAGTACTTGACTTTACAACCAATATAGATAAGCCATATAACGCTCTTTTCACATGGAGAGAATTGCAAGACGCCAGAAATGCAGCTGGAGTCACCGCAGCAGGATCAGACAATATCCCTTACAGCATACTACGTCGATTACCGAAGAAAATACTGTCCACTTTGCTAAATATATAGAATAACATTTGGACACAAAGTAATTACCCCAAAGTCTGGAAAGAAGCGATAGTAATTCCAATTTTAAAGGCAGGCAAGGATCCATTAAATCCTGAAAACTATCGCCCGGTATCGCTGACATGCTGTCTAGGAAAAATCTTGGAAAAAATGGTCAACACCCGGCTAGCATGGTGTCTCGAAAGAAACAACCTCCTAAACATACACCAGTGCGGATACAGACAACAACACTCTACAATCGACCAGCTAATATATCTAGAAAATGCAATTCAGAATACCTTCATCAAAAGAAAACATATGGTTACCGTATTCTTTGACCTGGGAAAAGCTTTCGATAAGACCTGGCGACATAACATTCTGAGACAGCTATATAACTGGCAAATAAGAGGATATCTACCAAAATTCATATCCATCTTCCTTAGTACCAGATCTTTCAAAGTTCGCATTGGGCAGTCTATCTCAGAAAGCTACGTACTAGAGAACGGTGTACCGCAAGGCTCTCCATTGAGTGGTACGCTCTAGAAGCATAGAAGCGTCAATAGGAAAATGCATGTATGTAGATGACATTGCTATATTTTACTCAGCCAAATCACTGGGAATGATCAAATTCAAAATGCAAAATGCCATCAATAAATTAGTACAGAACGCAAAAAACATTGGTTTCTCATTTACAGCAGCTAAAACGAAATGCGTTCACTTCAGTAGGAAAAGAAAAAGTTACAGAGATCCAGAGCTGGCGCTGAATGGTGTTCAACTGACATACAATGAAACGGCAAAATTGCTTGGTTTGATTTTTGATAGGCATTTAACATGGAAAAAGCATATAGAATATACCTTGCGTAGAAGCAAAACAGCTCTGAATGTAATAAGATGCATTTCCCATATAAATTGGGGAGCAGAGAGAGACATCTTACTCCGTCTGTACAAATCCATGGTGATGTCCAAAATAGATTATGGATGTGCAGTGTACTCCTCAGCCAGAAAATCAAGTTTAAGGAAACTAGACCCCGTTTACAATGCAGGCCTCCGATATGCATCTGGCGCTTTCCGCACTAGTCCTTCCTCAAGCCTCTACTGTGAAACCAGCACCATGTCGCTACATCACAGACGACAAACAATGCTACTGAACTATAGATCAAAATTGCTGTCTCTACCGAAACATTTAAACCACTCATTGATGACTCGACCTAAGCTAGTAAATATTTACGATCAAAGACCTTCAGCTACTCGTCCAGCCAACATCCGCGCAATCGAGATAGCCAAATGCTACAACATCGTCCTACCACCAGTTTTGAAACATGAACTAAATGAAATTCCAGTTTGGATGTTGAAATTGCCAGAAGTAAGACTCGATACTACCAGTGTAAAGAAAACAGAATGCCCATAGATTTAAAAGTCAGATTTCGATCAGTTCTCGAAGAATACATGGCAAATCACATCATAATCTACACAGATGGTTCAAAAACAAAACATCAGGTCGGAAGCGCATTTGTAACTGAGAACTTGTCGAGGGCTTGGGCGTTTCCACCTGAAGCAAGTGTGTACACTGCCGAATTATATGCAGTATTACAGTCTTTGCGTCACTATGAAACTCTCGATTCAGGAAGGTTCGTCATCTGCACAGACTCGCTAAGTCTTCTCACTGCAATAGACAGGCGCCAAACTGTAGACCCACTGCTACGAATGATTCTCATAGCATGCCATAAATTAGAGCAGCGAGGAGCATCAGTTACGTTTATCTGGTGCTCTGGACACGTGGGTATCCTAGGCAATGAAGAAGCCGATTCTGCAGCACGAAATGCCGGGAACATCCAATCAGAAATGGATATTGAAATACGACCTCAGGATGCAAGAAATGCTGTCTTGAAGTGCATCCTCACAGAATGGCAGACCAGTGGAACAGTCTTCACACGAAACTACACCCCATTAAACAGAATATCAGTAAATGGTCACCAAATGTCAGCTACCCTCTACGAGAACAAGTGTGCATAACCCGACTAAGAATAGGCCATGCAAGAATGACTTCTTCATACATGTTAAGAAATGAAGAACAACCCATCTGCAGCTGCGGAAGACTTCTGACAGACTGCGTAGATCTCTCAAGACTTAGACACAGATGCGGCATGAGAGGCAACATGAAGATAGATCTCGGCACCGACAAGACAGCAACTGACAAAGCAATACAGTTCTTGAAAGAAGCCAATCTTTTCTTCCAAATTTAGATTTAATATATGATTAATCATAACATCGATCAGTAAAAAGGCTAAAGGCCTTAGATGCTAAGCCTTCAAACTAACAAATAATAATAATAATAATAATAATAATAATAATAATAATAATAATAATAAAAATACATGATATCAATTATGTTAACTACATAAAATTTAACATTATTACATTCATTGTTTAGATCTTGAAATGGTGAAGATCAGGGGGCAGATTTCAGCAGGTTTTTTTTCTATTGCTACACCTAGTCATACTGGAGCACCTGAAAGAAGATTGCACATCTTAGTTGCCGAGGTATTTCTGAACACTATAAAAAGTGTTTGCTCAAGGAAGTGTTGAAGTTTATTTTTGGAGTTGTGTAATCCTGTTACGTTTCTCATATGTATTGGTAATTTGTGGAAGAATTGTATTCCTGTAGAGAATGTACCCTTCGGGTATAGTGTGCTTGTGCACAATGGTTGATGCAGGTTATATGCTTGCCTTGTGCTGTAAGAGTGTAAGCATGAGTTAAATTTATAAGGTGTGTCATGAATTATATTTTTCTTTACGAACATGAGAACTTTCTAAATGAATATACAAGGCAGTGGGAGTATGTTGAGGTTTTTGAATCGAGGTCTGCAGGACTCTGTTCTTTTTGTATTTGTTATTGTCCAGATGATTCTCTTTTGTACTTTGAATGTTTGCTTGGCCCCAGATTATTATTCCGTATTTGAGAATAGAGTGCACATTTGCATAGTACACTGTTCAGACTGTTTCAATGGTGTTGTTTTGTGTAATTATTCTAAATACATAATTAATTTTGCACAATTTTGAATTAAAATCTTTTAAGTACAAGTTCCATCTGAGTTTGGATTGTATTGTAATTCCGAGAAATTTTGTTTTCTGTGCTTTTGTGATGATGTTGCCTTCTAATGTTAAATTTGGTGAGTATTGTTGTGTTGAATGGGAGTTGTGGAAGGGCATTGTCATTGTTTTGTCTCTGTTTAGGATTAGTTCTTAAATATGCTGAATTTTACACAGGATACACCTCCCAATAAAATACACAATTGATTAAATAAAGATTATCTTACTGATCTACTCTTAATATTATTATATACATAGGTGTTCAAATTGAAGTTCTGTGGTAGTTTAAATATATGCTCATCATTACTAAAATAAAGTAATTTATAAGGTAATGTTTTGTTATATTACTACATTCCAAGTCATCTAAACTTTAATTTATGTTTGAAAAGGTTAATTACGAAGAGACTAATTATGAATTTGTTTGGTTTTAATCTTCATTTAAAAGAAAATGAAAAATTTAAGAATGAACTTGAAAGGCACGTGGAGACACGGTGAAAAATAAACTTATGTATCAGAAGCAATAGTGTTCAAGAAAGAATGCCTTAAAAGAAGTTTCATAAAAGCCGTAACAATGAAAACTGAAGAACAGTTCCATTTATGGCAAGAATTGATAAGGAAATATGCGTCCATTGTTGCCATCCCCCATTGCCGCAAATCTGCATGCTCCCATTGTTACCATCGCCCATTCACTGAGATGTTTTGATATGGACAGAAATTGTGGTATAATATTACGTACCGTAACTGTCCTGTTACTGAGGGCGATAAAATATGTTCTGTTTTAGCACCACTAGTTTTTTTATATCTATTCTACATAGTTGGATCTTTTAAGGTCATCTACAATTTTTCAAAAACCTGGGTAGGTTTTGCGTAAGTTTCCTTAAAATATAGTCAATTAAAAAAATATTTTCTCAAAAACGCCTCCAAATTTTGTTATTTTCCTGGAATAGACTAATTTACGGTTAAAAATGGCGCAGGTCCCATTTCGGGTGAACTCCCCGTCCATCGAAAATTGCAAAAAAGTACTTCGCAAAACTACAATATTAATGATAGAGTTTTTGTTTACTTAATGAAATGTGTTCTTCAAAATTAGATCTTTAAATAAAGTCATGTAAATTTTGTGCAAATATTAATAGTTTTGCATAATTTTTCGCAAAATTTTGAAAATGCAAATAAAAATTTTATCGCACTTTGTTTGCTAGAATCTTTCAGGAGATATGTCCCGATACAATGGCAACGCCGCGACACGGCAGAAATTCACTGAATAACTTCTCCATATTTGGGCAGTGTTTCTGGATGTATGGAATGCAGTTTCGGATTGCCGAATTCGTGTTGATATATTTGCTTTAAATAAAATAAGTTTTCGCGCATAATGCGGTTACTATTGGTCATGAGTATTATAATGACCTAAAACGTTGAATAAAACGCTCTTAAAATGTTTTTAAAATGCTCTAAAAGGAAAAAAGACGTAAAACTTTTATAAAAACCAGTTCAGATGAACAACTCATGCTGTTGTATTTATTACTGATGTAGTCGAAGCTTTTTTTCTTTCGTTCAAGTGAAGTCAGTTTGCTAACTTTTGGTTTGGATTTTTTTTTTTTTTACCAGGAAATCTCAACCTTTAGTAATCGCGAAATCGGACGAACCGTTAGTGGCGCCGATCGGCGTTACAGGAACCTTAGATTACATACAACGGCTGACATTACAATTTATGTGCGAAGAAATCCAATACGCTACTCTAATTCTTTGGAGAATTTGTTGCTTCTCGTAAATAATATTTGAATCAAGTACCATTAAAATGATAAACTCGATGAATTAAAAAACAACTAAAAATGACGGGAAAGGGTAAAAAAATGACTTATTAGTCAAAATCGAAAATAAATTCAAAAAATGTCATTACATGGGTCATTTCCTATTGCCTTAACATAAAATGAATGTCTATTCTAAAATGCATTGTTCTAAAGCGAAAAGAAAAAAAATCATTACAATTCGCCCTAGTAATGAGATTTTCAAGTGATGGTTGAGATGTGTTAATATGGGCAGATATTGCAGTATTATAATTTTATGGTACGTAACCGTTATTAATGCCAGAAAGTGCTGTTGTGGTACCTCTATAGTATTTGTGTGAAAACTTGCGAACAAAGCGAAGCTTTGGACTGTAAAGATACAGAATGATACATTCAAACTCAAATTATAAATGCTATCTAGAGCGAAACAAAAAGTATTGGTTCAGTGCCGATTAACTGAGGTTAGTAGAAGGGAAAATGATTTAAACACTTATTTTTAACTAAGACTAGAAGAAAAAGAAATGGAAGAAAAGGCTTTAAAAAATTAAATGTGCCTAAAAATTCATTTACTCAAAATAGGAAAAATAAAAACATTTTCGGAATTGTTATTTTTTCATAATTCGTGTTAACATAAAAAAGTCTTTAAATATGTTCATTGGAATAAAATCTTAAACATCCGATGTCTAGTCATTTCAAATGTGTCATACATGTGTTACACATGTTTTGTACGTGTAAAGTCCCTTTCTTTTAATTCACAGGAAGAACTTCAGAAGTTCCAAAAAATTAAGGTTCTCCAGGGTGACGGGCAGTCGAAACGCATTTTGCAGTTTTGAATATTAAAAACTAATTGTATTTAATCTTTGTTTAAAATAAATATTTAAAATGTATATTACTGATCGTTTATTTTAAAAGCCATTCAGTATTCCTTCTTTTTCTTGGATTGTAACTTTCGATATTCACTCCGAATTGGCGGCCGAATCTTGGGATACGCAATCCACCGGAACGTAGTCTTTCGGTTATTGGCAATTGACCGAGCGATCGACGGTCTCATGCTGAGGTGAATCAGGGCATCACCTTTCATGCACAACACTACCACACGTCGGGAGACCAACCGGGAGCTTAGAGCTCGTCCCGCCTGGTGCGGTGCCCTCTGGTGGGAAATAACGAGATGAGGAAAACTGTAAGCCGAAGTGTCTGTCGGCGGCAGATCTCGCCATCCTGCGGGGAAAAAGCTCCACCTCCCGTAATATAATAATGCTCTACAGTTACGGACCCTAGCAGTTCGCTCCCGGAAGCAAGAAATAATCAATCGGCTGTCCCACCCGATCAGCGCGGTCGGGAGCCCGCAGTCGGCGGCCACAGGCGATCGAGTGCATGGTCTCCAAAGGAAGAAGGGCGACCGAGAGCTTGCCAGTAAAATCGCGAAATTGGCAAAATTTTCGAAAAGAAAGACGCCGAAAAGATTTTGAATTTTTTCAATTTTCAGAAAATCAGGGTATTCAACCATCAACAGACCAACACTATTATCTTAAACGTTCTTCAGACTATCCACCATTTCATCAAAAACTATGGAAACGCTTTTGAGAAAACTAGTGGTGCTGCTAACGGTTATGTAATGATATTATACCGCAATTCCCTTTCGCAATTTTCGAAAAAAAAAGAGCAATACTCGAAAATGATAGTAGCGCCATATTTCTTACCGTTCCTTATTACATATGTATAGAAAATTATAGAAAAAATGTTGAGTGATTTATGACAAAATGTTTATTTTTTTTTTGTTAATTTTAATCGCAAAATACGTAAAAACTACTTTTTTTAATGACCTCTTTTGAAGAGCTAATTTTGTACTACCGACTTTGTCTGTGTTAAATTTCTGACTACAATTTTGTAGTTTTAAATTATTTTTTGAAATTTTTTAAAAAAATAGCAATACCCGAAAATATGATTACCACCATATTTTGTAATGTGTCATATTATATAAGTGAAGAAGATTTAAAGAAAAAATTTGGAGCTGTTTGTGAGAAATTTTGTTGTGTAAATTTCAATCGCAAAATACGCAAAAAATAGCAATTGTCCTTTCTTATTTTCTTTGAATACGCTTTGTTATTTCTCTTTGATTATGCAGACCTATTGCTTATTAGGTTGGTTTTGATATTGTCATTCTGATTATTTCATAAAAGAATAAATTGATAATTGCATAATTTGTGATAATTACAGTGTTTTTTAACATATGAAATAAAACAAAATTTGATTTCTGGTCTATGATTTCTTGCAGGTTCAACTGAAGTAGGAAAACTTTTGTACCAACAATGTGCTTCTGGAGTGAAACGTGTCGGTTTGGAGCTAGGAGGCAATGCTCCATTTATCGTATTTAGCAGTGCAGATGTGGACAGGGCAGTTGAAGGAGCAATGGCATCAAAATTTCGAAATTGTGGTCAGGTATTGGTTTATTTATGTCATGTAATCAAATCCTCCATCTACAGCATGGATAGATTTTACCTAAAGTGTACTTCTAGGCAATCTATGTGGCATGCAGGGAAATAATTTGGCCAAAGTTTACCTACAGTGAATCTATGGGGCTTGTTTACTTTTTTGGTGAAATATGAAATTTGTTATAATAACAATGGCAAGTTTTCACATGTCATTTTGCGAACCGTAAGGCAATTAAGGTGGTTAGAGCGAGATATTCTCTATTAGACAGAGAGTCCATATTATGTTCAAAAATAATTATTTGCGAGATAAGTGGTATTGTGGAACCTACATAAACCAAATGGAGACTTTTATGCTGAGCATTATTTAATTATTTGAACTAATTTAATTTAATTGATGTAAAATAAAAATATTTTAATACCACATAAAGAGCTACTGTTGACAGGTGAGGGTATATAATTCATAGAAACTATTTGCTGGTTTTCAACATAATTTTATATCATGTTATGATATAGATTTAGATGTAAATTAATGTGTAAAGTACACATCAAGTTAAAGCTGATAACATGAAAATACTGAATCAGATAATTCTGAGGGCTGTATTATTGAGACCTTCAATAATAAAATTATACCATTGTTGGAGATAAAATCTTCAAAAGAGATTTCTAAGTGGCATAGTCTTTTGTAATTGTTTGTCTTGATGTTGCACTCAAAATGAAAAAAGTTTAAATGTTTTGAAAATAAGATGAGAACCATTCAAAATGCATTATTATTGTTCAGGAAATGCAAACAATTAGTTAAAATATAGTGCTGAAGAGAAAAGGAGTTTCTATTAAAATACTAAAACTACCAAAGGTTGAATATATCATTCCTCTTACAATTTCAATAAAATGTAATTATTAATTATAAATGTAATTATTAAATTTGCCCGAGCGGATTTAAATACTATAGGTCTTCAAACACAAAACTACACTGGGCACTCATTCAGAAAAATCTTTAAAACTAATTATGAATAAATCTAAAAAGCACTAATTATGATAGAATAAATCATTGTTCCAATACAGATGTAAATTAACAAATTGCTTTCAAAGTAGAAATTGCTTTTTAAATTTATCATTTACAAATACATGTTTGGTTTCTTATTGTTCCATTCGATTTATTTTTAAAATCAAACATTGTTGTTCAGTTAACTATTTGATTAATGCTTATACAAATAAAAACATTTTATGAAGTTTTTAATATTTATTTTAAAAAACCGAGCAGGAGGATGGGAGTCCCAAGCCTAATTTTGCTAGGAGGAAATCCAGCTCTGCATTCACCTATACATTGAATGGTTACCATAAAATTTTTAAAATGTTTTTATTTAACACCAGCAAAACAGTATTGTATCATTGCAACACATTTGAAGCCACTACAAAGTCTATTTCTTTCTTAATTGAATGCCCATTCAGTAACAATACCGTTTGATGTGCTGATCTATGCTAAAGATTGTTGCTTTAAGTTCTATGTAAGCATCTGTGGTGCTAAAGACAATGACAATCCACCATAAAAAAGAGAATATGAATAATTTTCGAATAATTGAATAAATAATCATTGTTCAGGAGCAAGAAACTGACGTACGGCACAAAACAAAATAATAATAATACTGTACTGAATGTTTAAAAAGTTCTATAAAGTCTCAAGATCACCCATTTTCTCAGGGAGTAGTATCAAAGTGAGTAATTGGGAATATAAATTGAATTAAAAATTCATTCAGAACGCACTAAACGTCTTATCCATAAAATTCCAGTTTTCTGAATATCTGGTTACTATGAAACGCAATGTTCTCCAGGAGTGATGATATCATAATTGATCCCAGAAGATCCAGAGGAATGCACGAACTCTTGCAGGTCTTGTCACTCGATTTGAATGAAGCGCGTTGAGCGCGCGGTGTTGCCGAGATGCGCGTCACTGTCCCGACCCTCTAGAAAGCGCGCGAACGTCTCCCTTTGGACTGATTTAGGCTTATAATTTTGCAAAATTCTCCCATTTGAAACGGTAGATTTCCTTCAAATTGCGCATGTTCATTCTCCGAGATGCTAGCTACCAAAAGAAAAGTTTTTAAAAGCATGTTCAACAGTTAATTTTCTCACAATTTTAAAATTTCAGGTCCCCATAAGAGCCCATGTTAAAACAACAAATTTTACGGTCTCGTCACGCAAAAACTGGACGGTGAAATTGATTCAAACTCTACCAGAACATAGAAGAACCTCTCATCTTTCGATTAATACAATAAAAAAGGCATGTTAAACATAACACTTATCTCGCTCGAACCACCTTAAAATGCTGTGCAACCATGACAATGAATAGTGTGAGGCCAATAAATATTGTGAAAACAGATGTTTAGAGATGTGTAGTGAACAAAACTTGCACCATGCAATGTGTGTTAGTAGTGTGACATTTTTGGTTGTGATATATCATTATTTTGTAAATAAACACATAATTCTAACATAAATAAATATTTAAATCAATTTTGCTAAATAAAGGAAGGTAACAAACGAAACTTGTAGTCCTATGGGTAGGGGACTATGGCCCCCTTCTGGATCCTCCACTGAATTCAGCTGCCTGGTATCACACGAATCATGTGAAGGGAGCACAAGAGGTATCCACTTCCTCTTCACTGGCCGAGTATCAAAATGTTTTGTTTAGTTATTGCATTGTACATTGCCTTGTAAGGCATTATTTTATGTCACTACAATCCCTCTGACCAGGAGGTACTAGGTTCGAGTCCAAATGGTAGGATTTTCGACACTAGCTTGTCAGCTTCCAATCTCAATCGTTGCCTTGGGTTTGGAAAAGGGTGAGAGAGGGAGGGGGAGAGGGAGAGAGGGACACACTACACCACACAACACAACACAACAACACAACACACCACCACACCACACCACACAACACAACACAACACACCACCCAACACACCACACAACACACCACCCAACACACCACACAACACACCACACAACACACCACACAACACACCACACAACACAACACACAACACACCACACCACACAACACACCACACAACACACCACACAACACACCACACCACACCACACACCACACCACACAACACACCACACCACACAACACACCACACACCACACAACACACCACACCACACCACACCACACCACACACCACACCACACCACACAACACACCACACCACACAACACACCACACCACACAACACACCACAACACACAACACACCACACCACACAACACACCACACCACACCACACACCACACCACACCACACCACACCACACACCACACCACACCACAACACACAACACACCACACCACACAACACACCACACCACACAACACACCACACCACACAACACACCACACCACACAACACACCACACAACACATCACACCACACATCACACCACACATCACACCACACAACACACCACAACACATAGCACACCACACACGCACACACACTTATTGGTTCGATTTGCCGTATCACCTGAGTTTCCGCCAGCCCACGGTGCTGCCATGGGTGTGAGATGATATTATATGTCTCTTCCTATTTAATTCCAATAGATGGCATTCTACAGGAGGATCTCCTCCCCCATGCCGTATTCGTATTGCTGCATTAAAAAAACATTTGTTCTTCTTGCGGCTGCAGTTTTGTGCCTCATGGGCCATTACTGCAAGAGAAGAGGAAACACTGAGAATTCCTCCTCTAAGCGATTTTGAATTTTCGCATTGCCTAAAAAGTGAAGATCACGTACAATTTCTCATAACTATTAACTTAAAAAATACATATTCCTTCTTACATAAAAGAAAATATTGTTTTAAAATTATATTCAAATGAACAAAATGTGAGAGGAGGACATTCTCCCCTGAGAAATTACCACTGATATAAGGTAACTGTCAGCCAAGCATTGCAAATAATGTACTGCTTCACATATCAGTTTAATGACTTAATTCCCATACATACGAGGGTTGCCTTTTATATTACAGGATTAGAGAACAAAAACAAATATTAATCATCGAAAATCACTTTATTGTTTTTCAAAATATTCCCCATGAAGATCTATACACTTTTGCATGCGTTTGAACCAATTGTCGAAGCACTTTTGCCACTCTGATTGAGGTATCTCCAAAACATGCATTCTGAGTGCAGCAACCGCTTCTTCAGGTGTCGAAAAACGTTGACCTCTCAGTTCTTTTTATTCCCGTAGGTAAAAAACAAAGTCATTCGGTGCCAAGCCAGGACTATACGGCGGATGACTCATCAAATCGATGTTTTGGGTGCTCAAAAATGCAGTTGTTTGAGCCGATGTGTGAGAGCTCGCATTGTCGTGGGGAAGAGTGATCTGTCTTCGGCGGTTGGTTTTCCTGATTTCTTGAAAGACAGCTGGCAAACAAATCGTTGTGTACCACTCAGAATCTACTGTTCTGCGTTGTTCTAGTGGTACGGTTGCGACATGTCCAGTTTTTCCGAAAAAACAGGCGACCATCTGTTTGGAAGTGCTTCGTGCGCGAACAACTTTTGTTGGATTTTGCTCATCTTGAAACACCCATACAGTCGACTGCTATTTACTTTTGGGCTCATATGCGTAAATCCACGATTCATCACCTGTCACGATGTCATAGACGTGTTTCGAAGTACCGCGATCGTATTTTTTGAGCATTTCTTTCGACCAATTGACACGAGCCTGTTTTGAGCGATTGACAAATTGTGTGGGATCCAACGCGAACAAATTTTTTGACAGTCAAATGTTCATGCAATATTGAATGTATGCTGGTCCCACTAATGCCTAAGGTCTCAATCTCATGATAGGTCACATGACGATCTTGCAATATCAGCTCACGCACAGCATCACTGGTTTTTGGAACAACTGATTTTGGGCGATCTTCGCGAAATTCGTCTTGGAGTGAACTACGACCACGATTGAATTCACCATACCATCGATAAACACTGGTCCTTGATGGACTTTCATCGCCAAAAATTGAATTAAGTTCATCCATGCACTGTTGCTGAGTTAATCCACGTCGAAGGTTGTAAAAAATAATCGCACGAAAATGTTCACGATTTAATTCCATTTTTGGGCCAAGATGAATATTCTAAGTTACTGTATACAACACAAATAGCGCTCGTATGTCAAAACGTTCTGAATACGTATAACCTCAAAACATCCAACTTTACGATAGAGCTGTCAGTTGCCAGATTGCAACACCAGGGTTGCCAAATCCCGAAACATAAAAGGCAACCTTCGTACAACACATATTCTCATCTGCTTTTCAGCATAATTTGTATCGATTCTGACAATGTTATTTTTAGTGACGAGTACCGATAGTTTGATGATTGATTCTTTGAAGCTTTAACAAGTAGCATTGTAGCTTATATTGCTGGTGGAAGAACACCGCATTTTGCAGAAAAATGCAGTCTTTTGCATGCTCAACTGCTTTTTTAACTTGCCAAAAAAATTGTCTACTGGACTAAACGATTCACACAATTATATAATTATTTATTTTTGTATAAAAATTTTTTGGATATATCTTACATTTTATGTAAATCCCAAACTGCAGAATTTGAGAACTGTTTATAATATGCTCAAGTTACATGATTATCCTCTTGCTTTTATTAAGAAGTTTGTTAATAAGAGCACAAAAAACTAAAAATGGATAATTGCGCACTTAAGAGTAACAAAGGGAAAACAATTCAAAACAATATTATTGAGGCATACCATACAACATTTTTTAAAAATTGTAAAATATTGATAATGAAGAACAGATTTGAACCTTTTGCATAAAATAGAAAATAAAAAATGTATTAAACCAAATCATAAAGACACTTGATAAATGTGGTATATGACACATGGTAGACACGTGAATGTGGTATATGAATGTGGACATTAATTTGAAATATATAGGTCAAACCAAGCTAAAAGTAAGAACTACGTTACATGAACATAAAAACAACATCCATGAGCTGCTTGAGAGACAAAATTCTATAACACAACACAATGTTGACCTCTCACATCATATAAATTTTGAAAATGTTAAAATTATAGATATTGAACCCAGGACCAAATCCAGGTTAATATCAGAAAGTCTTAATATCAGAATGAGAAATATGATGAACACTATGTTTGAGAACACAAGAATGAAAAATATTTATGGCAATACTAAATTTGCATTGAAATATAATTCGGTTAGTCGTGAAAAAACTGTTCTCCCAAACTACATTCCCTTACCACTGCCAAATGGTGATGGAGGCATTTCCCTGCTGTGCTGACTACCGTTGACACTCAGCTGATAGCGCTACATTGAGGGTCTGAGTGCAGGAGGGGCAACCTAGTGAGTTGAGAGGTGCCCGGCCATGAATGCTCAAAGGTTAACAGTTGTTAACATATTGTACTACTAGTTAATATTTACATATAAGAATCAGTTATGTTGTACATATAGTACAAATAAGTTTTCATTCATTGCATTAATATTGGTAAGTTTCCAATTGTTTATATCTGCACATTTTTAAGCAATTTTATATTCATGCATTTAATCTTAAAATTACATTTTAACAACTTTTTAAAGGTTGACATGTTTTAAATTTTAGATGCCTGATGATTTGCACAATTGAAATGTTCTGTAAATTGTTAATTGTTATCGTATATTTTTGCACGTTTTGCGATGATAGATGAATCGTTAAAAATTACCCCCAAAATACAGGTTGTCTTGTAGGCCAGACAAAAATAAATTAAAATTCTAACATTCATCTGAGGAAAGTAGTTCGCAAACTATATCCTTCCCTATGATCATGAGAAGTTCATCATATGGGTCCCATTCTGTACTTAGCGAGGCAATTTTTTCTTCATCATCAGTCTCCCGTACGAAATTGCCCTCAATTTCATCCATAGGATTAGAAAACCCACACTTTTTGAAGGATTGGATTGCTGTTTCCACCATTTATAGTTTGGGGGTCGTTGTATAGGACAGATGTATGCTAAAACTATAAAACCTTGAGAAAAACGTGAACTTCATCTTGAAAAAGAGAAAATTGTCTGAAGGTTGTCTTATTGGTAGAAATATATAGTATTTTTAATAATAACAATAATAATAATTATTATACTATTATATTATTATTATTATATTAATATGCTTTATTTTTGATGTATTAATATTCATTTGACCTTTAATGACACTTGTAAAAATAAGAACTGGACAGAACTTTTATTTTTAATTAAAACAAATAGTTCCTCTTCAAATTTCAGACATTCAGAGTTTAATTAAACATATACATCCTGTGATTAAATTTTTTACATGTAGCTGAAACGTTATGCTAACTACATCTTAGAGCTACCTTCAGACATCTTGCTTAAAAAACGCACACACACACACAAAAAGAAGATAATTCAGTTATAAATTATTACGGTTGTATCATTTGTATTACATTTTTGTATACAAGTTGACAGACTCTTACCTTTTCCATGTATAAAGTTGGGATGCAATAAGAAAAAGGTAAGAGTCTGTCAACCTGTATGAATGTCTGAAATTGGAAGGGGAACTATTTGTTTTAATGAATGTGACTAGACATTCATAAAAAGAAGAAAGAAAACTTTTATTTTTAACCGGCGATTCTATTACAATACAGCCATTTCTGCCCTTTAGTTTTGATTCTGTATATTGTATGATGATTCTGTTGGCTCTCATGAGAATTAGAGAACAATTATTAGTAGAACAATTATTGAAAGTAACTAGATATGGTAAAACTTTTTTCTCTTCAATACTTGTGAAAATGCATTTTCTTTTCTCCTTTTTCTTTTTCTCCTAATGTACAATTTATTTCTGTGTACAGAGAAAATTCTTTGTTTCAGACCTGTGTAAGTGCAAATCGGTTTTTGATCCAAGACACAATTTTCGATTCTTTTCTTGAGAAGATTAAATCAAAAATGCAATTGCTGGTCTTGGGCTCAGGTACAGACTCAAAAACTAATTTGGGTCCTCTTATAAATGAAACTCAGGCAAAAAAAGTTAGTTTCTTTGTAAATATGACTGATTTACTATTTTTTAGAAAAAAAAAAAATATTTTTGAAGTTTGTGACTATTTTAATGATATTTGCAGGTGGATGACATTGTTCAGGATGCTGTTCAGAAGGGAGCCAAATTATTATACGGTGGAAAAATTGCTTCACACATTGGTGAAAGATTTTTTGAACCAACTTTAATTACTAATGTTACTCCTGAAATGAAATGTTATACAGAAGAAATATTTGGTCCTGTTGTTGTTTGTGTGAAGTAAGTAGAGCATCGTGACATGTTCTGATTTTTCAAGTAATTAATGTCCTCTGCCTTTTTCTTGATCTATGGATGATTTTTTTCCATTTCAATGTTCTGTCTCATTAAATAAAAATAGAATTAATAAATACTAAGAACATTTATAATTCTTATTTTCTTTTTGTAGGTTCAATTCTGAAGCCGATGCAATTGAAATTGCAAATAACACCCGGCGTGGGTTAGCTGGTTATTTCTATAGTAACAATCTTGCTCAAGTTTGGAGAGTAGCGAAGCATTTGGAAGTAGGAATGGTTGGTATTAATGAAGGTATTATATCCTCAGCAGAAGCTGCATTTGGAGGAATTAAAGAGTCTGGAATAGGACGAGAAGGTTCTCATCATGGTATTGAAGAATTTACGTACGTCAAATACATGTGCTTTGGCAACCTTTAGAATAATGTTATAGAGTGAACTTTGCAGAAGGTAATTACTAATTTTGGAGCTGTTTTCCCTTTTTTATCTTTGTACAAAAAGTTGCAATTATTAATTGTTTGCAAAATGATTTATACTTGCAACATTAAACAATGGATATGATTAAATTGTTTAAATGTACATTACATACATCAGCAATATTTTCTCATCACAAATTAACAATAGGTTATATTTAGTTTTTTTAGATTAAAAATTATCATATTTCTGTTTTATAACTGTACATATTAAGAAAAAGTTGTTTGTGAAGTACGTTAGAGAATTTTTCAGAAAACACTTCTGGAGCTAATGAATTCAAAAGTATTTTGTTTGAATACCAGTATAATAAATGACCAGTGACAATATAACAAATAGTACATAAAATGCAGTTTTATGAGTGATTTGTTTTGATCACAGTATATTATGACATAACACATATTATGACATATAATTTAATGATGTCATTGTCTATCAGATGAAAATTGCGATATATGGAGTCAAGTAAATTGCTTACAATGCCCTCAATGAAAATCAACAATATCAGTGTAAAAAAACCAACAATATCAAAACGCCATGATTGTCAGCAGCATTGCCTACATTAATTGGAAGATATGATTATGCTTCCTGCTCTGATAATAATGCAAAAAGCACATTAGCCTTTTGTATATTATCTTTATATTTCAACCAATTTTCAAAATGTTGACTCCTTTATATGAAGGTCATCTCTTTGTTTGTAATTAAAGATTTTCTTGTGCAACCTGACCTAAAATTTTTTGTGGCAAAAATAATAGATCAATTGCTGTAAAGAAGCAATTAGCAGCTCTCAGCAGGTGTAAACATGTTTTTTTTAAATTTATTGCGACTTCACAACATGTTTCCTAGACCTTCTTGAGCATTGAGCATATGTGGAGTCATTGTTTATTAACTTATTTTATCTTTTTGTGTTGTCACATCACAGCCAGTCAGTGCCTTTTATCCCTTCGGCCAGGGACTTGATGCCATTAATAACCAGGGTTCCTTGGCTGTCACCAGTTCAGAAATCTGTGGTGTCTCGAATTGCTTTACTTCCGTGTCTTCACAGAGCACAGTTAAGCAATTCGGCTAATGTTGCTGGCATTTTTCTAAAAGTTGACAATGATTTAGGACACATGTAACATCTGCAGTTCAATACTCCTTTTGAAATTAACTTCAAAATTAAATTTTGCTTCATTATCGATTTATAATGCTCTCATACAAAACAAAATTGCAAATGCAACTTATTTATAATGTAACTTTATTCCACTTGAAGAAATGATCAAGTACATGAATCTTTTACTCATGCACTAAAATATATTGTTATAAATTAGTTGCATAATGTACTATTAACCCTTTACACTTCTAATTCTTGGGGTCCTATGTTTCTGTCAGCTCTTTATTTAAACATCCCATTTGATTCGCTGTCTCAGAGCACCTAAACACACATTGGCAATTTCTAAGTTTTGGATTACAAAGAGGCATATTGGTTGAAAAACAATGAAGATACATTTGATTTTCATCACCACAATTCTAACCAGTCCAATATTGTCAAAAAAATTCAAATCTGTAGCTATAAACATAATATTTATATTGTTTGCATTGCTCGCAATCTGTTTTCTGTTCAATTAAATCAAATAAAAAATAATTCAACCATTAATTTTTTTGATGTTTAAGGTCTTAACCTTAAATTTAACCTTAAAAATAAAAACTTGAATTAAGAAACTGTATAAGAGATAACTATTTTGGGGAATTATCACTTCAAACAATTGACGCATCCAATGAGAGAGGGAGCTAACCCATAAAGGTGTGGAACTAAGATAAATTAAGCTTTGCATTTGGGTTGTTTTATCAAGTATTTGATAATAAAGGGGACGTTTTCTCCTTGTTATGTTTAAGATAAACTTATTTATTTGGAAAAATATTATTTAGCAATTCTAAAAGTATTTATCACATGATACACAGCTCGAAAAGTCTAATTTTTTTCAACAATCTATCGAGTGATTATTTTTGAAATTACTCCAACATTCTTTAAGTTTGACTGTATTATTTTCTTGTAGTGACAACTCTATGATATCTGTAACAAAAGTTGCAAAGTCCTTGACTCTGAAAAATTCAAAAAACAGCATGTTTTTCATTGTCCTTCAACGTGTGATGTGTGCAATTGAAGTTAAACGTGACAAGATGCAATGCGCAGTCACACCCAAGGTGTTGTTTGCCTTGGGTACTGTTTTCATCATCACTAACATTCTTCTTCACTGTTCCTCTACTCCATTTCGTTGCATCATGAATGCATTCTTGACACTTTTCTCTGAGCTCTCTCACACACAGATCCATTGTTTATTTTGTTTTTGGGCATGTGAACTATTATAGTCATTAGTCCCATAAGTGTAGTGCATGATACATTCCGGGTGGTGTTCCCCAACTAGAACATAAAATTCAGAGCCTATCTACATGTCGGCTTTCACCTTCCACTTATCTCCGACAGAGGAGCAACGTCTGAGCCGGGACAAGCTCCAAGCACGTCTCCCGATATAAATAATAGGGGCTTATATAGTGTATATGTAAGAGGATAGGAGAAGATTGGGGAAGCAAATGTGTGCTGTCCGTGGCCCGTTTGTTATGACACTACTCTGGCATTCAGCTGGTATTATTCAGATAATGAATGGAAAACTATCGAACTTCTCCAGTCAGTGGTTGAAAATGACCAAGCTATCTACCTAGTTTCGAAAATTTGTTGGGTCTTTAGAACCTTTCTGTCAGAGACACTGCAGTAGGAAAAGTTGTTGCCCTGAGCCATCTCAGCCATTACGGGGATCCTTGTTTCCTAAAGAGTCGCCTTCATGCTTCATTGTGTAATCAGTAGGTACTCTTGCAAAACAAGGGACACTGAAAGTCTGTGAAATTGATATGTCAAATTGGTATTGAACATCTAATGTCTAATATTTCTATATTTTTGAATATTTTTATTCCAAAAACTTTACTTTGAATGTCAGTAATACAACTCTTTTGGTGGATTGAATATGAGATATAACGAAAACATCTTATGTTCTGGTACTAGTGTTGGTATTATCAACAGCACTCATGAATGAAGCTTAATACTCTCTCTCACGGAAATTGTAGAAAATGGGCACGTCACCTGTTTAAAAAATCGATATAATAGCTGAATGAATTATGATACTATTATGAAACTGACAGAATAAATAAGATGAAAAGAGGATACAGAATACATGTAAAAGGAGAGTTCTTTGACTTTGTGCATTAGCTCCCTCTCTCACTGGACACCTTAATTCCTATTTTGGCACAGATGTCTATATTTTGATTTTGTCTTGCACTGCTGCTGTTCATAATATGTACAGTTAATGATAATGATATTTGAGTTATAAGAATTATTGTTAAACATAGTTTTTTACATAATTGTCTTTTGTTTAAATGTAAGTTTAGATATCCTTGAGGAGGAAAATAAGTCCTGGCAATACTTCATTTCAATTACTAATCATATACGTATTATTAGTACAGGCAGCATAATTTTTCATGTAAACCATAGCAATAGCTTGTAATTGAAAATATTGTATTGTATGAGCAATATAGTAGTATTGAATAATAATTAGACATATGTAAAGGAATTGCACCTAGTGACATTCCTCTTTGAGAATTAATTTTATTCATGATGTGTGATGCTTTTGAAGTGCACTTTTATTAATGTGCTTTCATAATAGCACTGTATTGGAACTGAAAGCTCCTTAAGTAATCTGATATCATGCAACGCTCTTAAAAAATGGTAGTTGATGTATTGTGTACAACACACCACATTGATATTCTAGTCTTCCAATCTCAAGTCTTCCATTAGAGGACAATCATGCATAATATTTGAAAATTTTGTCTTCCATGTGCTGCCTTCATGTATTGTGATTAGATATGAGAGTGGTAAAACTAATAAGTGCTTCTCATAAAAATGTGGTAGAATTTTGTTATGGTCCTATGTATTTTCTTGGGAAGAACTTGTAATAGTCACATACCAAGCAATGCATAATGAAGCTGTTGCAAAATATTTTTGGCCACATTCCTTGTTATGTAGTTTAAATTTGTAAAGAAATATATCATGTTCCCTTCATAATTAGATTTGCATGTCACATGTTCTCTGCCGAATTCTGCTTTCTAGACTTACAAAGTCTCAGGCTTTGCAACATATGGCATGCTGTGATACTGTTCAGTGACTAATATTTTTGAAATGATAGGCATGACACTTATTTCATTGATGTAAGAAAATAAAGGTTGTTGGACAGTAAAACATAGATTACACAAATAATGATATAAAACATATCAAATAATATTGTAGTTATAAATAAATATTATATGTGTAATATTTGTGTATATTTATTGTCTGAAATAATTTTTGAATTGCTTATTTTTATCTAGTCTGCTAGAGTTATTAATCAGTTATTTAACAATACATATGGATATTATTTATAGTTTTATTATGAACTTGTAAATGTATATTTGAAAATAAAAGTCTCTAAGTAGAAAATAATTTTTATTTTTCTATTTATTACTTGTCACATGATAAATTGATGGCCAGTTCTGTGAAGATTTTGTGGTGATTTTGCTTGAGAGTACGGACGAGAAAGTACATGCTATTTTTAGTACCACTAGTTGATTTAAGAAAATGCTTTAAAAAAGGCCACACTGTAGTTTCTGCAAAAGGAAACCAGATAGCATGGTTCCTTTGACCTGAAATGAAATCACATGTCTTTTGTTGAAAGTAAAGCATTCTGAGAAGAAGCTTTGACTACATAATTGTGGAAGCTTTTTTTTATATAATTGCGCGATTCATGCAGGAAAGAATAATAATGGCTTTTTCTGTGGACTGATGTACTGAAGGAAAAACTAGTAGAGAAAGTTAGGTGACAAAGTTCTAAAAATGATAGTTTAATATCTTAATAAATTATATAAATGTTGGAAGTCAATGTAATGCTTTGTAAATTCTCCCTTAGGATTCCTGACAGAGTTTGTGCACTGTGCCATACTTATTATTAGGGGGCGGATTTTAATTACCCAAAACATTGCCAAAAACGGTCAATAAAATGCATTTAAAATGCTCTGAAACAAAGAAAAATGGCGTAGAAATATTTATCAAAACCACTTCAGATGAACAACTCAAGCTGTTGGGTATGTTTCTGATATAATCGAGGCTTCTTCCTTTTTGTTCAAGTTAACTCTGCTTGCAAACATGTGGTTTGGTCTGTTCTTTAAAAGAAAATCTCTGCCTATTTATCGCGAATTTCTCCGAATGACAATGGCGCCGATAGGCGTCACAGGAACCTTGGATTACATAGTACTCACAATGGCTGACATTACAATATATGAGCGAAGAAATCGAAAAGGTTACTCAGGAATTCTCGAGTGAACATTTGTTGCACCTTGTAAATATTGTTTGAAGCAAATTAAAATGATATTAAAATTGATTAACTAAGCGAAAAATGCATTAAAAATGACTTATTAGTCGAAATCGGCGAAAAAAGCAACCCCCCCAAAAAAACAACATAAAAATGGGTCATATCGTTTTGCCATAAACATAAAAAGGATTTCTGTACTAAACGGCATTGTTCTAAAGTGAAAAAAAAGACTTTTCATTAAAATTCTCCCCCTATTTATTATGCATTTATCTTTATCATTTTCTGATAAAGTGTAAAAGTTTTGCAAGCCCTGGTTATCTTTTGAAATTTTAGTTCTTTCTTGTTATTTAATATATTATTCTTGTTCTTAATGTTCCAGTGGAGGCTCGTGCCTATATATGGAAATATGGAATTTGCAAACATTTTATTTATTATTATTACTATTACTACTACTACTACTATTATTATTATTATTATTATTATTATTATTATTATTATTATTATTATTATTATTATTATTATTATTATTATTATAAGAGAATGTGCGTATGATTTGAAATTAACACAATTCTTATGAACACACTGCACAGCAAAGCGTTCGCAATTCGCGCGCATTCGAAAGCAGCAATCGATAATCCGCCGCCCGTGCCCTTCGTAGAAGCGAGCCGGCGCATACTCGGGAACATTTGCTTTATGGACTGAAGGAGCATCCGGCGGAGTGTGCTATCATCAGCGAATGCCTTGACATTTCTCGAAGAAATAACACTCAGCTAGCTCAAGTTAATAGGAGAAATACGTGTAATATTGAACAAAGGAAGTGTGAGATATCTCTCCACTGGAAAGAGCTCCAATGAAATTTCTTCCAATGAAACTTCGTTAGCGCGCGAAATGCGAACGCATTGCTGCATAAGAATTATGTTAATTTCATATTATACGCACATTCTCTTATAATAATAATAATAATAATAATAATAATAATAATAATAATAATAATAATAATAATAATAATAATAATAATAAATAAAAACAAACAAACAAATAAATACATAAGTAAATAAATTCTACTTCACTTATAACCAACAAATCTACTCACATATTATTTTGATGAATTGTCTCGAGTTGAGGTTACGCCACGCTCAACACTTTTGTTAATGCGGGCCTTGCTGTGCGCAATGTAGTGCTGATGAGCCGTTTTGTGTCGGAAGACAGCCGGACGCGTCGTGAGTGCAAAGGGACCTGTTACGCACTGCAAAATCGCAGAGTAGTTTTAGTTATTTAGGGAATTGTGCTTAATTTGAATCGGCGTTACAGCAAGCAATCGAAAATAGGTAATGCAAATCACTTTATTGAAATGAGGGGTGCGAGATCGGGCGACCGAAATATCGTCGTGGTCGCATGGTGCACGGGCAGTGGGCTTTGGGCATGACCGGGAAACGAGAGAACTTCACATGGAAGTGTGCCCTTACAAGGGCGGATTCAGAAACGAACTGTAAGAGGGAATTCAAAATGATTTGGTCGAAGATGACATATTACAGATTTTGTCAAGTGTCGTAGGCTACAGTAGCTCATACTTCGATACAATTTTATTCGTTTTAATTATTATCCTAAAATATTTTTGCTTGAAAGTTTCGTGACAAATTAAAAAAAATAGATACTGAAAAATTTTTGGGGGAATAATTTCTTTCATTTCCCTCCCCGTGGATTCGCGCCTGGCCCTAACAATTAATGAAATTCAGCGACATTGTTGCAATTGATTATGCGACATGTGGATCCACAGCCTTTACGGATCTTAGGAGAGAGTACTGCCATCGGGAGAAAAATAACTTTATTGAAGGGACATAAACTCCCTTCACTTCGTGGATCCTGTAACTGGGGTTCACACCAACGATGCTGAACTTCAATTCTTATTCACATGAATAATACTGAATCCAGATGGCGTGGAAAAAGATCGACACGTTTGTTTCCGAATATTCTTCCTATTAAATTCTCAGAATAGTCAGTAAAATAAAAATTAAATATTCGGGTGTTTAGATGAATTTACGGATTGTTTATTAAACTCTTGAGCGCTTGCCATTGCACACCACAAATATTAACTCACTTATTCACTTCTTCTTCATGCACAGGAATATTTCCAGATATTTTCAAAACAGCAAAAATTAAGCCGTGTTTTTTAATGAAAGACAACAAAAGTGAAATTCTAAATTCTCAGAGAATTTCTTCTTTTTTTCGGTTTCGTAAAAACTTTTAGAGGGATGTTTTTATGTACGAATAGAAACATTTCTTAGGAAGAGCGAAGCGTTCCTTTTAACATGTAGTTATAAAATCAAAATCTACGCAAAATGAAGCTCCAATTGGAATTTTTTTTAGATATTTGGAAAGCTTTTGACATCATTGACTTCTGTATTAGGAATATCGGGTCAATAAGAACTCAGCGCAACTCTTGCCCCTATCGTTGCCGAAACGAGACTGACTGCCCATCATCTGCCGCGCTGCTGCCAAACCTCTACTCTCCCGCCATTGATGTGTCCAAGTATTCACGTCCAGTCACTCTTGCTACAACCAGAAAATTTTACTTTCACATTTCTTACGGATTTCGTGGTTTTGCCCTGGATATTCTCGTACCTTAAACATTGATTGAAAAGACTAGAAATTCCGTTCTGGCATGAAAGAACATTAGTTACTCATCTCTCCAATTTTTTTGTCAACTGAGCATCGGGTCTCGCAAGATTTGTCCATAGGTCCTATGCTCTTTCTTTTATAAGTAAACTATATGCCCTCGTCCATTATAAACGAATTGCCGATTATACGAGTATTCATTGCAAATGAGAAACAATAAGTGGTACAATTTCAATTGTTTCAAGTTGGTTTTGTTGTAACATATTAATAACAAACGAAGAAAAGGCTGTTTCAATACAGTTTTGCATTTCAAACTATCGCATTCGCCATTGAAAATGAATAATATTCATTTGGGAATATGATAATATTAAGGTAACAAAATTCCTAGGTGTCTCTATTCAGTAAAATCTCAAAAGGAATATCGACATAAAATAATTGATGCGCATCATTATGTTACGCATTCAGAGTTCTTTCAAATCAATTAACCTTAATGCAGTTCACTGTATGTATTTAACGAAGATGTACCTATATTTATCACCTGAGATCGGCATAATATTCTGGTGAAGCACATTGTTTTGAAACCAGTTTTAGATTACCGAAACGATTGTACAAATAAGCAAATGCCATCCATGTTATTGTAACACACGTTTAGGAATCAGTGTCGATTGATTGATTGATTGTTAGTGATTCCGGGAGTGTCAACTACTAGGGTCATTAGTCCCGTAAGTATAGGGCGTGTTCTTGCTCAGGAGGTAGCGGTGGCTTCCCCCGCTGGATGGCGAGATACGGCGCCGACCTACCGTCGGCAAGCGGGGTTTTCCCCAATCAGACATCTCCCACCAGTGGGGTACCGCCCCAGCCGGAACAAGCTCTAAGCTCCCAACCGGTCTCCCGACAAGTGTCAGACTATTAACATGGAGTTAGGAAATCAAAATCTACGCGAAATGAAACACCAATTAGAATATTTTTAGATATTTGGAAAGCTTTGGCTTGACTTCGGTATTAGGAACAGTGCTTGATGTAGTGTTCTATGCATGGTGTAGTGCGGATAGGAGTGAAGACAAGGAAGAGGAAGGAAAGATCGCGCGCGGTCCATTGCCCGCGTGTTAGGACGGTCCGGCAATCGCCTGGTGTCGATGGGAGAAACGACGGAAACTACCATTCAGAGCAGCCGGCCACTAGGATTCTCCTTCAGACTGAATTGCTGAAGTCGACCACTAACCTATGTAGCTAGCGTGGAAAATTCTGCCAGCGTCTGTGCTCGAACCGTACGTCCTCCCGGTCAGAGGCACTGCAGTAACATCAGTTGATGCCCTGGGCCACACTTGCCGTTGCAAGACTTTCAAAATCACTAATTTAATTATATTGTTTTATAATTCTGTTCGCGCACGCTGTGGCTTTGAATAATTGTTATGGGTGGAAAGGGAAAATTACATTGTCCCTGATTCGTCACTTGCTCCGGAGAATCCGATAAGATTTAGATGGATAATAAACCAACTTATTTCATTTGCGTTACATGTCAGTGAATCATGCAGGCCTAATAGTTGAGAAGTTGGAATTATATTTGCGTTTAGTTTACCAAGACTTTCATGTTGTGCCTGTCTTTCTGTAAAGAACTAGTTGCAGTGGTGCTACAATAGCACGTACTTTTTTTTTTGTTATTTAAGGACACATCACCTTCTGGATCATTAGCGACCACTATTGCGTGTAACGATATGGTAACTATGAGGATGACACGATATGATGATGATAGGGGGTGAAAGGACTAACACAATACAACCAAGCCCGAGGCGGGACTCGAAACCGCGAACCTTCGGTCCATCCGGACCGGCAGCACGTACTTTGCATTAGTAAAGGTTACGTAAAACAATTCTGCAATTTCTGTCTTTATTAATATCTCAGCCACACTTAAAAACCTCCTTACCGAACGTAGCACATGACTTGAGAACCTACGAATCTGCAGCTAGAAACATTTAGGATTTCTTACCCATCTACAAGACAAACAAACATGATTAAATCACAATTGTAACAGTATTCTCAGACATTATAGAGACAAGTGCGAATAATTTCCACAAGCTTGCCTCGATTACTTCAAACAGAGCTCCCAACTACAGAAGGGTAACGAATCTGTACTACGACCTTGTGATCTCATGATTCAAGAAACAAGGTTTCGCTTTCCGAGGATGCGTACTAGCAACCAATCACATTTTGACCTGTTGACCTAGCCAAAATAGCGGATATTTCTATTCTTACCAGGACAGGTCCATTGATTTTTGAGGCAGACATTAACAACATGGCAATTTTTATTAAAAATTGTTGCAACTTCTTACACTTCATCGATCAACGATTCGAAGGCCATTGGCCCTCAACATCAGAATCTAATTAACCTTCGAGCACTCACGTCTATTTTTGAGAAACGATGACTCGCGCGTTGTATTTTTTATAATATCCAGAATTGTTGTACTTTTTACAACAGGCAAGTGCTCGAAGGTTAAAAATAAAATGATATAATATAAAATGATATCAAAATCAGTAACATTCACTGCACAGTATTTGAAAATATAAAATGATATAAAATCATTAACATCAACGACACATTATTTGAAATTGAAGAATAACTATGACATAGCACTTTTTAGATTTGATTTTTGTTTAGAAGAATTTATTAATTTATAAATAAAATATTTGAAAGTCAAAAAAGGAACTAAAACAATTTGCAGAAATACTCAAAAACAAGAAGACATAATTTGGTCAAGTGAAAATAGCTTCTATTAAATAAAATTAGTTTAAATTTACCTATAGTTGAATGCATGTAGAATTTGAGGAATGTACTCGTATAACAAATAATTCACTCATAATGTATGTCTAAATATCAGAATTTTAATAATGTACAAACTGCCGTTGTGATCGAGGCGATGGCCTGTGTTGAACTAAAACGTGTGGGGGATTGTTGATACAGATGAGGGGGGAGAGAATAGTGGAGGGGGGAGGATTGAATAAGAAACCCGTTAAAAATACTTGTAATGGGATCGTAAGGCCTTGTAAAAGAATTTTGCTCTGCCATGGTATTCAATGTTTGTTTTTGTAGTTTTATGTAAATTGTTTCTTTGGTCAACCTAGAGAAATATTTTGAGCCTTTTTGGAACATGGTAGGGTTTTAAAATTTTAATAATTTATTAACTTTCAACCTTCGTAGCAAAATAGTGTTATTCTTGCACGTGCAATTCTTATTTCGTCTGTGAAAGCGTGAACATCAAGTGGAAAAGTGATTCAAGCTTTTGTGTTTGTTTGCGATTGTGACCTCTGCAGTGCATTTTAATTCATAGAATTTTAAATATTTTATACCAAATAAAATTATCCAGTGAAATAAATTTTCAAATAGTTACGATTATTTTCAATTTAATTATATTTATTCATATAAATTGTTTCTACTCATTTTAAATACTCGTATTTACAAAAATGTATGAGCAAATATATCCTAAATATTTCCTATATAGTGCTAAGTTTGAGGGTAGTCGTTAAATGATATCTAATATAACAAATAACTGATAATAATTTCTTACAAACAAAATGTTTCTTTGCGTTTGTATTAAACTGGTTTTAATTATTTTCTATTTGATTATTGTAGTTCATATATATTATTTGTAGACAGACAAGAAATATTGAATAAAAAGTTAAAAAAGTAATAAATAGACCGATATAAAATTAAGTTTAAGAGTCATAGAACAAGTTTTTTATTCCAATAACATATGCCAAAAGTAGTTTTCTAGGGAGCATTTTAGAAAGCTAAGCCAATTTCAAGCACCTTTTCCTGACCTCGAGAGTGCTTTTTGAATACTGTCATTTTCGATTACTCTATCGGTGGCATTGGACTTACCAACTTATGATACATATTTATCACTTAAAGCCCGAGTCCATACAGAAGTCGTGGCATTTCACGTACGTTGCGCCTTTATGATGAAGGTACTATTTATTCATTTCGAAGTTGAAGAATTGTTTAGATGTTAAAAACAAGATTTCTTGGCAGAACCTGGTTAGTTCACATTTTAACCACAAAGTCAGGCAATACTTGCACCCGAAAACTAGTAGGGGCTGAAACACCACATACTCTTTCGCATTATTTGTAACGGACAAGCAATATTATAATATTACTTGAACCTGCAAAAGGGATTCCAACCACCAAAAATGTTTTCCCAGCGCGAACTCAGGATCACAGAGTTATGACGCCATTCACATAACTCCCTAAACAATCAGGCTCATAGCAAAAATTAACCTTCCGAACGTTTAAAAATAAGATGAATATTGATTTGCAAGTTTCAAAAATTCAGAGATTTTCATTTGCAATATTGCAAGAGCTAGTTTTAAAGAGCAGATTTCAGTAAAAAAAAAACTCTCCACCATAAGAATTGTAGTTTTGCAATGTTAATTTTTGGTTTGCGATTTTCGAAAATGGAGAACGTTCTGCAAAAATGGGAACTGCAGAATTTTTTAAAATGGCACCAAATTTTAAAAAAAATTTCTCCTCCTAAAGGAGATAAAAACGTAGTGCTAATCCCATTTTCGGCGAACTAAGTTTTTTTTTGTAAAAAGTTAACATTTTAAAACTACAAAATTTAAGATAGAGATTTTTGCCTTAGACAAAGTCTTTTGTAAAAAAATCAGTGATTTAAAACAGGTCATGTACATTTTTTTAAAAAAAAGATTAGATTTCACGTAATTTGTGGCTGAAATTTCTAAAATAGTATTTCAAAAACCGCTCAATTGTTTTATTAAACTTTTCCCTAGTATATAACGATATAAAAGTATGGTGTTTGTCCCATTTTAGGCAATCTCTCCGTATTTTCGAAAATTGAAAAAAATGTTTGTTGGAAATACTGGGATAAGACAATTACATTTTTAAGCTTCGTACCAGGTTAAAGCCTTAACCGTTCTTCTGTAGCGCAGTGGTATGGCTGATGGCGAGTTAACTCGGGGGACATGAGATCTAGATTCGGATCTGAAAAAAAAAGTGTGCTGGCTGAGAATACTTTTGCATGTTTATGTAATAGTATAATATAACGGAGCAGTTAGAAATCACGTGAGAAAGTATGTACTGTTGTAGCACCACTAGTTTAAGAAAATGTAGATTTCCTCACATAATATTGTCAATCTTATGAATCTTGACCTAAGGATTTACGTTAGTCGGAAAGATAGAAATTATAATAATTCACAACTTTTCTTCACGTAGATGACTTGAATCGTCCCAAAACATGTTTTTCTAGTTTTAAAAAGAATTATGAAAAGTATCTACCTAAAAACAATGAAAATCCATTTGCGACATTGAGAGGAATCAAATGCACTAAAACACAAAAACACGTTTTTGGAAAAAATATCTATTCATTTAGCAGTTCATAAACAGTTCTTTTTTAATTTATTTTCATTTGGATAGGACAATACAAAGATCAGTGTTTAATACACTCTACATTTGTTATAATTGCTTATATCTACTTATAATTAACTTAAAATAATCTTATTAATAATCTTAAAGTACAACTTACATTAGTACTAGAGTGGTAGAGGTATCTTTATATAATATCTCTACTTTGGTTCGAGATCTGAGAATTTATTTAGGAATGTATGAAAAGGAAATTTATTCTTGATGCGGGTTCTGTGTTTTGTATTTTGGCAGAGTCCTAGCGGGGTTAGGTTGGGTATATTTGGGATGTTCTGGAAGAAGTGGGTGGATACAAAAATGATATGGTTGGTTATCGGTTCTAGCTGGAATCCTTTATGGAGTTGAGCATTGGAGATGTTCCATCGGGCATTCGTGATGGTGCGGAGGAACTGATTTTGAATTACTTGGAGTTTATTTGTATTAGATTTGGCTGCGCTGATCCAAACTGCGCATGCATATAATAGTAGTGGTTGTATGATAGTTTTATACAGCAATAAGGCAGTATTGTATGGTAGTTTATATGAACAGTTCTATTCATTCAAAATCCCATCTATGGATAAATTAAACAGAGTTGCTGATAAGGTACACCCCTGTCGAACTGCAAGGTTCATATTCAGAAAAGTTTTGTCAACTTTGAAATCAGTGTCGATACATGTTCCAGCATACTGGCATTTAATTACTTGAATGAGATGGTAAGGTATACCCTTCTTTATTAAATTTCCCACAGCAGTGGTCGTCTAACATTGTCAAACGCTTTCGCATAGTCAATATGTATTAGCATAGCAATATTATTCGCATAGTCAGTATGTATTTTTCAATATTATATTCTCTTCTTCTTTCTTATTTTGGGAAAATGTTTTTGAAGGAATTTGAGATAGAAACTCAATCTTTCAACGCCTTTAATTCGTAAGGTGTATATTGCTATAAATTCTGTTTTGTTTCTTGCCCACAACTTCCACTCTGCTCAATGCATTTTGTCGTTTCTGTTTTTATGTCTTCGAAGTTAAAAGTAATACATTTCACTATTTAAAAATTCAAAATGAGAATGTAGAAGTCAATTCATTAGTCATTCTAATGTGTGGAGTTAACTGGTTTTGTACATCTCTTCATACAGACGATGTCTTAACCTTTATTTGTCTGTGTTAAATTAACTCTTGAGAACTACACTGCATTTCACTTTTATTTATAACAAAATACATATACATAAACTCTTATTGAACGTCTTTGACGGTCTTTTACAAACACTACATTGCTGCACAGTAAGACAAAAGGACGAATGCATATGATCATTCGTTTACATACCAAAAACAGATGACGACAGTGTCGGCGCGTTCACAAACCTCTATCTCTCAATATAGAGTACATTTCCAATAATATACTAGACGCAGATGGCGACACTGTCGACATGTTCACAAACTTCAACCTTACAATATAAATGTATATTTCCAACACGCCTCCTTACATTTATACACATACTATCTTAAATTCAGTTAATATTCATCATATTCCTAAAATACACAAACTAGTCTTTACACAAAGCTTTCGTGAAAATATCTGCCATGTTATCATCAGTATTTACTTTGACTATATCAATTAAACCATTCATATACAACTCGTTGACAAAATGATAATGGACTTCAATATGTTTTGAGTTTTTTGTAAAGTTACCATATTTAGCGATACTCAATGCTCCTGAGTTGTCTTCATACATTACAATCGGTTCATCAAAATTCAAATGAAAAATTTTCATTACATCTTTTAGAAATTTCACTTCACTCGCAGCATCTGATAGCGCAACATACTCTGCATACGTCGAAGCTTTTGTTACACTTGATTGTTTGCGAGACTTCCAAAATACAACATCGTCAAACATACGGATCACATAACCTGTCGTAGATTTACGATCTATATTGTCACCTGCCCAATCTGAATCTACATAACAATCAAGAACTTTTGCATTTTCGTTTTTACAATAATTCAATTTCAGGTTTCTTGTCAAATACAGATATTTTAAGATTCTCAGACAATACTTATAGTGTGTGCCGTCATAACAATTCTGAAACCTGCTCAAATAATTAACAGAATAACTGATATCTGGCCTTGTTCCTGAACTAATATATAACAACGCACCAATCAAATTTCTATACTTTATATCATTACGCAATTCCTGAGTTGGTTCTAATTTCAAGTTAACTTCCATCGGTGTAGCATATAATTTTGAGTCTTTAATCTTGTATTTTTCGGCTAATGAATTAATATAATTTTCCTGACTCAAGCTCATTTTGTTTTTCTTGTATTCGTAATTTATATCAATTCCTAAATAACTTTTAACCTCACCTAAATCTTTCATACTAAATCTTTTTGACAACAAATTTTTGATTTCTTTAATTCCACTTTTCTTTACACAACAAATGAGCAAGTCGTCAACAAAAATTATCAAGTAAATCAGGACATTACTTTTTCGCAAAACATAAAGGCAATAATCATATTCACTTCTTTGGAATCCTAAACTTTTCAAGAAAGTATCTAAACACTCATACCAAGCTCTCGGACTTTCTCGTAAACCGTACAGTGCTTTCATCAATTTGCACACTCGATTTGTGCCGTCTTCGTAGCCTTCAGGTTGTTTAACATAAACTTCTGACATGATTTCGCCATTTAAAAAGGCTGTTTCTACATCCATTTGTTCAATAATTAAACCAAAATGACAACAGTATGACAGTAAAATCTTCAAAGTTTGCATTTTAGCTACTGGTGCATATATATCATCAACACATTCCTTTTGTTGAAATCCCCTAACAACTAATCTTGCTTTGTACCTATTATCAAACTTTTTAGTAAAAACCCATTTAACATCTATAAGATCTTTGCCCTCTGGCTTACTAACTAACTCCCATGTGTCATTTTTCTTCAAACATTCAATTTCCCTATCCATAGCTTGACTCCAGCTTTTCGATTCATTGCTATTAATCGCCTCCTCAAAACTAACCGGGCTATCTGCACTACATACGTTAATATAAATAAAGTTACTTGTATTATCATCCCTATAGCGTTGTGGAGTTTTAACCACTCTACCCGACCTTGTTGTTTTTTCCTTTAGCGCTGCTTTTGGAGATTCGATTTCGACTAACCTTTCTTCGTCCTCGCTGTTATCTTCAGACCCAGTTTCCCAATTTTCACACCCAGATTCATCTAATCTTTTACTCACGGAACCATTATCCTTTAAACCTACACATCTAATATTTTCTTCAACAACCTCTACATGCCTGGCCACAACAATTTTATTATTTATGAGTACCCTATATCCAACGTCACTGTAACCTAACAGAACTCCCAAATCTGCTTTTCTATCCCATTTTGACTTTCTCAATTGTTCTGGCACCCTTACAAAGACTCTACTTCCATACAATTTTAAATGTGTGACATTAGGCTTTTCTCCAAAAAATATTTCATAAGGAGTTTTCAATTCTGCGGTATTTGCAAGACATCTATTTTTCAGATACGCGGCAGCACAAACTACTTCTGGCCAAAACCTATTGTTAACTTTTGCTTCGGCTAATAAACATCTTGACATGTCCATGATTGACCTATTGAACCTCTCAGCAGTTCCATTCAACTCATGCACATATGGCGGGCACGCATTTAAAACAATCCCCTTTTCCTTGATGTATTGATATATATTATTATTCATGTATTCTTTTCCATTATCACACCGCAATTTCTTAATCCTTTTCCCAGTAAGATTTTCAACCTCATTTACATACCCAACTAAACAATTATATAATTGGTCTTTAGTTTTAATTGTGTAAACGCGTGCAAGTTTACTATAATCATCAATAAAAGAAACAAAGTATCTTTCACCATGCATACCTACTGTTGAATGTGGCCCATTTAGATCTGTGTGAACAATTTCTAGGATTTCCTTAGCCTTATTTCTGTTGTTTTTAAAAGGAACATTATGCATTTTATTTTCTATGCACACTTTACATTTCATAGGTTCAGACTCGACGTTTTGAGGGATTCCATCTACTAATTGATGTTTGCAAATTTTATCTAAATAATTGAAATTTACGTGCCCCAGTATCCTATGCCACTTTTCCTTTATTGTCATATTTTCTTTATTGCAGAAGTTTACGTTAAATTCCCCTTTGTTGATCACACTTGTCACTTTATATAACCTATCTTGTTTCCATGCAACTGCAATTAAACCCCTATCTTTACTAAAAACTTTTGCGCTGATGCCTTTTGCAATAATATCATGTTTCTCTGTGACTCTTGAAAAACTAATTAAATTCCTATCTAGATCTTTAATGTAAAATACATTTTTCATTTCAACTCGTTCTAATCTGTCAAACACTAAAAAATCGCTAATTACATTACCAACTTTAGTTGCCGTTAAAATCTTTCCGTTCGCGATTTTTACATTAATCGGTTCTTTTAACGTTACGCATTTAGAAAAATATTCCTCGTTATTAATTATATGATCTGTACAACCGCTATCTAACAACCAATTAATTTCAATCTGACCTGAATCCTGTGTTACACTGTTTACTTCCTTGGCGAAGACCTCTGTCACGAAACTGCTTGCGCCACTTACATTCTGATAAAACTGTTGTTCTCCACGGTTCCTACCACCATGGTCGTCCTGTCGGTAATGTCGGTCTCCTTGCTCGTTCTATCGGTAAGATCGGTCGTGACCATAGCGACCGCCTCTGGACCCACGTGGTCCTCCTCTGCCTCCGCGATGTCCATTTTCATAACTTTGGTTGACATAACCTCCATAGTTACCTCGTGCTCTTCCGCCACGTCCCCGGGAACCTCGATGATTCTCAGTTTGTCGACATTCCCTCTTGAAGTGTCCTGGTTTACCACATCCGTAGCACACTTTTTGGCCGCTCGCACTAGGTCTCTTCTCCGAGATGAATGCATTTGATTTTACGCCCTCACTGTCCTGGTTCTCCTTGATGCTCTTCATCCTTATTTTTGCCTTCACGTACTCCGCAGTCCGGTCTTCCTTCTTCAAAACATCCACTAGATCTCCGATATAACTTAGTGACTCGGGCAGCGTTTTGAGCATGTAATTTAGTTTCTCTTCTTCGCTTACCTTGGCCCCGGCTGACTTCAGTTCGTTTATGTATTTCTCAAACACAGTGAAGAATTCATTTATGTCGCTGTAATTCTTTAATCTGAGTCCATCTAGTTTGTTCCTGCAGACAATCTGCAACGCTGTTGACTCTTTGGAGTATAGCTCGTCAAACTTCTTCATAACCTCGAAAGCACTTACTTTATCATTCACGAACTCTAGCTGCTTGTTAGTAATTGCACTAAAAATGCAATGCATCGCCTTCAGGTTCTGTTCTTCCCATTCTACGTCCTTGTCTTCTTCTCGCTTCGACCTCGTGGTCACCTCATGGCATTTTTTTAATTTCAAATAGATAGTTAACCTCGTTTTCCAGTTTGCGTAGTCCTCTCCATCAAAAGCTGGAATGTTCAGGTCGTCCATGTCGCAAACTTCCTCGAATCGACGGACACTGGGCTGAACTCCAATATAACCTCTTCAGCAATTCATCTGCATCCGGAAACCACGGACTGCTACCATGTTAAATTAACTCTTGAGAACTACACTGCATTTCACTTTTATTTATAACAAAATACATATACATAAACTCTTATTGAACGTCTTTGACGGTCTTTTACAAACACTACATTGCTGCACAGTAAGACAAAAGGACGAATGCATATGATCATTCGTTTACATACCAAAAACAGATGACGACAGTGTCGGCGCGTTCACAAACCTCTATCTCTCAATATAGAGTACATTTCCAATAATATACTAGACGCAGATGGCGACACTGTCGACATGTTCACAAACTTCAACCTTACAATATAAATGTATATTTCCAACAGTCTGAATAATGTTTATCAAACTTTTGTATGGAAATTTCCCTCATAAAATTATATTCTGAAAGTGAAATTACCAATCCGTTACCATTGTAGGTAAATGGATTAAATTGACTCGTTTTATCCAAAAGTATCGAACTCATAATATTTTGACAGATCGATGAAAAACTTGGCGACAATTGTCCACTCAAAACACATGAACCGTTCCGCTTTCCCTCTCTCCGATGTGACTCTTCGTTTCTGAGAGAAAGCATGGGATGTGAAAACAGAGGTGACTGAACATTCCATCTGTTTTTCGTCATACGTAAAAGCGTCGCGAAATCTTCATTATATTTAGTAAAAAAACGTATCCTCATTTTATCACCACGTAATTCTGCCGTTCATGTTTCGGCGCATAGGGCTAGGGCGAATGGAATTTGCGTATAAAACATATCAAATAGAATGTACATTTTCCCGCACGTATTGCAAGATTTGCAAGAACATTTCGCGTTTTCAGTTGTTCTTCACATCTACATGTAGCCGAAAACAAAAAGATTTCGCCAATTATTAAGTGAAATAATAAAGAAACTAGGGATGTTACTATGGCACATATATATCATTATTTGTAATAGTTATGTGAAATTATAGTCCTAGTTAAGCCTGCAAAATTGTTTCCAACTCGCAAATATTTGATGTGTTTGGAATTCCCACCCACGCACCATACCCTTGCGTGTTCCGCACGCAACTAACGTCCTCAATAGAGTGCCTGGGTGGTGGTGTTCGAACGACGCAACCCACACATCAAAAAGAAAGATATTTTGCAATTACTCAAAAGTCAGAGGTTTTAATGAAACCGGTCATGTGTCATATTATTAAACTAACATTATTCTATTGAAGTAAAAAATTAAGAAAACTAGTGGTGATACATAATGACACAGATTTTCTCGTACTATTTATTTTTCTAATTTATTTAATTTGGTCTAGCTTTTCGGTCTTGCCATGTACTCTTGCCATCTGCCATATATCGCCGCCAAACTACATTTTTTCTTTTACATTTTCTCACTCTATCGGTGTCTTAATGGTAACAACGCTACATTACTTTAAAAATATTAAAGAAGGGTAAAACCTCGTTCTATATCGCGATTTTCATTGAAAACTTAGGAGCCGTTTCTAAGAGAATAGCCTTTGAGTGTTACTGTAAATGCGAAATTTGAAGTTCTTTTTTACAGAAACATATTTGAGTTTTCGAAAAAGTTTATTTAAAGTTATTTTAAAGCACTTTCACTCACAAATACAATAGTGTTTAAAAATCGCTGTAAATGTGCATATTAACGGTGATATTTTTAAAATATCACAATTGGGTAATAAAAAAAAAGCATGCACCAAAATTAACTTTACGACATATTAAAGAGTGCAATTGACACTATCCGTTCGATACGTTTAAAGAAAAAATTTGAAGCCGTTTTTGAGAAAATTTTGAAAATGTTCGGGCGCTTCATGTAAAGTACTCCCAAATTTTCAAGAATGATTTTCAAAATCGCAACGCTACGAGTCGAGCCAGATTGATCGGGAAATATCCTTTTTGGAAAACATCCTACGAATGGTGTAGGCACTAGTGGTATTCACAGACGGACGGACGTTTGGAAAAAACACGTTTTCGGTATCAGGGGGCCCCCAAATTTTCGTTGCATTACATACTCGTAACTTTCCCTATACTACGTATATTACTCCGAAAATATTTAGGTATACGGGAAGGTAAAAATTGGAGCCATTTTTAGGAATGTTCGAAAATATCGTTGGAATTTTATGTAAAATACCCCCTAAAATTAAAATATGTTTCAAATTCGAGAGGCTGAGACATTAGACAGGTCGGTCAGAAACTATCGATGTTTTGTGAATATCCTGCGTACGGTTATGTGCTACATTTGTTCACATACGGTCGGACTCACATCTAAAGAAAAAAAACACTATTTCTCAAGGTCCCACAAAACCTCGATTCTAACTATTCCACGTATTGGAAAAAAGTTATTTACTACATATAGAAGGAAGAAAAATTCATATTTTCAGTAGATTTCCTATCGAAAATTCGGCACATGTCTTTGCAGTTTTATGTAAATTTCTCTTTCTACGAAGCAGATGCGAAAAGTAAAAACAGTAGTTAATATTAAATAAATCTTAATTAATTAGTTTTTCTTTTATTGATTGGATAATATGACAATTTTCTTTATCTTAGAAAGATGTACAAAGGTATCCCTGATTGAGGGTGATAATGCCATCCAAGCAGAAAATTAAAATGAATCATAAGAAATTATTAGAATAAAACTTGTATTCCCCAATTTAAAAAGTCACTACACCCACCTCACCGAGAGGCATAAGAAATTATTCTTAAAAGTTTATTCCTGATCCACGTACTTTATTCTTTCTTTAACATTTTTGTAAGCATAAAGCACAAAACATTGATTTGAACCGGAGAAGTGTCATTTTCATTACAAGTTTTGAATTTCAAAAATAGAAAGTATGTTTATTTTTGAGCCTCGCGGATGACGCTTTGATCGGAGCTTTTCGATTGATTAATTGATATTTCCGGGCACGTCAACTGCTGTGATATTTGGTCCTATTAGTGTAGCGAATGGTTTATCGTTAGAGGTGGCGATGTTCCTCTTCTTCTGGATGATGAGATTCGGCGCCGACCTACATTTCGGCTTGCTTGGAATTTTCCCCTCCAATTATCTCTCCCAGCGTGGTACCTCGTCAGCCGGGGAGTTCTGTAAGTGTGTGTGTGTGTGTGCCGGTCTGAGTTCTGTAAGTGTGTGTGTGTGTGTGTGTGTGTGTGTGTGTGAGTGATGGGAGAGGATATTACAAGGAAGAGGAAAAGGAACCATCACGCGCAGTCCTTGCCCGATTGCTAGAGTACTGCCCCAGAATTCGCATGGAGTAAATAGGAGTAAGCCCGGGAAATTACCGATCAGGAGAGCTGGCCGCAAAACTTCTCCTCCTGACAGCGGCTGAAATCCAAGAGAGCTGAAATCCGTTGAGACTAGAACTTATGACTTCCCATTGGGGTTCGCTGTAGAGCTAGCGGTAATGTGTTCTGTGCTAATCTCAACCACTGAGTTTTTCGAGAGGACGCTGAAGTGTTATTAGGAGGATATCAAATTATAAAATTATCTAACCCTAAATACGAGAAAGTACTTGCTGCTGTAGTACCACTAGTTTCATTATTTTTCTATAAAAAAGATTTATATGAAAACTTATTAACACATTTTCATTCAAAAGTAATTCAAGTGTAATAATATATTTTTACACTACATTGTATGTTCTATTGAAACTGCTACTAATCAACCAACATAAATGTGAAGAAGAAATATTTATCGTTAGCGGTAGTTGGATTTGGAAGTGTTTAGTGCCCCTGTTGTGGGTTTTTTCGGCGGTTAAACGCTCGTGTGTAATAATAATAAAGGGGTAGAGGGGTGTTAACAACACCAGTGAACCTGGGCAAGCCCTTTGTTCCCTCATCATTGATATGCCGACCCAGCCAACCCGGTACCACCTTTGGGCGGTCCCAAGAGCCCGGCGGTTCTGACACCCTAAGCAGAGGAGATCAATAGATCTCCACTTCGGCCGGGACTATGCCCTTCCACATTCTGATAATTTCCGACAGTTTCATTTTTCTCAGCTGAGAAGGATCCACGGTGGAGGCACCACAGACCCCACGCCTTCGCTCACTCAGACCAGAACAAAGGCATAGGACATGTAGCGCCTCCTCCGGATGAGCATCGCACCATCGACACGAGGGCGATGCCACCAGGCCCATCTTAGACAGGTGAAAGTTCAGGCGCACATGGCCAGTCAGCAGACTCACGATCAGCCTTGCATCTCGCCTGGACATAAGTTCGAATTCCTTCGCCCATTCAGGCTGTAGTTCGCTACCCAAGGCCATTTTGGCCTGTCTATTTCCGTCTTGTTCACGCCATCTCTTCAAGTGTTCTTTGTCCAACCAATCTCGAATCGTGGACTTGATAACACCTTTAGAGGGTCCGATAACACCTTTAGAGGTTTCGATCACATTGCGTGATCTAGTGCCCATTTTAGCTAGCTTGTCAGCCATTATGTTACCCTTAACATTAGAATGGCCAGGGACCCACCATAAATGGAGGTTACAATATCCTCCCAGGTGGTTCAATGCCTCAATACATTCCTTAGCCACTCGTGATTTCACTCTCATATTGTCAAGTGCTAGTAGTGCGGCTTTGCTATCAGTGCATATGTACACATCTGAGCATCTGCCACAGTCCACTACCTCCTCCAAGGCCATCCTGGCACACCTCAAGATGGCGGTCAGTTCGGCTTGGAAGATTGTGGTATGTTCCTTCATAGCATAGAATTTCTTCGTACCTCCTCTCTTACGATAAATTCCTATGCCAACTTTATCCTCCTTTTTTGATGCATCCGTATACCATATGTCGCCGTTTGGCGGGAGTTCAGCCAGGGTCGCATCATAGCTAACCTGACCCGTGGACAAGCTAATCCTAAACCTCTTTTCAAAACAGAGGTGTCGGATAGTGTCCGCTGGGCCAAGTGGTTTAAGACTACACATTGTCCTCAACCCTTTAGCATGATTGCCTTTATGAGACCAAGTGTCGTTGGAGAACAGCCTATGGGCTGTGACATAGGTCCTTCCCATAATCAGAAGATCGAAGGGGGCAACCCCGGTCAGTACTCCCATCGCCGCCGTGGGAGTAGTCCTCATAGCACTCGCAATGACCCTGAGGACATTACTACGTAGTCTTTCCAGTTTGGACTTAACATTGCCTTTCTTTATCGCGTTCCACCATACAACCGATCCATAAGTAAGTCTGGGGAGAAGAATCGCTTTCAGAATCCATAATATAGTCTTGGGGCTAAGCCCCCATGTGCAGCCGACCGCACGCCTGCAGAGCCAGAGTGCGGACCAAAAGTTGGTGCAAATTCTCTGCACCTGGCTATTCCAATTTAGTCTGCTATCCAATATGATACCAAGGTATCCAATATGATACCACTTCTTTGGTTACCGTCAGTTCCACGCCAAACATACGTAAGGGCCTGATTTCCATTATTTTATATTTTCTGGTGAAAATAATGCATTCCGTTTTTGTCGCATTCACGGACAAGTTTGTTTTGCCGCACCATTCTTCAACCACACTGATGGCCTTCTGTGCTCGGTCCCTCAATGTGTCCAAAAATGGTCCCCTGACCAAAATCAAGATGTCATCAGCGTAGCCAGTCACCGAAAACTTGTGATCTTTAAGCTTTACTAGTAGGCTGTCGACCACCAAAAGCCATAGGAGGGGTGACAACACTCCTCCTTGGGGACAGCCTCTGTCTACTTTCATTTCCACCTTAGTGAGGCCTTTTTCGACAACAAGTCGTCTGTCATGAAGCATACTTCTGATCCATTGTGTGCACAGCGGATGTATGCCACGTATTTCCGCTTCCGCACATATTATATCCGTGCTTGTGTGATTGAACGCTCCCTCAATATCGAGCAGTAGTCCAATCACATATCCGCCTTGTTCGATCTGATCTTCTATCAGTGACACTGCACCGTGCAGTGCAGAGTCCGTAGATCGTCCTTGAATGTACGCGTGTTGATCTTTAGAGAGTGGGGAAGACCTCTCCAGCTTCTCTATTATGTATCTTTGTATCAATCGTTCTAACGTTTTCAGCAAGAACGACGTAAGGCTGATTGGCCTGAAATCCTTAGCAGTAACGTAGCTGGGTTTGCCCGGTTTTGGGATAAAGGTGACTCTGGCCACCTTCCAGCATTCCGGAACGTGCCCTAGGGCTAGGCTAGCTCTGTAGATAGCCAGTAAGGGTTTCATAAGTAGTGTTTTGCCTTTGGTCAGTAGTGCAGGAAATATCCCGTCTAGGCCCGGTGACTTGTAGGGTTCAAGACAATCCAGTGCCCATTCGAGCTTATTCCAATTTACTATCTCATTTGCGAATTTATAATCACTGTTTCTGCCCATCTGAGGGTAGTTCCCCTTCTCCTCAGTTGTGGACTCCTCATTAGCACTTCTCCCGTCCGGGAAGTTGGCCTTAATAAGATGAGTCAATGTGTCTTCATCGTTTGTTGTATATGTGCCATCAGGTAGTTTTATAGCTCCAATCCACGCACTTGGGTTAGAGGCTAATACCTTGCCCAGTCTAGCCGCTTCTCTTCCCGTTTCGATTTTTTCACAATAGTTCTTCCAACTTGCCTTTTTGGCAGAGCGGATTTCCATTCTATAGTCATTCCTTTCCTTCCTCCACTTGGAGAAGAGTTCCTCTTTTCGTTCACCTCGGGCGGATCTTGCCTTTTGGTAGGCTAATCTCACCTTATTCTTCATTGTTTCGAGCCTTCCATTCCACCATGGAACTTTCGACTTTCGATCTACCACTCTTGCTTTGCTGCTCCTCAGATAGGCGCCAGTGACAATCCCCGACAGGAGCACCGTGGCGTCGTCTAACCCGGAAACCGTTCCGATTCTCTTGGGAAATACCTTCAGATCACGTTCCAGCTCCTGCAGATATCCAACCCAGTCAGTGCTCCGCGGAATGTGGATGTCCCGCAACCCAACGCTCTTGTGTAAGGATGTATCCCTTTTTAAGGTTTATGTCTTTGCACCTTTTGGGGTTTAGAGGCGTTTCCCACGTTGGTAATGCTTGCACCTCCACAATTTCAAAACTCATAAGTTCTTGTGTCATAATTAACGGTGTAGCGTCTCAAACTGTACGCCGTATTGAGTTGAATGTGTCATTATCATGTCCTCTTATCATGAGCTCAAAGCTAATTTGTTGGTCTAATGGAAGGAAATTGTTATTCATTGCCGAATATGACCAAGCCATAACGTTTTGTCGTCTCTCTCGGCCATAGTGATTCAAAATATCTAACTTGTCACTAGGCCATGCAATACGTACGTATCATAGGTACAGGTATGTCGGTTTTAGGAGCCCCCGTGATCCATTTTGATAAATATATATGCGATGTCATACTGATAAGACGTCATTAAATGGCCGCCATACGGAATAAACTATTTTTTCGAAATTTTCATAAAGTCACTGGTAAGCGTTGAATGAAAGTTGTATAATTTTAACTACAATAAAAAATTAAAGTGAATGGTTGATTTGTAACGTTTTATGACAAAGTAGGAACAATATAATTTATTAAAATAAATACTACAGGATATTTTATTCAGTACTTTTAGATAGATTTATATGTAATGTCTGAGATTAATCTTGAATATTTCAAGGTCGATTATCGAAAATGGTAAGAATTGGTTGGTTATCAAGGCTGATTATCAAAAATGTCTCTTTAACAGATAACTACAATACTATTTGATTAATTGTGATTTCTCTGTTTGTGAGACAGACAAAACGTGCTCTCAAACAAAGAATTAAAATCTTAATAACATTAAGGACACTGGAAGAAAAATAAAATACATTTCTCAACATCGTCTTGATATTTTCATTATTTTAATTTTGACAGCCCTGTTATTTTGGATAATGAACCCAAGAAATAATCAAGATTAATCACTTAGATATTACGTATAATACACACAATATCATTGGTGCCATGTTGGAATCGAATTTATTAACAAACATTTATGACAATGTTTTGTCTGAAATAATAATACCCTAAAACATACTTTGTGATATATTCTGTTTTCCTTTATTTATGTAAGTAAACTCTTTTCTTGATCTGTTTCTTCCCCATTCCATCTCTTTTTGTTCCTGTTTATTACTTCATATCACTATTATCTGAAGAGAAGTATTTTAATCGTGCGCCGAAAAACAGCGAATTTTCCACACAATAACTCTTATTGCGGGGTCCTTGTAAGGAAAAAGGATAAATCCAGTTGCTTAATATAAAAAAAATCCTCTAACACGTGGTATAGCAAGAATCCATGTTTTGTGAGTCCTTGATACCTAAAAATTGATTGACAGCAAAACATATGTCTGTCCGTCTATCCGTCTGTCCGTGTGTCTGTGCACAAAGCTAACGCATGAACCCTTCAGCTGATTTTCTCCAAAATATCCTGATTTTCTCCAATATACATTCCCCAATTGTTCTAGTTGATGTCGCGAACCCTGGAATTTGAATTCGAAATTTTAATTATGGGAGTAACTGTAAAGGACGTTTAAGAGAATAGTGCAGGTCTCATTTTCGTAGACTTCGCGTAGACTTCGCGTTTTGCACGTTCTTAGCATGTGTTGTGTTTACTTGAGGTGCTTTTGGTTGTTCCTTAACGCATTCTCAGTAGCAATTCCGTTTATTCCATTATTTTCATTTTAGTTTATTTTTTGTTTAATTCTTATAGTATTGCAAATACAATTACTTCTTTATATTAGCCATTGCCTATTTGTATGTGAATAAATTAATTTACCTTCCATTCTTAAATTTAAATATTAACTTTTGCAGATACAATTAATAATAAATTATTATTAATAATGAACTACTTATCAAATCCCTTTGAAATACAAAGTAATAATTAATTTGCTATCTAAACAATTAAGTAATACGTATTAAAACAAGTAGAGACCAGATGTTAAGGCATTTAATTTGGGAAATATAGGCAGGCAATAATGCACTAAAATATGTAATGAGTTTAAAGAAAAATAGAGGATAATCATTTAAATTATTGAAATTTTATTTGTAATACTGATATTAATACTAGCACTTACAAGGAATCGTTTTCATCATTGGTTCATCAATAAATATTGTAATCTTCATTGGTTATCTATTTATTGGAAAGAAATGGTTTCACAACTGAAAATTGTTCTTTATGACAAACCATGTTCCAGCATTATGATTGCAAATTAAATTCACTGATGATTCTACGAAGGGTTAAGTGTGGCCTGAACTATTATTTTACGAATCTTTGAATTTTAACATAATTGAAAAACCATTGTTTACATTCATTGCACTCATTTATTCACCAGTACATTACACAACCTGACTTTAGTCAGTACCTCCTAGATAGATTATTTAGGTGACATTGCTTTATTCTATCATGTACGAAGGTGACTGTCCTTAAAAGGGGTTGGATGCCACACGTAAGCAGTGGATGGAAGTTGTTTGATATTGGTGCTTGGTGAATAAGAATTAAAAAAGGAAGAAGCAAAAGTTAACGTATTTTCATAACCTAATTAAATCCTTACTTCTCGTCACAATACATGAAAAAATAATGTATGTATATAGAATTCACTGATATTCAACACATACAAATACACCTAATACGCACATAACACACCAAATAAAATTCGTAAAAGCCACCAAAGCACAACACAACACACGGACAACAGGTACTGCCAATAACCTCAAACAAACAAAACAGCTGTAGCAGTGCGCAGAGCCGCCATGTTGCTTATTTGTTGAATCCATAAGCATTTGTAGACCCGTTTCAGGACCTATAAGTTATAGAAAGCCTTATAGGTTCCATACGTCTTATTGGTTGTTCTAGAAACTCGTTTTGCGGCTATGGACTATTTTGTAGAATCAATAAGCTTATGGATTCCATATCGAATGTTTATGCAATCGGCCCAAAGTCTATTGTACAAAATTATTTCTTTAAAAAAGGTCACATACTATTTTTTTTTTGTATTGTTTGAAAAAAAAAACGAATAGTTTTTGCGTTCTTTCTGGTTGAAATAAATGATTATATACAGGTTTCACATGAACTACGGGCCACGAAAAAAATTGAATGAATGATTTGAAAAATAATTAATTTAATTTTTATTTAATTTCTTATTGAAATTGCCAATATTAATTCTATTGTTGCTTTCTCTCACTTTTACTTCACTTCATTCAACAATTTGTATTCTCAATGTATTGATGTACGAGTTCATAAAGATAACGGTTTGTCGTCGCTGGAATGGCTTTCATCGCTCCTTCATACCGGAGGTAAGTAATTCTTAAAGAGCTGTGTTATTTAGGTCATCATTCATAAAATTACAATGTTGTCCAGTTTAAGATATCATACAACCGTGGAGTGCAAGCAACACCATCTAGAATCTGAATATGTAATTGATAGTATATCCAGGTGATTAATAATTTATTAATTGATTTAATTAATAAGATGATAATTATTTATTAATTGATTAATTCCAGAAGTAATATTTAGTTGATTAATGTCTAGGTCTGCGCCATGGGATCGAGTTAAATTCTTTTATTAATGTTAACATATTAACATAACATTCGTCTCTGATTACTGCGAAATTTTATTTTTAATACTTTCATTCAAAACAATGTCATCGACATTTTTTTCATCTACAGGCAAGTATATATATTTTTTGTTCACACCTGATAATGCGTATAAATATTACGTCTACCCATATTTTCAACAAGCAATTTTTGCAATTTTCGAAGAAACGGAAAATTACAGGAAATCTACTCATGTTTTCAAAAACATTGAACATGACCTTATATCGAGACCTGTCTTTAAAGATCAGATCTCATTAACGAAAAAAATCTATCTTCATTATTATAGTTGTAGGAAGACGCCTAAAAAATTTACTTTTTAATTTTCAAAAAATAAGGGATTTCAACGAGATCTGCGTCATTCTCTTAAGCGTCCTGTACACTACCCGAGGACAAAATTTAATCAAATACATTTTGGAGAAAATCGGCTTAACGATTTAGGCATCGGCGTAGTCCATTGACAGACCGGGCAGACAGACATTTTGCCGTTTTTTCGATATCAAGGACCCACAAAACGCGGATTTTGTCTACACCACGTGTTAGAAGAAAATTAATTTACTATATATAGCATCAGCATTTATCCACTTTTTCGTTACCAGGACCCGCCAATAAAAGTTTTTCTGTCAAAAATTCGTCGTTTCCGAAGAATTATTTTTATTAAAATACTTACTCTTCTTACGAAATTAAGGCGAAAAAGTAAAAATGTGGATTTGGGCGATCACATAAATACTGCTGGTCTTCATTGCTTCTTGGACTGAAAGGTGTTTCTAAAGAATAAACTTAAAGGTGTTTCTAAATACATATTTCGCATAGGTCTTAAATCGCAAATTTCGTAAATTAACTACCGCACTCACAAACACAAGAAGAAGCAATCTCGTGTGAGATAATTTAAGAATGATGAAGAAGAAATGAAACTGAAGCGCCAATGCAATACGTTTTTACGTCTTTCCATGTTTAGTGGGCTAGGTCTCTTCGCACGACCCTTCATATTTTGATGCAATTTTGTATCCCTAAACCCACAAGTTTCAAAGGAACTTTTGTGACTTTGTAGTTTCATGTGTGCAAAAGTTTTGTGGGAAGACACTTGTTTGACTTCGAGCTTGGCCGTTGGGCAGTTCGAATGTAAAGTTTTCGAAACTTTGTGATGCAATGTTTCCTCCTCAGTTATTGCTAAACAAATTATACTGAGCAGATGTACTACGGATGTTAATATAGAATATTAATAGTTTGGAGTTATTATTTAATGTTGTCAACTGAAGGAATTAAAAAAATGTTAATGGTATCTTCACGCAAGTACGTGTGCATTTATCTCGGGAACATTTTTGTTCATACGAGGTTGATGATAGAATTAATATTGATATTTACAGTTGCGAATTAATCGCATTTAAGTGACAAGGTGAAGGCTGGAAGACAAACAATAAAAAAATGTATTTACAAAGATTGAATTCTATAGACATTTCTGAATGCTTTGAGGTCAAAATAAAATGGAGGATTCAGAAAAGATAATAAATATTTGACGTTTTTATGAAAACGTAGCTGCAAGGAGTACCGTGTGTTCGTTGAAAGTCCAAATTAATTTGAAAAATGGAATTATTTTCATAGGAGTTCATTACAACCAAATAACTTCAACGTAATTATTCATGCTAATAAACAATGTTGCATTGTTAATGATTGCATTTTGCGGTCATTGTCATTGCGGTCATTGTCACACGATTGCATCCGAGCTCTATTTACTCTGCCCTGTAACTTTATTTTCGCCGGGATTTAATTCTAGCGTGAATAAAGTGATACTTCAGCAATGTAGAAATGTGTAATTGAATTAGATCGCTGATGAGGTAGATACTTTCTAATATTTAAGTACGATAAATAAAAGATGTTGTCTGGTATCAGCAATTTATTTGACTTTGTTTTCGGCCCGGAAGCTGCAAGCTCTGAGGACGATCGCTACGCGATGGAAACCATCATTACCCAAATAAAGTTGATGAAAATGAAGTTTGATGTAATGACGTTTAAGAATAAACGATATTAATCAGATGTTATTGACATAAGTTAAGGCGAAAACAAAAATCTCTTATTGTATTCTCACCTTACGTAACACTGATTGTCAAACCTTGTCGCTATTCAGTGTGGATTAAGATCACAGAATAGTAGAGAAAAGTTTTCAGTACTGATAAGGAGAGCGATTGCACTTTGATCATCGTCTGAGACGATTCTATATCCACTAGTATGTGCTCGCTTGAACCATCACATGTTCCGAAGTGTCGGAAAGCAATCACCCCCACCCATCTCACCTTCGCCCTCTGCACATTCGCGTGATTTACTGAAATAAATCGAAATGTAGTTTATCAAAACTGTGTATGGGGAGAGTCATATATTTCGGGGTCAAGTTGTTGGCAGATACACAGCTTATCAACTTTATTTATGCTCGACGTGAGAGATTTGAGGCAAGACGATGACACCAGCGGTAACCTAGGTAAAGTGGCAGTGGTAGAGCTTCACCGAGATCGCCACTACATTTGCTGTCATTAATTTGAATGCAACAAATGAAATGGATACCGTGTTATTCTTAGCTACATCCGTCGAAGATTGAAAAGCGAGATTTGTTTGTATTAATGAGGAACAACTTTCCCGCGTCTTTATTCTTCCAACACATTTATACCTGTTTTAATAGATCTTTAGTTGTTGATCTCTCACTTTAGATTAATTTCTTATTTTCACTTCGTTTCTATGTTTAGAAATTCTTGTTTATTTCTCTTCAGTGAGTGCATGTGTGTGATGCGATATTGCCATTGCTAATGAATCGCAAGAATATGGAAGAGTAGATCAAGAATTTTACAACTTTAAAAGAATAATGTTCAAGCCAGTACATGGTCCTGCAAGGACAATCCTTATACATGGGTGTATTAGAATGAGATAATCCTATGAACTTGTAATGTGAGGTGTAATTGTAGTATTAATAGTCCTAAAAAGTCAGTAAGAGTGGTATTTCGTACACACGATACGTAAGCTCTTGGTGATGGCCATAAAAGAACTTTTTGGTGATGACAAGGTGGCCATTCGGGGTGACCGATTGATGAAAGGGCGTCACGTCGTGAAAAAACACGTACGGGTCTGTATTAAACCAGGTTGCTGCCTTCGACACTAGTTCTTCCTTAAGACTCTTAAATATTGGTCGTGTTTCATCGTTCCGTCGATGATATAGAACCTCCTAGGACTGAAGGAAGACGTTACGCCCCACACCACATCCAATGCTGGATGCTTAACAGTTAGTTGTACACATTAGAATTTGAAAGTCTCACCAGATCGACATCGAACATATCTAGAACATTCGTCAGATGTAGTAAAACATGATCACTAAAACACACTTTCTTTCAGTCTTCACGCGTCATCACGTTTCAAACCTCGTGATCATCCGACGCGTTTCTTTGTCATTGGAGGTGTACTTTTTATTTTTTTTTTCTCGACCGCTGTGATGTTATACCCTCTCTACAGATTAGTTTTCTTACACTTCTTGGGAAAACAGGTTCTCTGTACTCAACCATCTTCATACTTAATTATTTAGAAGTAACTTTTCTGTTTTTCAGAGCTTTTTTTCCCTCGTGCCTTGAGAAGATAGCTTTGGTTTTCGCCCACATTTTCCTACTCTCTTTTGTTGATATGTTTCGTTTTCTCTAATTGCAAAACTGACTCTACAAGAGGATTTTTGATTTATTGAGAGTCTCTTAGCAATATGCCTCTCTGTACAGATACCTTTTTCCAGAAGAGTTTTAACAGCTACTTTACGAAGGGAATGATCCTCCTTCCCATTTCGCACTGTTGGCATATAGTCCTTTAAAATTATGTAATTACAATACGTATTCACATTAACAAACCATTAAACTGATCTACTACAACATGCGAAGTCTATGAATGTCTCACATGGTCACATTATGAACACAGAAAAGTCACATGGTCACATTATGGAATGTTGACCCTCACAAAACAACACGTGTACTTTCGCAAGCAGAAGCCTTTGCCAAATCGTGATAGTACTGTTACCTAATGTTCATTATCGACACTTCCGTTTCATAAACGTTATGTTGCTAGAAGGAAAATGGCAGGTCAATACTTAAAAATGATTTTCAGTGCCCTAAGAATCTGCTATTTTATCCAAAAAATCAGAACTTTTTTTTTTGCTATGAGTCTATTCATTTGAACAGATCTGTAAACTGTGTCACATCGCCAGCTGTGTCGAAGTTTTATTCCGCTACATTATTCTGCAATATTTTTTCTTTTTCTGAAAGATATGAGTCATAATCCGCTCGTAATATACTTAAGTGATTTGTGTACAAAATAAAAGCAATATACATTTTTCTCTACATTTAGGACATCCGGAGGCTGGAAAATAAATAGGGAACAAACGCTTGAAATTACTTTTCTTGTCTAACAAACCAGATTAAATGTCGATCAGTCATGTGATCTCCTAAACTATTTAACTGAGATGTGAATGATCAATTTATTATCGCGCAACTTTATATTAAATTAAACTTTATTTGCATTAAATCACATTCATGGTTCGTTATATATAATCAAACAAATTAGCGAAGACATAAAACTTGAGAAACGCCACAAACGTCTGTTGGGCTTGGCGAGGTCGCCAGCAGTTCGCGCCTTGGGAACGACCCACTAGGAGGAAGTAACCGTCGCCTCCGCGTGAACCAATGCCTCTTATCAGGCGGAGGCTGAGGAGAGAGCAGTGCATTAGTGGCCTCCCGCGCCCGTGTCCCGCTTTCCCCAGCGCTCGGCGCACTCTTCAACACGCGCGGAGGAAGATGCCGCCTCCGCCCCGGACGGCGAAGCCTCGCTCTTCCCCTTTCCTCGGCTATTCCGGTCTGTTGCTCTCCGTCAGTTCCATCAACTTGTCGTAACCTATTTCTGTTCGAAATCCGTCGTATTCTTGTTCATATTCATCACAATGAAAGAGAATTTGAACGAATTGCTATTATGAATGGTGATGATGAAGCCGGTATGGGGGAAAGGAGCAATATTGATTGATTTCAATAAAAAAAAGATAATTCCAGTCAGTTTATAACACTATATATTTTGACATTTCGACATCATATGTGAAGTCCTGTGCAGTATCTCAAAAGCCAATGTTACAACATTGTACTTTAACAAACAATAAGTTATAATCAGTCCTAATTTGCATCAAGATGGTACAAAAATTGTAAAAACTCTTCAAATCGGTTAGACGTAGCCGTGTTACTTTTCGAATAGTGAGGTTAAGTACACTTGGACAACCAAAAATAGAGACCAGGTAGCATATTGCAGGTAAACAGGTATTATTGATAAATAGTCTATGTGAAAAATATCGAATTACATGAATTATCCATTTTGGAAGGTATTCTTTTTCTGAATCTTTGGATATACAGCAGCTAAATCTGTTGATCGTAGATTAGTCAAAACAGTTTATCTAGTGGTACAACATCGATTTAGTGACACGATGAAGGCCCTAATGTGTCAAAGACAGCGGTGAAATGAGATCTCACATACAAAAGATCTAAAAATGTAAGTAGAAAAAAGAGGAAACCACAGAATATCTATGTATATAAAAATAAATATTTGTCGAAGGGGGAGTATGAAAAACAGAAAATTAAATTATTGATTGATTGGTTCGTTTCCTGATACTCAACTGCTATCATTAGTCCTATTAGTTGTGTGAATGTTATAATACCAGGAGGTGGCTGTGTTCTTTTCCCGTCGGATAGTTTGATCCGATCTGCACGTCTGCTTGCGGGGGACTTCCGCTTCCAGGTATCTCTCCAGTAGGGCAACGCTCAGGACGGGACAAGCTCTAAGCTCCTGACCGGTCTTCCGACATGTGTATTGGTGTGGACATGTAAGTGTGTGTAAGGGAGAGCTTAGGACAAGAAAGAGGAAGGGAGGATCACGCGCGTCCATTGCAGGTTTAGTAGAAAAATGCTCCGGCATTCTCCTGATATTTATAGGAAAAAACATAGAAAATTGGTGATACGTGCGGCCACCCACTAGAACTTTCCTCCGAGCTGCGACTGAATTCGACCGAGCAATCCATATTGTCTCGAAATCCGTCGCCATCGGGGTGCACAAAGGAGCAGGAAAGAATACAAGATGGTGCGTCTTTCGAAATGAACACCCACCATACGCATATTACAAAGAACACCCAGCGATAACATATAGACTATTATGAATTTATTTGTAAATAAAAGCATTTTACTTGTATTATTTCATATTAAATAACACAAAAAGTAACAAAATAGGTTTTTAAATACCAAGTAAGGAGAATTTACACACTCGATCGACGAAAATCCCTTATTTCTTCCCATTTGTACATTTGTCAAACAATTTGTAACAATGAAAATTGAAGACAGTAACATTCTGTACAAAAAAGAACTTGTTTCAAAAGTAAATCGTCCTTATTTTATTGCAAAAAAAACTCAGTTTTTAGATAAATTGCATTTTTTTAAAATTCAGGGCTGATGAAGCATGTCTTAGTGTTATCCCATCAAGCTGAAATTGTTACACCAGTTGACAAATGTTTAACAATTCCCGTCAAAGAAATTTATGAAGTCGGTATCCTGCTACCAGCCTAATTCATCATTGTCCTTGCGGCCGTCAACGTTCTGGAAGCTTCAGCTACTCCTACGCTAAAAAATCGCTAATAATACTACTACTACTACTACTAATAATAATAATAATAATAATAATAATAATAATAAAATTAAAACGATTGAGCAACTGTGAGTGTTGGCAGTAATGTCGTTTCATACTAATTTCCTGGACTCGCTACAGTCATAATAGGGAACGACTCTTCGGCTTTCTTGCCATAAACTCTGTTCATTGGAGTGCTTCGCCGCCATACTGAATTCACATACCAAGTTCTTTGTGTATAAATATTCACTTTTCGGGGAGCTCGTATTGAAGAAAAAATTTTATTGTGCGAAAATCTAGCCACGTGCTTGAGAGCCCCACCTGGCCCCTCAAAATTCACTCACATTCTAATTCCAAGTGCACACATGTAGATGCTTGGCTCGAGTGTTAAGGATCAGTGAAAGAGGGATCTGCGTCATCAAATGTATACATTTTTCCTTTGCCGAGAGGCATAAACACGACGACATATATTGTCCATTCCATTGTCGAGAGGCATAAAAACGAACAAATATGACGACTGCAAATAAGTTTTTCTACGCGCTCAAAATGTCTCGTGTTTTCCTCGTTCTAAAAACACCGTGCATTTTCAAAATTAAGCAATCGCTTTTGATTTTTGGGGGTATTTTATATTAAGCCTCAACATTTTCAATCATTTCTCAAAAACATTTCAAAATATTGGGATTAAAGTTTTATCTTGAATACAGAAAAAACGCTTAAAAATGGCGCAGGTCACATTTCTGCGGAACACACTGAATTTTCGAAAATTGCAAAAGATTAAACATTGCCGGTGTCTTCCTATAACTAGTCAATCAAAGTTATATATTTTGTAAGGTATCATCATTTCGTGTTAATATTGATCATTGGGTAAGGTCCAAAAATAATATTAGTTACAATCACCTTCTTTTTAATAATTTTTATTAACTATTCCTAAGAACCTGGCGTTTCGGAAATATTTTGTCTCCTTCTTCAGACTAACTGTGTAGGACATAGGTAAAACATTAAACACTTTTACAATACTATTTTTCTAAAATTTATTTTAAAACGTTTTTTAAAAATAATATGTACTACATGCACTTCATAACTTTCAACCTTAAGAAGGGCGAATATTATTTATTCTATTAAAGAAAGAATTTTTTAATGACATCGGTTCTTCAAAGATAGATCTTCCATTAAGGGCAGGAACAATTTTTCGAAGAAATGAGTAATTTTCGCGTGATTGTGCGTAAAATGTAGGCAATTTTAAAAAGACATGTCTGTTTGTCCGTGCGGCACTGGTCAACGCTATCGCCTAAATTGTTCACGCAATTTTGTCCAAAATTGATATTACTCTATCGATCTGAAGAATCTCGAGGCCCTGGGATTTCGAAAGGGATATTTGGACTTTTGTGGTACTTTACATAAACCTTCAACATTTTCTAAATTTTTTGAAAAAAACTCCAATTTTTTAAATTAAATTTTGTTCTCGGAGAGCGAAGAGAACTCTTAAAAAAGTGCTCAAGTCACTCTTTCATCGGACTCTGAATTTTCGAAAAATACAAAAGTACAATTTTTCCGTATCTTCCTACAACTACAATATTAAAGAAATATTTTTTTGTAAATAAAATCTGTTGTTCAAAGACAGATCTTTTAATATGGTCATGTACATTTTTTTGTAAAGATGAGTACTTTCCGCATATAGGCAATTTTTAAATTATTATTCTTTCAAAAACAGCTTCATTTTTTGTCTATATTTCCCTCCACTGACCGTTCAAAAATACAGAGGTCATATTTCCTTGAATTTTCTGAATTTCCAAAAATTGCAAAAGTTATAAATAGTGAGAGACCACTAGTTTTTAAGCGTCGGGAAGGTTGGTTTCAGCTGTCCGACTGGCGATGAAGGAGTAATGTTCTTCACGTGTACTCTCGATGGAATTGATTAGAATCTCATCACGGATGAAAAGAAAAAAAATGCTGATTGAAACTATGTTGGTTCATTTAGTAGTATAATATTGCGTAGCCGTTACAAAAAATCCGAGAGAGCATGTGATGTCGTAACACCACAAGTTTTGTTTTAAGCTAATGAGGTTCACCTTACATAAGAAAGGAATCGTTAAAAATTCCAATTTACTGAAATTCCAAAGTATTATTAATTTCGTAATAATTTATTGAAACGATAGGAAACCAGTTAAGAATCGTTTAAAAACCGAAAAAGAATGGTTTTGTCATGAGAAAACGAAACTGAAATATTATTTGAATTTGCTCGATGTCTACAGTGTAGGTTACTCACTAGCTCACGGGCCTGACTGTGGCTACATGCTGTCTGCGTGGGCAGCAATAGGCGTCAGCGTCGGCAGCTCTCCTTTCTTTGTGGTTGGAGTAGACCCTGAGGGGGGTGTTGCTGTTTTGTTAGCACTACAGTAACATACAATCTGTAATTATTTTACCGATGCAAATTAATTGTATATTACTCGGGTGCAAAAGTTTGTTTTCAAAGGTTGTTATCTCGATTTTTTGGTACTTTTTATTCACCTCACAATAACATTTAAAAAGCAATGGGGAGGGATTCTTAAGTTCATGAAAATGTGTGCAGTTCATACTTTTCCCTCATAATTCACGTATGAGTTTTAACGGTATCTTGACGAAAATATAACAGATTGAAACGGACGCCTCAATCGCATAGTTAGTGTAGAATAAACAAACCAACAAACATACATGCATACATACATACAAACACAAATAAATAAATAAATAAATAAATAAATAGATAGATAGATAGATAGATAGATAGATAGATAGATAGATAGATAGATAGATAGATAGATAGATAGATAGATAGATAGATAGATAGATAGATAGATAGATAGATAGATAGATAGATAGATAGATAGATAGATAGATAGATAGATAGATAGATAGATAGATAGATAGATAGATAGATAGATAGATAGATAGATAGATAGATAGATAGATAGATAGATAGGCGGAAATCACCCGGATTGGATGATCCTACATGGGTAATCCAAATCATAAAGAATTTGTTTCCATCGCACCAGAAACCATCGATTGAACAATGCCAGCCCTGCAAAATTACAGAAGACCAAATGTTTTCCCCAGATGAACTACAGAAAGTATGCAGTACTCTTAAGAACAAAAAGGCCCCAGGACTCGACGGGGTGCACAATGAAATTCTGAAGACAGTGGCAAAGATCCATCCCCAACTTCTTCTGAAAGCTTATAATAGATGCTTGAAGGAAAACGTTTTTCCGAGTGTATGGAAAAAGCAGAAACTTGCTCTCTTCTTAAAAGGCAGCAAACCACAACACGAGCCCATATCTTACAGACCAATCTGTCTACTAGACACGATGGGAAAGGTATTTGAGGGCCTGATTCTGCAAAGACTACAGACATGGCTAGAGGAAACACACGGTCTGTCGGAAATGCAATATGGCTTCCGAAAATGTAGATCGATAGTCGACGCTATCAAAACAGTCGTAGAAAAGGCAAGAGAAGCCAAAGAGGGAGCAAAAAAAGAATTCTGTGCCCTCGTAACGCTCGACATCAGGAACGCCTTTAACTCGGCCAAATGGGAGGAGATTATCAAGGCTCTGATAGAGAAGAACACCCCAGAGTACCTCATCAGTATGATACGGAGCTACCTAAGCGACCGAAAGACAATTTACGAAGGTGCAGGAGAACCTATCGAAATTGAGATGACCTGTGGTGTCCCTCAAGGTTCAAAACTTGGTCCTGTCTTATGGAATATTATGTACGACAGCCTACTGGGCATAAAACTCCCGCAAAATGTCTCAATAGTAGGCTTCGCAGACGATGCAATAATAGTGGCAACGGCGGAAACATCGGCCCTACTAGAGGTCATCGTAAACGACACCCTGAGAAGAGTGATGAAATGGCTGATGTCCAAAGGGCTGGAAGTGGCAGCCCACAAAACGGAAGCATTGCTTATCACCGAAAGACGTTCCTACTCCAACCCAACATTCCTAATAGGCAAGGAAAAAATACAATGCGGCAAGAGCCTTCGCTACCTAGGAATGGAAATTGACAGGAAGCTAAGTTTTGGACCACACATTAGTGAGACGACGGAAAAAGCCCTAAAAATAGCAGCAACGCTTTCCAGATTGATGCCGAACACCAGGGGCCCCAGCGACAAGACGAGACGAATTTTAATGAGTGTGATGCACTCGAAAATGCTCTATGCAGCACCGATCTGGGCAGAAGCTCTTCAAAACAATAATCTGAGAAGGAAAATGCAGTCTGTCCAGAGGAAAGGAGCTCTACGCATAACATCGGCGTATAGAACTGTATCCGGAAGTGCTGTTCTTCTGCTGGCGAACGTCCCTCCTATTGACCTGCTTGCTCTAGAAAGGAAAGAAGTTTACAACTACTCCCATGAGCAAGAAGGCAACGGAAGGCGAATGCAACAAGATAAGGATAGCGCAATTAAAAAAGCGAAAGAAAACCTGATGCACCGCTGGCAGAAACGTTGGGACAGAGAGGAGACCGGCAGATGGACTCATAGGCTCATCCCGAATATATCCAAATGGATAAGCCGCAAACACGGGTCCATGACATACCACTTAACTCAGGCATTCACAGGGCATGGATGTTTTAAGGCATACCTTAAAAGATTCGGCAAGACAGAAGACGCGGTATGCTTCTACTGCAGCCATGAAGTGGACGACGCCGAACGCTGTTCCATTGCCCGAGATGGGACACGCTAAGGCATCGCATGATATGGGAGGTCGGGTGTAATGTCTCACCAGAAAACATGGTCACACTTATGATCTGTAACAAGGCGAAGTGGACAGCAATAGAGAAATATATCACCGCCATTCTCAAGAAGAAGGAAGAAGACGAAAGAAACCAGTCATAGATGAAACTAAATAACACCTCGAAGTAATACAGCTGGCACCATCCTGAAGTAATGCATAACTGCGGTTCCAGGGTGGATAACGCCAGGAACACAAAGGGTTTGTGGTTTTAGTGGGTAAAAATCTCACACTGTTGGGGAGTGCGGGCTCCTCATTGTCTTTTGAAGATTTCCACAGTTCCCCTCGTAAAAAAAAGATAGATAGATAGATAAATAGATAAATAAATAAATAAATAAATAAATAAATAAATAAATAAATAAATAAATAAATAAATAAATAAATAAATAAATAAATAAATAAATAAATAAATAAATAAATAAATAAATAAATAAATAAATAAATAAATAAATAAATAAATAAATAAATAAATAAATAAATAAATAAATAAATAAATAAATAAATAAATAAATAAATAAATAAATAAATAAATAAATAAATAAATAAATAAATAAATAAATAAATAAATAAATAAATAAATAAATAAATAAATAAATAAATAAATAAATAAATAAATAAATAAATAAATAAATAAATAAATAAATAAATAAATAAATAAATAAATAAATAAATAAATAAATAAATAAATAAATAAATAAATAAATAAATAAATAAATAAATAAATAAATAAATAAATAAATAAATAAATAAATAAATAAATAAATAAATAAATAAATAAATAAATAAATAAATAAATAAATAAATAAATAAATAAAGGGGAAATACAAAATAAGTTCTTTTTCGTTGTGTGAACCCTCTGTTTATAACGAGTAAGAAATCGGAAAAGTGATTCTGAGGCCGTCGTTAAACTTTTGATACCTTAACAAATTTCGAATCCCACTCGTGCCAATCGATCATACTCTATTTCCCCCGTCTTGAAGCAAAATCAGAAATCCATTCATTACGTTGTTCACATCAAACTCGTAAATTTACAATGACTGGACCAGTCGTGGAATTAAAACCAATAGTGTTTACTATTCATACACAATACCCCAATCAGGGCGATGTATCTCAAAAACTTTATCGCTTTTTCTGATTTTTTCTTATCACTTCTCCCTACTGACCAATTGTTACTCATTTGTCGTAGGAAGCGGTATACATCGATCGCTATGTCGATGTCCAATAAACCGCGTGTGTACTGTAACATAATTTATAGTATTACTATAGCATTATTTATTTTAACGTAGTTTTCAATTATTTTCAATACTTGACGCATTTTAGAACTCTGTTGAACATTATTTCATTCGAGGAAGAGTCCTATTAAATACCACTCGTGCTTTGAAAATTCTCAAATAAATCGACAATTTCTAAATCACTCGTGGTATTACCTATGATAATGGGCAATGTAATTGTTAACAATAATAATAGCAAATTATTTCGCACAATTAAGAGCGTTTCTTAATATATTATACATGAAAATACTTACAGTAAAAATACAGTTCCCCAGTGGAGACGTTCAGAACGCGTGGCACATGTCGTCGTTGCAGTCGCTATTGAAACGTGTGTTGTTTTTCAAATAGAACACATTTTTGACTGTTTCAGAGAGGTGTTTAGACTAACTGTTCATATACCACTGATCTATGGCAATAAAATGAAATTCGTAAAAGTGATTTTTTTATTTCATTAGAGAATAAAAATATTGTTTATATTCTTTTGTTTCGCGAATCGGCCATCATGTGGCCACGCGATACGTGCATCCCACTGGAGATCAGTCATGATTATCGGGGTAGGTGCACGTTACTCTACTATTTGGCGATCAACATTTAATGCTGATTCCATTTTTACACCTCAAGGCTACAAGCTCTGGGAGATGGGGTGAAATGATGAAAAAGACACACACACAAACATACAGACACAATTATTATTATTATTATTATTATTATTATTATTATTATTATTATTATTATTATTATTATTATAATATTAAGAGCCATGAGATCAATAATAATTAAGTGATATGCGATAAACATATTTTATTAACATCTTTGGTGAAAAAACAAACAGAAAACTCGAAAACCTCCAACGGCAAATATTGTTTTTCTCGTAGTTCATTTATTTCACAGTACAAGATGACATCATTGTTCACTGAAACAGAAAAAAAGGTTTTTGGTTCGGAGAAGCATTTAGTTTACGAAAATGACTTTGAAAATTCGCAAAAAGTGTCTAAGCTGCACGTCCTAACTGAGAATTGAGGACCTTGAAAGCCAAATCAAATTCAATGAAAATTATATGAAATAGAAGCTATTCTTAAAAGCATCTTGCAAAGTAATTTACGTAGCTTTTACCGTAAATTTTATTAAGTTTAATGTATTTTCAAATTCCTCTACATTTATGCTACTCTTAGAAAGAAATATGAAATACAAAATTATATTTGTATGATTGTTTTAGATTAAAATATTCATGTAAAATCATGCAGTAAAATGTATAAGTTGCATTTCTCATTTCAATTGCAAGAAATAGAAAGGTTAATGCCCGCTGTTGGGCGTCTTGCTGAGGCAGCACCTTGGCCCTGACTTTCACTCGCCAGGTTGCGCCGACTAGTCGTCTGTTCGCTGCCGCAAGTCGGTAGCGGATGAGTAAGAAAGTCTGTCCAGTCGAAGAGGAAAAATAAGCACTACTGAAGGAAATACAGCAGATCGGCATTCCGTCTTGCTCGTATCTCTACGTGAGTGGTGGAATTTTAATGTACGGAAGGGTTATACAGAGTGTCCGGGGAGGAACCGTCGAAAATTCGAAAATAAGCTCTTAAGACACTTTAAGCATATTTTGTCTCATATATTACTTGCACAATCTGAATGGCTGAGCCGTAATAAGCATCCAAAAGTTGGTTAAAACCTTCCAGTAGGCAAAACCTTCCAGTGCAGAAGCATAGAAACACTTCAGAAACATGTCGATTGTTTATTTACAAAAGAAATGAATATTTGTTCAGAAAGAACAATTAACCCAGAAATAAACAAGTGGTGCTAAAGAATGGCACAGACTTTCCCGAATTAGTTTTCTATTTCCATTGGTCTCTGCTGGATTCGGACTTTCCACATACTCTTGCCAGCTGCCATCTATCGCCGCCCAAAGTACATTTTTGAAATTTTCTTAATTCTTCGGTTTCGGAATTATTACTTTAAAAATTTTAAAGAACAGAAAATCTCATCCTAAATGGCAACATTCTTTGAAAAGTTTGGAGCCGCTTTTAAGAAAATGGCGTTTAAGTGCTACTATAAATTCGAAATTTGAAACTCTTTTTTACAGAAAATTTTTGAGTTTTCGATAAACTTCATTAGAAGTCATTTGAAACACATTAAGTAATATTAAAGAGTGCAATTAGCACTATCCGTTTGAAAAGTTTAAAGAAAAAAATTGGAGCCGTCTTGGAGAAAATGGCGTTTGAGCGTTTCTGAAAATACGGAACTTTCACCTAGTTTTCACAAAAAATGGTTGGGTTTCCGAGAAACTTCTTATGACATTATTTAAAGCACATGTACTTATAAATGTGTGCAATGTATATGTTTCACATGTATAATGTGTACAAATCGCTGCTAGGGTAAATATTAACTACGTGAGTGCCAAGTCAACAAAATTTCATTTTTGTATATTTCGAAAAAACAAAAGGATAGAGCAAACTGACGTTTATGTCAGCGTATAGAGTATATTTAGGATTATCCCTACCAAATATTTAAAGGAAAAATTTGGAGCCGTTTTTGAGGAAATGTTTTTGTAGTTGATTTTTAAAATAGTACATATAAAGTTGTTTTTTAATTTCAAATATGATTTTCAACATTACAAATTTTTATCCCCGGGGGGTATTTTACCTTTCTTTTTCCGCTACCGTCTTTGGATCGTACAGGTTGCCTAATTTGAACTCGTATTCTCTTAAACTGAACTTAAAAGAAATGCATGCGTTATGATATAAATTAGAAGAATCCAGGGTGGTTATTGAAAATAACCCAAATACAATTAATACGTTTGATAAAAAAAAATAACTGAATTCGTTGAAAGAAATTTTCATTTTTCTTGTGAAACTCGTATAATTGTTAATCCTGTAATTTATTTTCCAAAGTTCTCGGGTTATTTCACATCTCATTCTTATGGTTAGAGGTTTGCAAAATACCTTATTTTATTTTATGACTTTTAACAATAAGAACCACTTAATTGAACTTCTGGAGTTGTTTTAATATATTTACATTTTGCCTCTTTAGCTTGTTATTCCTATTATTTTGGTATTTTGCCTTATTTTTGCTATTTTCTTCCCTTTTCTTCGTTACTTTCCTTGTGTTCTCCTGGCACTAATATCGTGTGTCTTACTGTGGAAGCGGAGGCTCCACGGTCAGATAGTGTCAAAAATCTTAATGAGAAAGAAGGTGATACCGGGCCAATTTTTAAAAATATGTTTACATTCATGCTGTCTCGCTTTGTTTACTCACGAAGAATCCCTTCCTACTTTTGAGTATGGCCTACGATTCCTTTTGAGAACAGAGTTCTATGTATATGATATTATTACCCATCTCAGTGCTGGAGATTACACATTATTACCCATCTCAATGCTAGGGATTACACAAATGTGAAGAACGAAAACTATAATTCAATTTCACTGATGCGATTTCAAGATTCAAACGGGAGTCCACAATAGCATTTTGTGGGCATCTAATTCGTAGACATCGTACAACAAATTCGAAGTCATCAAACCGAGAGGCCATGTACAATCAAGATTACAAAGAAATGATCGTTTCCTTCCACGTAAGTCCTAATGTAAACTTAAGAGTTAGAATAAAAATATTAATCTTTTGAATTATTATTCTTGTTCAGCCATTTCTTTTAAATGGTGATTTTTCATTGTTTAAATGCCTTTTTGCACCCCAACTTTAACTATAATAAAAGCCTTTTTGCACGCCTATTTAATAAAAATAAATGCCTTTTTACCTTCCTATTTAAGGTAGAATAAATGCCTTAACTTTCGGGCTCCACTAATGATCAAGGCAATATAGAGAATAAATAATTTCAATATTTTAAATTGGACTTCGTTACCAGGATTAAAATCTTCCAAATTATTGAAGACATGTTTTCAAGGAAGTATTAAGTAGTGAACTTTTCATTCAATTAAAATTTTCTCAGAGTAAGCTATAAGAAAAAAGTGTACAAACAATAAGGTGGCTAGTAAGGTTAGTTTTAATATCTGCTATTTAAGAAGATAAATTTCTTAAAGCTTTTTTTTTATTTTAGCCAAAGGCATAGGTACGGTCTTGGAGGTCCCAGAGTACACACACACGAATCTATATTTGCCCTATCTGCAATTGCCAAACGTGAAACTTGCTGTTTTGAATCTAATTTATATAAATACGCTCTAAATTGTACTAGATTTAACAATTTAACCAATAATCAAATTATTATCCATTGTGGTCATAAGGATTCTGACCATCGAATTTCCTATCTCTGGGATCTTATTCAGAAAATAAGTTTGTAAAATTGATTACTAGTTATTCCGGGCGTGTCAACTGTTTAGATAATTAGTCTCGTAAGTGAAGCCCTTGTTTTTGATCGGGAGGTGGCAGTGATCTTGTCCCGCTAGATGGTGAGATCTAGCGCCGACCTACCGTCGGCTAACGGGGTTTCCCTAACCACCAGCGGAGCAGTGCCCCCGCCGGGAGAAGCTCTAAACTCTTGTCCGGTCTCCCGTCATATGTAGTGGCGTAGTGCATGTAAGTGCGTGTATACTTCGATTTATTTAGAGCTTCATTTGACAGGTGTTCAGCTGTTCTTCATCCAAAAGGGAGCTTAACATCACTACAGTGACGTCACTATGGTGACTTTCAACCTCCCGATTGAATGACATCGTAACAGCTGATTTACGTCAACTGAAGTTATGTTTAAATCCAGGTATAAGGGGTAGGATAGGACAAAGAATGGGAGGAAGAGATCGCGCACGGTCCGTGGCCCGTTTTTTAGGGTACTGCTCCGGCATTCGCCTGGTATTGCTAAAAAACACGGAAAATTCCAATCAGAGCAGCCGACCGCTAAAATTCTCCTCCAGAGAGCGGCAGAACTCGGCCTAGACACGTGGCTATTGTCGAAAATCCTGCCACCGTCGGGATTCGAACCTCAAGACCTGTCAGTCAGATGCGCTGTAGTGATATCAGTTGATGCCCCGAGCCACCTCTCCCGGCTCATGGAATGGGCAACATGTGAAAAACAAACAACGTCAATTTGCTCAAATATTTATTTTGTGGTCAGTTTTACGTCGTGTAGTTTACCAACAAAAAAATGCCAAATTCATTTTCCAAATACTGGTCCCGTATGGAGTTATTATAGGCATCAGTGAAGTCACCCAGCTACGTATCTACGAGTACCAAGTGCGTAAACATAACAGCAACGCGGCGAAACTATCCGTTTATATTCTTTGTTTTTTCGAAGTCATTCTCTTGCATACAATTACAGCAAAATTAGGAATAATCGTAATTAATATTCAGTAAACGTATAATTTGTCACGCAATTTTTTATCAAGGAATACTTTCAGAATATTTTTAAATGGGAACCCCCTACTGGATACTACTTGATTTTTATTCTTATTCGTTTCCTATGTATTGCCTTGCTTTTCAAATCGTCCTAGTTTTTGTTTGCTGCTTGTTAAAGCTACCCTTTAGGGCTTTCCGTTTTTCCCAATAGCTGATATCTCAAGCCATTATTGTTGCAATTGTCATCAATTTTGATGTGACGACGAATCCATTATAGAACGACATTAAGATAGGAAAAGCCATTGGTTTAGAACATCCTCTGAAGTGAAGAGGAAAGTTCATGAACTTCACCACCAGGGTCGACCACGGTCATGAGCATTGAGAAAGCAGGCCAGTGACGTAACGTAACACGCGGCGCAGGCGTACTTCGGTTTGTGTGCCATTCCCCCACCATCAGCGGAGAGAGGGTAACGATTTGGTTTCTGCAAGTCGGCGTAGCGAGCGCTGCAGTTCCGTGCAGTCGTTCGAATGGTCGTCTTGGATGAGGTGTGAGCAGGGTATGAAAATAGGCAACCTCAGCTGTTCTGTGTGTAGTGCAGAGAACTATAATCCACTGTATTAGGGAATGCGTGTTTGGAGTTTTTCCTGTGGAAAATTTTGTAATTCTTAGGTGAAGAGGAAGCGAACTTGACATTCAAAAATGGATAAAGTTGGAATTGTCTGTGTATCAGTGCTCGGGTTTCAGCTAGCAAAATCTCTTATTCGTTTCTTGTACAATAAATGGCTGGCGCCAGCACTAAAATTGAATGTAAACTTGAGAGACATGGGTCGCTGGGCAGGTAAGTAAATTTCATATTTTGTGACCATTACATAAACATGATACATTTTGACTTTCCACATTGATTCAACTGATCTAATGAAATATTTGATGAAATTAATAGAAATAAAGTACTTAAATGGTGGGCGTCTAGAATAGTTGTAATCGAGTGACACCTCTATTTACTTTAATGAATAAAACTATCTTGTTTCAATGAACTGTTTTAACAGTTAAGCAATACTGAAGCTCTTATATCAAGTCTTAAGTGAATTCAATTAGTTCCACTTATATCAATTCCCGGCCCTTAGCTTTTATACTCTTGGGTGTAGCAACTCTTAAGACTATTCTTCTAGAGTATTAATTAGCGAAGCGATACGCAAGATAAGTTTTGTATTTTATAACCACGGAGCGGATGTAAGAATTTTACCTCTGAGAGTTAATTGGGCATTGTCAAACGGATGTTCATTCATTGTACCATTTGAAGTGCCCATGTACTTGCGTGAATCTGTTTGCCATTTGTATTTATCAAAATTACACCTTAAAATATCACAATATAATGCTTTCTCTGCGTAATTTCTATGTAAGGGGAAGATTAGTCTGCTCAATTTACATTGTAAATGTATACTGTCACCCTCCGTCCGTTACGATTACATATTGAATTACTACAGGCGGAAGGATGTGCTATTACAGGCCTGTCCACTTTACATACAATACCTACGGGAAAGCATGGATATGAATACGGAGTGTTGTACTAACCGTGTCATTTTACAGAGTCATGGTCTTTTATTTAATTTTTAGAATAAATATATTTAATTCAAATATGTAATTTGGTAATATTTGTATACCAAACGTCCTTTTTTCTTGGCTGACGTTTGGAAGGTGCCAGTTGACAATGCTTAATATACTGTATTATTGAGACGAGGTGAAATTTTCGGAAAAAAGCTCGTGTGAATTGACAATAACTTTTAAAAATGCTGCTATAGTGTAAAACTCTAAAGTTAATTGTAAACTGTCGTGCGACTTTCTAGTGCATTCTACTTAGCGATTCTGGAAATGAGGCCACAGAAACGGGAAGTTTTCGGCCTACTTTTGAGGACGGAGTGCACGTTGCTCGATGACACCGGTAATGTGGTAGAGACGAGAGATCGCACGGCATGAGATTTAGAAGAAAGGATTTTATATTAAAATGCTTCATAATCATTCATTGGCTGATAAAATCATTATTTGTAGCAAAACACTCGTGCGGACGAGAGCTACGAACTCTTCCCCATTCAAACAACGTAACGGGAATCTGCGTAGGAGCGTAGTCAGCTGGCGGGCGACCTTGAATGTACCTGCTTTGTGGTAATGACTTCTCGACAACGGATCAGGGGCAATGCGGCCGTGTCTTTGGCCTCCGATGTTGTGGCCGCTACGTTCTCGGAGTTTAAAGATTCCAGTTTGCTTCATCAGAATTTATCGGGTTGTTTTTCCACCGACGTCCAGTTGAACATACACGATATGTCGATAAAAAGTGACATATGATTTGTATACCGATTGAAGGTTGTTCATGACCATATATTGTCTACGTTGTGGGATTGTGAGATATAGCCAAATCGTTAAAATAAGGCATTACAACATGCGTTCAATTTGTATTTCAATTAACATTTCTAATGAATATGTAAAACACAAACTGAGGTTATCTGCAATCGTTTCTTATATAAAGTAAGCAAAAATAGACCTTCGAAAATTGAACTTAGTTTTACACAAATATTAAAAAAAATAAAGGAACGTTATTTGAGTGGATTATAAAGGGTATGGTCGTCAGTCAAGGAATGTGAAAACAATTTTTAAAAAAGTTTTTGTAGTTTGTCAGTAAATTTATTTTATTGACAAGGTGCACATCTTCATTCGATTTTGATAATAGTTTCAATTGTTGGTATCTTGGTTATTTTTTGAAGTTGTGTGTTGAAGTTTTTGAAGTCTGAGTACTGTATTGATATTTTTTATTTGCATCTACTTTTCGTTCAAGAAATTTCTATTGCTTTGACATGTAGTTCCATTTTTACATTTTTCTTAAATTGCTTTGAAGAAATTCCTTGCATTTTAAATAGATTTGATGTACTGAATATTGTAAAATATAAAGACAAATGATGAAATTAATGGAAAGAATTGGGAATGTAGCTTGTGGATTTAATACTGGAGCCTCAGATTTTGTGCCTGTGCTAGTACTTGTTTCGATAAGTTACTGAAATTGGTCATTAAAATGATTTAACAATCAAGCTTGGTTATCAGTATCTGTTTTCTAAAATTACAATTAGTGACATTTTGTTGCAGTGATCACTGGATCAACTGATGGTCTTGGGAAAGCATTTGCCTTTGCAGTAAGTATGTGCAAATTCATGTGTGTTTTTTCTGAGAGAGAAATTTTTTGTTATGATAAATATTATACTACAAAGATTTTTAATTTGTTTAAAAATTGCAGTGTGCCAAAAGAGGTATGGATATTGTATTAATAAGCAGAGATGCAAAGAAATTGGAGAGAGTTGCTGCTGAAATAGGTAAGAACATAAGTTTTCATTTTGTATGCAATAATTTAGATAATTAGAATGGTTAATTTAATACTAATTTTCTCTGCAGAAAGTGAGCACAAAGTGGCAACAAAAATCATCCAGGCTGATTTTACTGATGCATCACCTGACAATTATTGTCATATACAAGAAAAACTAGCAGGTCTGGAAGTTGGAGTTCTTATTAACAATGTTGGCATCAGTTACAGTCATCCTGATTACTTTCTAGAGTTAGCAGATAAAGAGAAAGTATTTTCAAACATCATTAAATGTAATATTTTCTCTGTAACATTTATGACACAACTCCTCCTTCCACAAATGGTAGAGCGTCACCGTGGGGTTGTTATAAATATTTCCTCCACAGCTGCTCAAATTCCAAGTCCTCTTTTGACTGTTTATGGAGCCTCAAAGGTATGTATAAATTAATTAGTATATGAAGTGTAATTACATTGAAATAGTATCGTATTTACCCCCAATATAAGATTTTTTTCTTTTTTTTTTTTTTTTTTTTTTTTTTTCCTGGAAGATGTCGAAAAATGCGGGTTCGTCGTATATTCGCAGATTACGCTTAGTCGTCCAGGATTGGAGTTTTACATTGCCATCCCATGTCACGAAACTCGTAAATGTTGACGTAACATTAAACTTTGAAGACGGTAAAAATATCGCACGTCACACGTAATTATATTCGCGTTCGTATTCTCGGCATCCACCGCGAATGTCCGTATATTCAAACCGATATTTTTGAATTGGCTGGTAAACAGAATTTCTAACCGAATAGCACTGTATCAAATGAAACGTAATGTGAACATGAATGCCGAGAGTTAGTTACGTGACGCGGGTTCGACGGGGTCGCGCGGAATCTCTGTTCGACGCCCGGCGAATACGAATCTGCGTTTTTGAACAGAAAGAGGCAATCAAAAAGTGTGGGACGGATAGAAAATCTGGCGACAGAAGGTTCGACATGACAGCAGACATATTCTTATATAGCGTCTGATGAAAGACTATGAACAACGCAAAATTTAGTCCGCAAAACTTAAAAGAGAGGCGTAAAAGTCAGAAAATGTCACAGCCTGGAAGGAGGACAAAAAGGAAAGAAACATTGATACATGTGAAGATGAGGGTAGTGACAAAAACCGTGATTATGATATTAAGGGACAAGAAAATAAGTTTATCAATACCTCTTTAACATTCTCATCATCTTTGTAATTATCTAGTTGAGACTAGAATTTTATTTTGACTAAATAGTAAGTATAGTTTTAAGTGAGCATGAAAGGAAGGAACAAGAATACTAGAAGTAATTGTCTATCCTTGCTTTTTTAGGTACCTCTTAATATCTCAGTAACACTAATGTGCTCTTATACTAAAGTCAATCTCTGTATGTTTATAAATACATTGATATCTTTCTGTATATTTGACATGCCCTGGCACTGTAGCTAATTTGTAGTCTGAATATGGTATTGGTGCATTAGAAAAGTAAAACCTCGGTTGTTATTTTTTTTTATAAGGAATGTCCAGAAAGTTTGTTTTTCTACTAAAAATTTCATAAAGATGGTATGCAAAATATCTCTGTTCAGGATAGGATCATTCTCATGCAAAATTGTAATTTTTGAGAAATCAGGTTTCTTGTGTGCTGACCACGATTAGTGTAGGTTTACATACAGAAAAATTACCATTCAGCATATCCTTGCCTTTTATTATTGCATCTTTTTCTAACCCAGTGGTGTAGCTTCAGTTGGTCACCCAGGGCCCCATGCCCCCCCCCCCTACATTAAATATAAAAATATCTATTGCTGAATAGTTACACTATATTTAATAAAAATGAAAGTACACATGTTTGCACATGACATTATTATAGGTGTCACCTGGGGTGGACCATAACTACACTGCTGTTCTAACCAATCTGTGGTTAGAACCCCCCCCCATTTGCACGGGTTGTGATTGCTTAGATTGAGATTGTTTTAGGTTTTTCAGTCAGCCATCTCTTAAGTTTGTTACCACAATAAAAACAAATCAAATTTAATGGTGGTGAAAATGACATGAAAATCCATAGATTTTAAATTAAACATTTAATCTTGAATGTTGCTCTGTGAAAACCAGTTTGTCTTGCTATTTATTGAAGTGGATGTTGCACTAAAGGATTATTTTCTTTTTTTTTATGTTATCATTAACTTGTTTTGTCAAAGTTTCATGCCAAGATTATTACAATGTGTAACATTTGGTTGTAGAAATAAATTTGTCTTCATGTTTGATGAATTTTTCAGGCATATGTGGAGAAATTCTCACAAGATCTTTCTTATGAATATGGTAAAAGAGGAATAATTATACAGTGTCTTGTACCAGGGTATGTTGCCACAAAAATGAGCAAAATAAAACGATCTACTTGGATGGCACCAACCCCAGAGCAATATGTTGAATCAGCATTAAGCAGTACAGGCATAGAACCTATCACCACAGGATATTTTCCTCACTCCCTTCTGGTAAAGAACTCTATTATTCAAATTAATTAAAAGAAAAGAAAATGGAAAAAGCAAGCTCCTTACTTTGCTTATGGTATACCTTGTTTTGTTCGTACTTTCCCTCATGTGAGGTGCTACTTTCTTATTTCTTTTTCAGGTCTTCGCTGTGAAAAGTTTGGAGGGAATATCATCAAAGACTGCTGTCTGGATTATTGCACGTACAATGGAAAATATTAGGAGAAGAGCTTTACGTCAATCATCTCGATAATTTCTACTCATTTTCAGCTTTATGCAACATTCCATAGCTCTATTCCATTTCAATCTGTTGTTTTTAGAAAATTTGCAAACATTTACCTTCAGCATTATAATGCTAATGAATGATGCAATACTATTGTTCTCCTTTTTTTTTATTAAAGTTACATGAAAAAGAATAATCTAGAATTTTATACTGCACCTTCCTTGATGTTACACTTCATTAAGGTGAAAACTAATTCTGAGTATTATAAATTTTGTCTCTTGCCTCTTCCTCCCTCCGCTTTCCATTGTTGACCTCCTTTTCTCTTTCTCAACCTTATTTTCCTTCATCTCCCATCTTTCAAGTAAATAAGATGTTCTAAAAGATGTTGCTTTCACTTTCTCTTCTCTTAAGAATTCTAATTGGAATTTCGATGTGTGCAATAGAATTAATTAAAAAAATTGTTTTTCACATTTTTAATTTTTTTAAATCATTGCAATTTCCTGTAAATATGGCATTTTTGAAATAATGGTTCCTCCTTTTTGAATAAGTATGCATTTCAAGAACTTAAGTTTTTGAAAATTAAATGATTAAATTCACCCATATAAGGACATTTAAGCACATAGTGCTACAGGCCTCAAAAGGCATTGACAATGGATAAATTACAAAATGTTTTACAAAAAAGATTGTTAAAGTATTATACACTCCTGACCGGAATGTATTAATGACGCGCAACAGTTTGAAGCTGCTGCTAAACGCATATTTATTGAAGGTCTTTGGTGTGAGAGAGAGTGAGACGGAGACTGGTGTTATGGTGTGAAGCAAATGATTTGCACTGAAGTTGATGGAGCATATGCAAATGGAAAATAAAATTTCATTAATTTTGAATGGAAAATTATGGAAGGTTTGATAAATTTCTCCCCTTTATCATTCTTAGATGGCCTCTCTTGTATTTTTTAACATTAAAATAATGTTGTATACAATGAAGGATGCACAGGAATATAGAGGTCTGCATTCTCCGCAATTTTATCGGCCTGCGCTTGCTCGCCCCTCCTCTCGAGACCACATGCTCGGTCGTGGCAAGCGGGTGCAGGCTCTCTGTCACCGGTGACCGCCGACCAGAGTAAAAGAATTTCAGAAAGAATTTTGATAAATTTTTATATTAAGTTTCGGAGGGTAAAGGTTCAGAAATTGAATAAATAAAAAAGATATTCTTGAGATGATAAATCTTCTAATATGGGCCAGAATCTTTCTTACATTCTTTGACGTAAAAGAATGTAATAAAATAATTTTGCCTTTTCTTACTACAATAGATCTTAAAGGCAAGCATCAACTTTAAAAAGCATGCTAAAATACCCCAAAATGAAGATTTGTTTTCTATTTTAAGACTAGTTGATGAATTCAAATACTAATTTACATGAATATTGTTGATTAATGTCCAACTTTCATACTGACATGTTCATAGCTATTGGCTCTTCAATTCACATTAAAACATTATGACTAATTGTTTTTATTATTCAGGTATTGTCCTAAAATATTTGTTAGAACTTAAAATCTATTAGAGGTCATAATGAACCTCTTTTACTCCAATATCTGGGAAAGGCTCAATATTTATAACTTTTTTTTTTCACTGTTTTTATGTGAATTTGGTATGTAACTTAGTTATCAAATGTTGGTTAAAAAATTTTTATATACATGTAGTTAGATACAATTAACCTATTATGTGAAGTTGAAGAGAAGGTTCTGCAGAATTACATTTGGCATAACAATTTTTTTTTATTTACATTAAAAACCAATCCACTTCTTTCTTATATTTTTACTAAAGGTAATTTCTGTTACTGTGCTTTCCTAGAGATTATTGATGTTGCAGAGAGGGATGATCTCTGACAGCCAATAAAAAGGGACAAGTTCTTGTATTTTTTGTAGAAAAACTAGTAAATTCAGATTTAAAACATGAGAAACTAGTAGTATGGAAATTAATTTTAAAATAGAAAGTTTTCTCAGAACACTAAATGAAAATAAATTTTCTGTATTCTTAAACATAAAGCAGCACATATTACCAAAAGCTTTAAATGTTAAATAGCTGCAACACGAGCATATTTATAAAATAAAAATAATTATCAGACGCAATACAAGTATAACATTTATTTTAAATTAGTACATTCATAAAATGTTAAATGAATTATATATATCACACATTTAATTTTAATTGTTTTCTGTAGGTGCTCTCCAAAGTGCAGCCCCTCTTTGAACATCTGCTACTATTGGCAGTATAAGTGGACAATCACCTCTTCCTCCACATAAAGTTCTGACTTTTGAAAGCAACGGCTCTGCAGAATTTTTGAAGTCTGTTCTAAGCATTGAAAACAGGTTTTTAATATAACAAACATCTCTAAACAGTATTTTTTTGGTTGTTTTTTATATTTTTTATGGGGTGGGGTATTCATCAAGATACAAGTAGATTCCCCCAAAAATCTGCCATGAAATTTGTCATTTTCAGTCTTTGTTTTAATGTTGAATCTTTGAAAATGTGAGAACAATGTGTCATGTCATTTTATTTAATCGTTCATGGATCACCATGGACCAATTAGGGATATGGTTGCTTACTGTTAATGACACCCTTCAACACACTCGGTTAACTCGTGCGTTCCGTCCCACGAAAACCCATTTTTTATTTCGAAATTCAGCTGAATATCCTTCAAAAAGATTCACACGTGCTCGACTACTTTTTCCCCCTTGGCTATCCGTACCATCAATGCTGTTTATTCTATTTCTGGTAAGAAACGCCAACAAAATCACTTTGAAGATCCCAATGCCAAAATCCAAGAAAATACGAACAAATAAATGATTCACAGAATAAACTAGGTTGCCAAATATTCGAGAAAACACAAGGAAAGAAAGTAAAGTCGAATTGAAAATAACACTGATGCAATGAAGCGAAACGCACACACAGTTCGTTCTTATTCGCCTCTGTTTTCGCATTTCTAGGTTATTCCACGCTTAAACTACGTGTCTCCGAGGTTTAGCGGTTGCCATGGAAACTACACCTTACTTCTCCGTGCTCGAGTTAGTCCATGTTTATTGGTAGGAATTTTCGCTATTATCCTGCTATTCTGGGCTTAAGCACAGAATAAATTTCACAGCACGTTTATTGGCAGGGCTGTATAAGTCACGTCAAATCGAACACCGTTTTGACCTTAGATGTTCAAAATTGATTGAAACTTCTTAAATGTGTTCTGGGGGCAACTAAAAGAGGCTTAAATGTTTTTGCTAGAATTTAACATAATTATTTTGGAATTTATGCTGCATGAAATTTTCCGAAAAATCACACGCACCACCAAATAAAAATGTTTATTTCTCCTGCCACATTGATCGCCGCGAACATGGATGCCGCTGTACTCCACATGCCGGATGTTCGATCGGGAAAGTTAATTTATTGCAACTGTGTTTATGCATATCCCATTCTGAAATTTTGTACAATTTTACATTAAAAGATAGGAAATTTAGTAGAATGTTTATATTTAAAAAAATTGCTAACATAAAAAGTTTTAATTTAAAGTTAAAAGTTACGAAAAATAAACAATTTCAATTTTTGTATAATTTTAGTACAAATGTAATAAAAAGTCGATCTATAAGATAAAGCTAATTTGAATTTTATAGTTTTTTTAAATAAAGCAGGCATGAGCATTTATATATGACCGTACGCGCGCCAGTTTGTAATTTTTAATTTCGAGTTACTCTGAAGGTATATCGCACCTCCAATAGAAAAGTGACACAAGTGCGAATTTCTGATTTCTCAGAAATTGCTATTTTAAGTTCGTGGTTCTGTAATACTCGTTGTAGATTGTGCCAAATATTCACCTTCTAGCGGGCAGTAATTGAACTAATTCAAAATCAACTTCAGAATAGTAACAGTACCTCTTGGTAACGTCTTATCAGCTTTTAGCTGAAAAATGACGATTTCGCACTTTCTATTGGAGGTGCGATATGACTTTTATGAAAATGAAACAACACATGAGGGTTGTATTTGCTATTAGAATGGATACACTTTAAAAAAATCAAAAATATCAAGGTCAATTTTCCTCGAATTCATTCGATTTCACGTGGAATTACTCTTATCTATAAAGAAGGGATAGTCAATTTTAAAACTAGTGATGCTAAACAGCACATACTTTCTCGCGTTACTGGAAACAGTTTTGTGCGCTACTAAAACCTCACCGACAATTAATTGATAACGTCCAATTCAAAAAATGCAACTTTGATGCATATCTGCATTCATTTCGAGAGTCAGGAGCAGCAATCAATTAGTCATACTTTGACAACTGAAACAAACAGGACTGACTTTGTCTGATTTAGTATACACAGCAAATTATACAGAAAAGAGCAACGCATTGTTGCCGGCGTAGCCTTGTCAAAACTATGTGTATTTGTTTGGCTAATAATATAAATACAATAATTAGAATATATGCAATTGATATCAAAATAATTACGAAAATTCTGGCTGCTCACTCGTGACCGTCACCAACTGGACTTAAAAAACAGCTATATCTTATCACCGCCAACATCTCGACGATCGACGACAATTAGCTTCGAAATTATCAATGCCGCATTGTTGCGATATTTGTATTAAGCTTTGCAGATTGCTTAAAAAGAAATACATCAATACATTGGAAATACAAATTGAATAAAATGTAAAAAAGCGAGAAAGTAAAAACTAAATTAATATTGAGTTTTCAATAGTAAATTAAAATTAAATTATTTTTCATATTATTCATTCAATTTTTCTTGAGACCCATTGTTGTGAAACCAATAAATATTTCTTTAATTTCATGCAGAAATTACGCAAAAATTTCTCGTTTTTTTCCAAAAATTGTACATGACCTTTTTAAAGAGATTATTTTGTACAACAGACTTTGTCAGGCAAAAATCTCTAACTTCAACTTTGTAGTTTTGAAATGCTTTTTGCAATTTTCGAAAAACCGAGCAATACCCGAAAATGAGACTAGCATCATATTTATTACAGTTCCTCTTTACATACGTGGAGAAAATATTAAGAAAACATTTGGAGCGATTTTTAGAATAAAAAAAAAAATCAATCGCAAAATACGCACAAGCTACTGTTTTTTCAAACAATCGTGCATAACCTTTTTTGAAGATATAATTTTGTGCAACAGACTTTGTCCGAAGCAACAATCTTTATCTTCAATTTGTAGTTCTTTTTTCATTTTCAAAAAACCGAACGATACCTAAAAATGGGACTAGCACTACATTTGTTACAGTCTCTTGTGACAGTTACATAGGTGAAGAAAAATTAAAGAAAACAATTGGAGCGGTTTGTCAGAATAAACATTTCGTTCATTTCAATCGGAAATAATGCAAAAACTATTGTTTTTTTTTAAAAAAATATGTACATAACATTTTTTAAAGAGCTAATTATGTACAACAGACTTTTTCTGAGACAAACTTCTATAGCTTTAATTTTGAAGTTTTAAAAATAATTTTTCCAATTTTTGAAAAATCGGGGATGTCAACGAAAATGAGACCTGCACTATTATCTTAACCGTCCTTTGCACAAATAACATAAGGAAGTCAAACAATTTGGAGCAATTGTTTTGAAAATATTGAAAATGTCCCAGGAGCTTAATGAAAAGTACCCCCAAAATTTAAAATATCGTTTTCAAATCAGGGTCTGCGACATCAGCTAGAACGATTGGGGAATAACAATTTTGGAGAAAATTGGCTGAACGGTTTGTGCACTAGTGTTGTGCACAGACGGGCGGACGGACAGACGTTTTGCCGTCAATCTACTTTTCGGTATGAAGAATGCACAAAACATGGATTCTGGCTACACCGCGTGTTAAAGGATTTTTTTCTAAATTTAGAAACTGGATTTATCTACTTTTTCCTTACCAGGGCCCGGCAATATGGGTTTGTGTGTCGAACATTCGCCGATTTTCGGCGCACGATTGCAATACTTTCTCTTCTTACGTTAGTAAGTGCGAGAAAGTAAAAATTATGAAAATTATAAAATTTAATTAACATAGTTCAGTATGTGAAGCTCAAAATCACAGATCCGTAGGAACACTTTTTTATAAGAACAAAATGGCTTAGCCATCGAACCGACTACCTGTAGTCGTTTTTGTGGCTTCCATACAGCAGAAAACTGATGATGATGGCTAAGCCATCGAAAGCTGCTATTTTAATAACTAATATTGTTGGCAATGACGACGCATATAATTGTTTCATTCCAGTGCAAATACTGCGGCGACAATTAGGTGAGCTAAAATTTTGTGAATATGTCTCAATTGTATCGCAAGAAATGGCATCAAATATTCCGAAGATTGCAGGTTCGGGTCCTGTCACGGTCGCTACTTTAAATGTTAAGTATGAAAGCGACTATTAAATAAGATTTTAAGATCGCCACTTTAAATGTTATGTTTGAAAAGGGCGAAATAAATAAATATTAAATTAAACACGGTCGCCAGCCGAAAATGGCAATAAATAATTAACCGTAGTGAACATCTACTGGCAAAGCGCGAAGTAACACTAAACTTCTCAATAGATGGCACTGGGTCCTTTCCGAAGAATAAATAACTGAAAATCGGTAAGAAGGAAACGGGTCAAGGGTTTTCCTAGTAAATGGGTATATTTCTACTGGAGAAACTCAGATATCAAACTTTCAATCAACACAACATTTATTTGACAAAAGTAAATTTCAACTAGAAGAACAACAAATTGAACCCTTAAATTTTCAAAGGGGCATCAAATGGCATCAAATATGAGCTGATGTTTTAGAACAGATTTTGTTTAAGCTAAAAATCTCTATCTTTCATTGTGTTGTTTCCATATTTTAATTTTCTACAATTTTCGAAAATACAGAGTATTGAACGAAAATGAGACTTGCGCCATAGAGATATCCAGAATGACGTCACAACATGTAGCGGGAAAGTGTTGAGTGGCAACCTCTACTGTGCGGGTAAGCGAGTCCTAAAGAATTACTAAGTTTTTGGATGTGTTATGCGGTTGCCGAGATGCGTGTGTCTTATCACATTTGTTACAATAATACTTGTTTTTTTTTGGTTTATTTAGGTTATGGCTGCGAATATTGACGTGAAATTTGATTTAAAAAAGCACTATTTTATCGACTCTCGTGAAGTCGCTATACTTTATTTTCGAAAAGCGGTTCGAAGTAAATATTATTTTGACCTTAGCGATGATGCTAAGGCGTTGCTTTATTATCAAATGAAATGTATGGAACATTTGGTTCCACGTATCCTTTCATCGGTTATGGAAAAAGTCAACGAATTTTGAGTCCCTGTTATGCTAAGTTAACCAGAATGTAATATCATTTAACTATTTTCTATGTATTATTTATAATAAATATTGAAACCACCTATTTTTCATATGTAAAGGGAAAAACGTAGCAATTCCTCTTACCACAGAGAGGAAAGTAGGTTTGAAAGACGCGCGCATAGTGTCTCAAGGTAACAGGATACGCTAGTATAGCTAGTAGACGATGCAACTGCTAGCTCTAGTGGAAAGTGCTCTTTCAAAGCAGCAGAACAGACAGGTCGAGTTCCGTAGCATAGCAGGACGAAGAATCATTTGCATTAAACACGGACAAGACCCGGAAGGACTACAAAAATTCTTCACAGATAAATCAATATGTGTGTGTGTGTGTGAAAATATTACAAATATGTAGAAGGAAGAGTGCGTGATGAAAATTTAACGCAATGTAGTGAAAGCAGAGAGCACGTGCATTATACCTATTAGTGTGATATACACGTATTTGTTCATACTTTCAGTTTTTTTTCTTTTTCTTCGTGTATGATTTTAATCAAGAAGAATTTTTCTTCATTCTATGGATACCATTCGGAAGAGTTTTTTTGTATGGTTATAACAAAGAAGGGTTTCTTTGTATGGTTAGTGGACTAAACCCTCCATTACATCGTTATTTTGAGTCGATTTCATTTCCCCTTTGCACATTACGTGACTGGGAAAAGAAAGACTTGGGTACGCGGGACCGCATGGAGCAGTGAGCTACATCGGCCGCATACGTCAAGAAAATGGGGCACCGATGACTAGAGGTGAGGCGGTTTGAAGGTCACGGCGACGAAGGGGCGACGCAAGAACGGCGACAAAACCCTGGTGAAACCGACTTCTCGTTAACCTGCAGGCAAATTGAAGTAAGAAAGAGCCAGTGAGGATTCTATTATTATTTGAAACTCAAGTAGGATCATGTAATACAATAATCTAACTAGGAAGGACTTCTAACTATTCAAAAGTTAATTCATGATTGTTGAATGAATCAATCTTTCTCTCGTGATGTAAAATTGAAATGTAAGTAATGTATTATTTTGATGCTATAATTGCAAAGGTCAGCAGAAAGCTTAGTCAGTGAAAACATGTACAGTGAATGTTCGTTTATAATGATTGTTGTTTTTTTCAGGAAGATTTCATTGAAACACATGCAGTTCTCTGTATTGAATTGCATTTCAATATTCAAGTCACGCGCTTAAAATACACGTATTATTTGTTATCCCCAATGATTTAATGTTATCTTTTTAATGAAACGTATTTTCAATATATTTTGCTTGTCACGTTTAATGAACATTTGATGCCATTTCTTGCAACACAATTGGGATATAACATGATAGGCCCTGGTGGCAGAAGAAAAAAGTTGATTTGGTGAACTACGTAATATTAAGGCTTAGCTTTTAAACAAATAAAGCATTGAAGAAGATGGCCTAGCTTTTTCACAAATAAATTCTTGAAGATTCACAGAATTTGTGTGGCTCATACATATAATGATGATGATGAGTTTTTACAACACGTTCAGGCAATGCAAGTAAATGAGAACTTATTTATTGAAAGTAATGTCCTGCAGTGCGTTGTTTATATTATTGAAAAAATGTGGAAAATCTACATACGTTTACATGGGAAATATTTGAGAATGACAGGAGAATGGTTAGACGTGTGAATTGCGAATTATGAATATGGACGGAACCTGAAACCTACAATTGACTTCAGTCTAACATTTCTTCAAAACAGAAATCTACTTTTGTCCTCTTTGTTACGAGATTGCTATAATTTAACACTCCTGATTTTTGGGAACAGCAAGGCTTCTAAAAAAGTGTACTGTCTCTCCTGGCCCCATTTGCCCCAGTTCACTATCGGACACCATTTTGTTATTGTGAAAATATAACTTCATTTTAAAGAAAAAAGAAATCTCACATTTCGAGGAAGCGTACCTAAACAAAATAATGACGTTTTTAAATCATTATAGGAGAGGAAAACCTCCAACGAAGAATGATCACGACATTTTAAAAGAAAACCGACACATGTCGTGTTTTATCCATAAGGTCACGGTTTCTAGCAGCCTGCCGCTTGCCACCCAGAGGCGATGGTGCTGCCCTCGGAACTACTAAAAGTCACATGTTCTGGACATCTCTAATTCTTTTAAGCTTCCTTTCTTCTATCAGGAGGATAATTTTAAAAATTGGATCGGTTTTTGAGAAAATATTATTTTAGAAATTGTGTAAATTTCAAGCGCAAAATACGTAAAACTACTTGTTTTTTTTTTCAAAAAAATATACATGACCTTTTTCAAAGAGCTCATTTTTTTGTAACCGAACTTGTTAAGGCAAAACCCTCTATCTTCAATTTTGTAGTTTTAAAATGTTAACTTTTTCAATTTTCGAAAAACCGAGCCATTTCCGAAAATGAGACTAGGACCATATTTTTACCGTTCCTTATTACATACGTGGAGAAATTTTAAAGGAAAAATTTGGAGCAATTTTTGAGAAATATTTTTAAAATTGCTTACATTTCGGGCAAAATTACGCGAACACTAACGAAAAGTTGATCTTGGCTTATTCCAAGATATCTTTATGAAACAGATTTCATTTAGGAAAAAATCTCTATCTTCAATTGTAGTTATACGAAGACGCCGAAAAAATTTGAGTTTTTATAATTTCGAAAAATCAGAGATATCAACAAAAATGAAAAGATGACGGACAGACATTTTGCCGTCAATTTCGGGGTCAAAGACACACAAATCCTGGATTCTGACTACACAACGTGCTAGATTAAGTAATATACTACATATATACACAATATTTATCTACATTTTCGTTAACAGGGCCCGGTAAGAATAGTTTTTGGGTCGAAAATTCACCGTTTTTTCCCGCAGCATTACAATAATTTCTCTATAATGTGTAAGCAGTGGCGAGAAAGTAAAAACAATTCTTAATGAAACAAAAACTCAATATCAAGCAAAATTGAATATTATCGGTTGTCTGCGCATTTGCCTTAAAGTGTGGCTCGGGCCACAATCATAAAGAAAGGCCGTATCCAGAAGGTTTTTTCGGAGGTGTGGATCGCACTAAAGTTGAGTAATGAAAACTTAATTTGAATAAAACGAATATTCATTTAAGTATTTCACTACCGCATTTATGAGACTTTGCAGATACTTTATAATCGAACGCACTCAAATTCTTATGTGCTTTTGACAAATATAGCACAAGTTATAAGCAAAAATATCAAGGGTTGAAATGTCTCCGTCGGCCGTTTGGTGCCACGAGGAAGGGATGGAGAAGGCCGTACACCGTTGCGACTTTCGACCCGAAACGCGCCCTTAAATCAATCCAGACCGTTGACAACAAGGTCTTACTGCCAGAAGCGCGGAAATGGAAATCCGAGTAGATGACTGGACACTGGATACCAATTCGAGCGTGATATTTATTTACATATTGTGATGAACCCATCCGTCGGAATACGCCAGTGACGAGCGTACCGAACCTACCGGGGCTTCGCAACGTATCGAAACACGTGAGTGTTCGAGATTGTGGAGTATGTCAGGTCGTTCGCTCTAAATTTATTTAGATGAAGGCTCCAAGCGCGATACCAATCTGCCTCCTACCCTAGCTCTAGAGTTTTCGAGGGGGTGAGTCGCTCTGGGTCGAGGTGATGCGCAGGCTCTTAACTTATTAATTCAAACACTTTCAATTGATGGTTTAAGTGTTGTCCGTCAGACGTTGTGGCGGGTACACATTTATTCAAGGAAACACTATCCTGTTACATGGACAGTTCATGTCTTTGGAACTATTATCCGTTTACCCTAAGAAAAAACATCATGTAAACAAACCGAAGAAATCTGTACGTCATACTACGCTTCTGATTGGACAACTCCTCGCGAACTACATTCGATGACGCGTCAGCATACCCCGCCAATTCAAATTCAATAAGAGATTTCATGCAAATGTCATGTTTATGCAACTACTTTACTTACGATCAGTCTGCTTCAGGAAGTGGTGGATTCGTGGAAGATTCCCTCCACGCCTGATGCAGATGATTCTGTAACAGAAGAAGAACCACTAGTAATAACAAGATCTTCAATAATGATGTCGCTTAGAGAATCCGTCTGCCACATATCTGATTCTTCTTTCACAACATACGTCACTGCACTCTGCCAATTTCAGGGGTCACTTGAATCAATACCCTATCGAGTAATTGACGAACTTCCTTGAGCTTGCATGCTTTATTGTTACGTGCCACGTCTGCTTTACTTGACTCCATATCCGTTCGATAGAGTTCAGTGTACAGTGGTAAGGTGGTGATCGCAAAATTTCAAACCCTTGCTGTGTCGCTAGTTCATCAATGACGTACTTCTCAAAATCTGATGAATACTTTTCCGTGATTTTGAGAAGCTTCACGAAACTTAGGTCTAACTATTCATCCCTTTCCGACAACCACTCAATAATGTCTCCTTTACGCCAGGATTTCTTTGGACGGCGTGCCAGTTTCACACTGTGACAGAGCGTTGTCTAACGTATTTACATTGTTTTTTTCTAAAAGAGAAAGAACATTAAGGTGGTTAGAGATAAGTGTTATGTTTAACATGCCTTTTTTATTGTATTAATCGAAAGATGAGATGTTCGTCTATGTTCTGGTAGAGTTTGAATCGAATTTACCTTCTAGTTTTTGCGTAACGAGACCGTAAAGTTTGCTGTTTTAACATGGGCTCTTATGGTGACCTGATAGATCTGACCTAATATTTTAAAATTGTGAGAAAATTAACTGTTGAACATGTGTATAAAAACTCTTCTTTTGGTAGCTAGCATCTATAAGAATCAATATGCGCAATTTGAAGGAAATCTACCGTTTCAAATGAGAGAAACATAAGCCTATATCAGTCCATAGGGAGACGTTCGCGCGCATTCTAGACGGTCAGGACTGGTCGGGACCATAACGCGCATCTCGGCAACACCGCGCGCGCAACGCGCTTCATTCAAATCGAGTGACAAGACCTTGCAAGACTTCGTAGATCTGGAATTCTTCTGGGTGGAATTAAAATATCCTCACTCCTGGAGAACATTGCGTTTGATAGTAACCAGATATTCAGAAGCGCTGGAATTTGATGAATATAATGGTTGGGGTGATCTGAATGAAAATCTTAATTCAATTAATATTCCAAATAAATCACTTTGATACTACTATCTATGGGAAAATGGGTAATCTTGAGAATTTATAGAATTTTTCAAGCATTCAGTACAGTATTATTATTTTATATTGTGCCGTTTGTCAGTATTTTGCTCCTGAACAATGATTATTTATTCAATTATTCGAAAATTATCCATATTCTCTTTTTTATTATGGAGATGTACAGTGGATTGTCATTGTCTTTTGCACCACAGTTGCTTTCACAGGACTCAAAGCAGCAAATTTTAGCATGTATCAGTACCTCAATCTGAAGAGCTACTGAGTGGGCATACAATTCAGAAAGTAATAGACTTTAGAGGCTTCAAATGTGTTGCAATGATGAAATACTGTTTTGCTGGTGTTAATCAACCATTTAAGGTGTAGGTGAATGCAGAGCTGGATTTCCTCCTAGCAAAATTAGGCTTGGGATTCACATTCCCGTGTCCGGATTTTTTAAAATAAATATTAAAAACTTCATAAAAACATTTTATCTGAATAAACATTAATCAAATGGTTTACTGAACAACAATATTTGATTTTAAAAATAAATTGAATGGAACAATAAGAAACCAAACATGAAATTTGTAAATGAGAATATTAAAAAGCAATTTCTATTTTGTAAGCAATTTGTTAATTTACATCTGTATTGGAACAATGATTTATTCTATCATAAATAGTGTTTTTTAGATTTATTCATAATTCGTTTTTTAGTTTTAAAGATTTTTCATAAGAAGTGCCCAGTATAGTTTTGTGCTTGAAGACCTTGAGTATCTAAATCCGCCCATGAGCGTGTGTAAGGGGAATGACATATTCAACCTTTGGTAGTTTTAGTATTTTAATAGAAACCCCTTTTCTCTTCAGCACTATATTTTATCTAATTGTTTGAATTTCTTGAAGAATAGTAATGCAATTTGAATGGTTCTGATGTCGTATTTTCAAAACATTTAAACCTCTTTTCATTTTGAGTGCAACATCAAGACAAACGATTACAAAAGACTATGCCACTTGCAAATCTCTTTTGAAGATTTTATCTCCAACAATGTTATAATTTTATTATTGAAGATCTCAATAATACAGCTCTCAGAATTATATGTTGCAGTAATTTCATTTTATCAGCATTAGTTTGATATGTACTTTACAAAATAATCTGCATCGAAATCAATATCATAACATAATGTAAAATTATACTGAAAATCAGCAAATAGTTCCTATGAATTATACTATCGCACCGCTGGAAATTTGGCACATTGCAGTTGCAAATATAGTTGTAAAATTTCATTCAAAACTATTAAAACATTAAAAATTGATCAGGCAGTTTAATTAACAGGGCAAAAATAGAATAGGGGAATAAGAGAAAAATATATATTGCGACATGAAGGATAATAAGGAGCCGTAGGAGCCAATGATTACGTTTTGTGTCAAGTTAAATATAAAGATTAATACAATGTTGGAGAGAACCAAACTATTGATCATGTTGTCAAGCAATCGAATAATCTAAGGTTTGCACTACCATTTGCTCAGGTAATTCAAGAAATAAAAATTAGAGAGAAACAAACATTGAAAAAATCATTGAAAACTTTTTATTACGTTTTTTATTACGGCTATTCTCGTAATATTGGGGGAATTATTTCGTTTCTCTCAAATTCCGCTTTGGAAATAAACCTTCCGCCAATTCACTCGGATTGTGATATTTATCGCGTGTCGACCAGGCAACGAACAGTATTCAAAGTGGTTTCAAAGCAACGAAACATTGAAGATTTTTTTCTTATTTCACCTAACAGAACTGTTACAAGCATGAGCCCTGCGCAGTCATGCCAATCTGGAGGACATTACGGCGTTGCCCAATTTACTAAATACTTTTCGTCCCACTCAAACATGAAAATGTTTGCCATTATTAGCGATCACTATACAAAAATATATAGATATGTGTCTATAATGTTACTTTTTATAATTTTTCTCGTACTAATTGTGTAATAGTGCTTTTTTATGTTCAATCTTATGCTTCAATTTTTCATTTTGTAGCCACACGATTTGTTGGTACCAGTTAAGAAACTAGTCAACGGTAGCTCTTTGAGGTATTAAAATATTTTTATTTGACATCTATGAAACAAAATTAATTCAAATAATTGAATAAAACTCAGCATAAAAGTCGTTATTTTGTTTATGTAGGTCTCACAATGCCCTCTTATCTCGCAAATAAATATTTTTGAACGTAATATGGACTCTATCTACTAGGGAATATCTCGCTGTAACCACCTTAACCAATCAGTCTTTAAATGTTTCACCAGTCAGTAAATGTTTCATCGTGATAATGACCGCCTTTTCATGGTTCAAATATAAGTTGCCTTCTTCGAACAAACCTTGTTGCGTAGCCAATGTTCGTAACAATCAATTTTCTCTTCTTCCCTGTGAGATGTTTTAATCCGGTTGATAAACCTGCTAAGAAAGCTTGATTTTTGTCTTTCGTTGTTGAATCAGGCCTCACTTTGCTGATTGTATGTCCTTATGTAAGTTTCATCCAAGTAATAAATGTTCTTATTTTTCTCACGAAATGCCGAATTTTTCTCAGATAATTATGTCTCTACAAAATGATGTCATCCCTGTCCTGAAACAGATTTCTTCTTCCTCTGCTTTATAACACAAAACCGGATGTTGTCAGTAATTTGTATAAATTGGTTCGCTTAAATTCGGAAGTTTTTGGTCACTGTTCACAAGCTGCAACAAATTCGCAAGCGTTGGTGGCTCGTTTCTCAAGAAGAAGAAATGCCCTTTTGATCGAACAGCACTCACTATAAAGTCATCGTGTGCTTCAGTCACAGGTTTCTGCCGCTTTCTTTTCTTCTCTCGTGTTTGTAGTTGCCCTTGATGGTGAGCTCTTTTCTGAGTTTTAACACGTTGGAAATAGATATTCCAGTGATCTCTGCCGAAACTTCAGCGATTTGTTTTATATGTAACGATGGATTCCTATGCAATAAAAAATTGCAAACGTTCCAAACGATGCACTTTTCGCCACTTCGAAGGCATTTTTCGTTTTTCTGTTTGGTTACTGAAGGGCCAGCAATACTTTCAGCCATTCTAAAACGAACTAAATAGCAGAGCCTCGCAGGTCGATCGGCGGCGCGGGGCCGCGGTCTCACGAGCCGCATCCCATGGCCTCCCCCATGCCAGGCAGCACGTGCGTGGGCTCAACCGTCAGACTCGTAACCTTATCGCCCAGCTGCACGTATGCAGTTCACAATGGACTTCTTCGAAACCGTTGCAATAGTTTTGACGCAAAGTTAATTTAACGAACGATGACAGATAAATTAGTTCTAATTCTGAGAACTATTTACTTTAGCGTCAGGATCCTGACAACAGCAGTGCGCATTCCGCAAACCAATGAGAATCACCCAAACACATTTTGTTTACATCAGTTTTTTCTTAGCGTGAACGGATAATAAGAAATCCCCTTCCGTGTCCTTTACCGTTACAGTCTTTTGATTCTGAACAGGGGCCTACTGTGATGAATTTTGGGTTACCTCGCTGTAGACAATTGCTCGCCACTGTCCTGTAGGCTTCGCGCTCAAATCGCGCACGCCAGGTGGTCACAAGAGGAAAGGTGGCATCGCAGGCCGAAGGGCGGGCGCGGGCTCGCTCGGGGGAGGGGGGTCCTGGGCCCTCCGCACGCGCCGGTGACTGGATTGAAGGCACTCGATGACGCTGTGTTTTTTTACGCTGGGTCAGGCCGTCTCACGTGACCTTACCCGCGTCGGAATGCACGTCGCGGCAAGTTGCTCACCGTGGCAAGTGGTTTTCGGAAATTTTGGCTTTGGTCCGCTGATCGGAAGAAATTCCGTACGACGAAGTTATTTCGCTTGAAAATAACGTTTCCATGTAATGCACCAGTTCCAGAGAGTACGGCATGCGGTGGAGCTTTGTAACTTTCAAGTTGCGATTTTAAAAATCCACTGATCTCGAGTAAAAAATGCATATTTGCTCGATGAAAATCAAAACGTCACTGCTACTCCGCACTCTGCCCTGCTCTACGACCCCTCTGTATGGTTACCCTGTGATCTTGTGCGTGTCGCCCTATGTCGCTATTAGTTTCCTTCGCTACGACTAGGACGTTCTACGGTGTTGTTGCATATTGGCCAGAGCAGTCTCCTTAGTATGTCTGAGGGAGAGCTTGTCGTCTATGCCCTATGGTAAGAACATGTTTCTGAAATTTTTTTAGCGTAGCCGGAGCTTCGTCTAATTGAAAGGCTTGGTAGGCTTCATTGAATGATAGCCGTCTAAAGCATTGAGTGAAGGACTCGATATCAAGTTCCTTCCTCAGTACTTTCAGTCGTTTCCGAAACGGAGGGCGAGCTATGAGTCTCAGAACTCTATTCTGAATTATCTCAAGTGTGTCCTTGTACATCTGTGCTGTGGTCCACCACGTCGCCGCGGCGTAGGTGGCCACAGGCCACCGGAGTGCTAGGTGGAGATCCAAGGGTACAGAAGGTTCCTTGAGGAGAGGTTTTAGAAAACGGACCCTTAGGTGAAGTTTCGAATGGATTTGCCTGATATGTAAGTGCCAGCGCACGCTCCGGTCGAAAGTGACACCCAGGTAAGTTGCCTTAGGCGCCCATTTGAGATTTTGCGTTACGATTTTGATTTGCTTGGGCGGTGTGAAACGCTTTCTGTTTGCGGCGAGAGAAGCAGATTGCCTGAGACTTTTCCGCTGAGAAAGTCAAGTGGTTTTCTTGTGCCTACTTCAGAGTCAGGTTCATCAGTTATTGTAGTGTTTTCAGTTCATGATTCAGGTTCATTCCTCTTGCTAGGACTGCTATGTCGTCAGCATACAGGAATAGCCTAATCCGTGGTATCTGTGGTATGTCATTGACAAATAGCGAGAACAGTAGCGGAGAGAGCACGGAGCCTTGGGGAGCTCCGGCAAAAATCCCACGCTTTGAGGATCTCGCTTTTTCCACTTTGACCACGAAGGTGCGGTTTGTGAGAAAGGATGCAATCATATCCGTTACATCTTTAGGGAGGCTTTGTCTTAGTTTGGAAAGAAGTGTATTGTGTGGCACTTTGTCGAAGGCTTGTACCATGTCGAGGTATACGACAGGTACATCCTGTGAGAGTATGAGGTCAGCGGAGATCTGCTGGGCCATACATAGTGCCTGCAGTGAGGCTGAATGTCTCGGAAGGCAAATTGCTCCTCTCGTATAAGGTTTTGTGAGATGACAGCTGGTTGGATTCGAACAAGGATGAACCTTTCGAAAACTTTCCCCATGATTGGGAGCATGCAGATAGGCCTATGGCTCGTCGCGAGGGTAAGGTCCTTACCGGGTTTCGGGAGCATTGAAATACTCGCGTGTTTCCAGCTTTCCGGGAAATAACGTAGTGTGATGCAGCTGTGGTAAAGGCGTGTTAGATCAGAACTAATGATCGGAAGCGCTTCTTTCAGGATTGGGGGACCGATCTGGTCGGGGCCCGGTGCCTTGCGACTGCGCATGCTTGAGATAGTTTGTGTGATTTATTAGATAGTGCAGCGTGTGAGTATTGTATTGTTCCTCTGTATTCCCTCGTCGTCGTCTGTTTGCGAGGTGTGGTTTGTACACCTTTCTTCGAGCATGTCTGCGAAGAATTCCGCCGCTCGGTCGAAGAAAAGGTAAGTTGGTTTTCCTTCCGCGTTTTCAGGTCCTCGAATGGCTGTGTTTGTGTTTGGTACGGACCTCAGGGCTTTTTGATGTTTGAAAAGGCCGTTTCGTGAGTGATTGGTTCCGATCTCTCTCATGCGCTTTTCCCACTCGGCTTTGAGAGTGCCGCTTTTAGGCGGTTTTCGCACTCTCGCAACTGTGTTTTGAATGCGGGGCATCTGAACTGTTGCCAGAGCCGTCTAGCCTTGCGTTTTTCGCGTAGAAGTTTCTCTACGTCGGGTGGAAGGGTAATTGATCCTTCCTCAGGAGGACGCCAAAATACAGGTGTTGCCTTCCTGTGAGCCGACTGTAGTTGTTTAGTGGGTGTTTGTATTCATGCATCAATAGATTCTTTAGAGTCTATGATTTGCGGAGAAGTTGTGTGTGATGTGGCGAGTAATGAGCGGAACTCGTTCCAATTTGTGGGTTGTGGGACCCACTGCTTGGGACAGCTGAAGGAGCGTATGCTGCCTACAGCGAAGGTGATAGGAATGTGATCAGATAGGGAAAAGGGGATTGGTTTGGGCGTTGTTACCCGTACGTTTCCGGCCGTGACCGCCACGTCTAGGATTTCGGGTCTTTCCCTGGGGTTTGTTGGAAAACGGGTAGGGCTAAAAGGTGGGACGGGATTCACTGAGTGGTGTGATAACAGAAAGCTTACAAGTAAGGTTCCGTTCCTGTTAGTGGTGTTGCATCCCCATTCTTCGCACTTAGCGTTCAGGTCGCCCGCCAGGACCGTGCGAGGTGCTAGGGAGAGCACTGTGTCAAAGTCTTCCTCTATTGGAGGTCTGTTTGGTACGAGGTATGCAGATACTAGAGCTACTTCGCCCTCCGTTGAGTTCGCCACGATTGCTACAGCTTCGAGGCGCACCAGGCGGGGGAGGATCGCTAATCGACGGGGTATTGAGCGGCGTATGGCAATCGCTACGCCGCCCCCACGATGACTTCCGCGCGGTATATTGCCATGTCGCGCAGCTCCATATGATCTGAGCTTTTGAATTTAGTTTCCTGCAGTAGCAGTAACGTTGATGCGGTGTTTGTTGCAGAAAAGCGCCATTAAACGTTTTTCGCTAGAGTCAGTGTGACCGGAGTGTCCATTAATGTTCCAGGCGGCCACAGCTAAGGGGCGGGTGTTTGTGTTTCTCTGATTTAGTTGTTCAGCCATTTTGGTTAAACACTTGTTGGCAGAGGGTCAGGACGAGTGTGGTGAGTTAAGCGACCTGTTGCTTTAGATCAGCGATCTCCTTTCGGAGTTCCGCTTCAGAGGAAGTAGCGGGCGTTACTGGTGTTGTCTGAGTGGCTTGGGGCGCGCCGGGCGCACGGTTCGCTCTCTCCTTCATTCCCTGTCGGGCTGTAGAGATGGATTCTTCGCGTTCCGCTCGCCTTGCCTGTGCAGGGTGGTTTGCCTTAGCCACTGCTGAGAGGTGACGTTTTTGTCAACTTTGCATGCAGGTGGCCTCGACTTGGTGTTTTTGTTCTTGTTTGGTGTGTTTTGTGTTTTCGCTGCAGTTTTCCTCGCCTTGCAGCCGCCGTAGTTTGTAAAGTGGTTCCCCTGGCAGTTACAGCAAAACGCTGGTGAACTGCGTTTCCCGCAGGACTCTGTCAAATGGCCTTCGCCGCAGTGCATGCACCGCGGTTTCACCTGACAGTAGTTCCGGGTATGCGACCATCTGCAGCATCGTTTGCAGAACGGACCGCTATCGGTCTGCCTGGCAATTTCAACGTGCGCAGCGCAGTTGCATATTACTCTCCGGGCAAAGGCTCACTTGCCGTCGTCACCCGGGGGGAGGTTGACGAAGTAGGCGCCTAATGGAATGAGAATTCCGTTCCGGCGCCTTTAAGCTGGTGGATAGCGGGCCGAGGTTTCCCCGGTCGGGCTAAGACGCCCGCCACTTCTTCCGCCGTTACTTTGGGCGGGGGGCCTCTCACATAGAGTTTGAGTCCCCTCTGATCCTTTCGGGCGTGGGTGAAGTGGTCCAGCTTGCGTGACTTTTACGTGAAGTGCGCGGAGATTTTGACGTGCTCTTCCGCGTTCCTCGCTTGCAGGAAGAAAAACTCCCTACAGTGCTTTCCCGTGACCGGGAATTCACAATGGCGCGTGATTTCCTTGAACCATCCGGCGAAGCCGCCTTCGGAGGGCACCGCCTCGGTCGCCACCATGACGGGTGGGACGCGCTTCAATGCCTTCTTGGGTTCAGAGGTGGAGGGAGGAGGGCCCTGCGCATTTACGCGTGGAGGCGAGGGTGGCAGTGGTGACACAGCCTGGGGCGGCGATCGCACCCCCGCGTGTGCACCCGCGTCGCCATTCCTGGCTACCTGGATTTCCGACGCGCCGGGCTCGTCGCAACCCCCGGCTGCGCTGTCCACCTGCATCTAGATCTCACCGACCGCGGGCAGCGCGAGAGAGCTTGTGGGCGGCTCCTGGGTGGGAGGTACCTTTCCGTCTGCGGCGTTCGGCTCATCGCCCGAGAGACGGCGCTATTTGCCTTTGCCGGTAGTTGGTGAGGCGGTAGGCCAGGGTAAGGGTTTCGCTTGCCTTGTTATTACCGCCATTGTCCATTACAGAAGGCAGTCCGGACAACAGCTGTATTTTTTTGCTTAGCTCTTTCTTTTGAAAGAACTGTATCAGTGATAGTTGTCTTAAAAGAAAAGAAGTGGGTGGACTCACATAGATAAACCGTCCGGTGGATCAGGTGTCGGCTGCGACCAGGGCGTCTCCTTTCGCGGGACCAGGAACCAACCGCGGCAATGGCAACGGCAGCGGCGACGGCAGCGGCGACGACAGCGGCGCGGGTGAGTGAATGACACTGCGCTACCCACCCGGTGTTATATACTATCTTGCCTGGTCGCTCGGGAGGGCCAGGTGCGCCGTGATTGGCGGAAAAGTCTCTTTGATTGGCTGGCGGTCTGGGCCAACCTGGGCCCCGCGCCAGACGTCCCCGTAGACGGACGGCGTTGAACGTCCCCTGACGGTCCTGAATGGCTGGTAAGAGAGATTTCCAGGCGTGGTTAAGGGTGAGGTCTGCGTCCGCGTTGATGTTTTGCGGCCGTCTGTTTATTTCTAGTACCTCTTTTATACGTCACGGCCAGTACCGGTTTTCCTTGTGCAGGAGCCGGGTCTTGTCAAAGTCAATGGCATGTCCCTAATCTCTGAGTGGTGCGCAATAGCCGAACCGTTGGTATTGTTCCTGTTGTAATGGGCGATGTGTTATTTGAGTTTCTCGGACCCAGTGCGCCCGGTCTCGCCAATGTACGTCCTGCCGCAGCTGCAGGGAACTTCATATACGCCTGCCGACTGAAGAGGGAGTAACGAATCTTTAATGCGTACCAAGGCGTTGTGTAGCTTGTCGCGTGCTGTGAACACACTTGGGCGTCGAATCGGTCTTGATACTGGAAGAAGGTAGAATTTAGGTAGAACGCGGTGGCTCTGAAGACCGCGGCAACGCCGAAGATCGCCACGTTTCTTAGGAGACGGAGGAGAGTGCTTGCTTCAGATTAGCCGTGCTTCCCTACGTCCGCTGTGTCACCGATCGTCTGGGAAAATAACTGCGGAAGAACAACATCCGTAAGGTGTTGAGCGGATATGTGAGGATATGCGACGTGGTGGCTTGTCATTCAATACTGCACCTACGACGCAGAAGCGGCGCACCGAATGCAAACAATCAGACGGAGCAGCGTATCCCTGACGCGTCTGTTCTGTCAGGACCGCAGCAGAGCTGTAAAATTCGCCGAAGCTGTGACGGACAGTCTCTCTCAAAATAGGAGCAGCCACTAACCCTTTGTTTATTCAATTTAACTTCCAGGAAGAACAGAGCGCGCAGAGCGTGGCAGAGCACGCGACACCCAGATGATTAACGAGAAAAATTGTTATCAAGTCTCAAACCTGAAGAAAACTCACTTTGGAACATCTCTTGCATGCTTTCCAGGAATCCAATTTCAGTGCCGTCGCTTCAGTACAACAAAGGAGAGTACGGCGAATCGAACGAGGCGAAAGCGGAACTCCTCGCTAATGTTCTGGAATCTCAGTCTCAGCTAGACGAGGAAGCTCAGGACTCGCGTCAACGCGCGTGTACTCGCAAACGTAACTCGCTGTGTAGCCAACGATACTATTGTAATAGCCACGTCGAAAAAGATCGAGCTTCTCCAGAAGTATTTGGATCAGCATTTATTACAGATCCAGGAGTGGCTGAAGCTGAGGCGGGTTAAAGTCAATGTGAGTAAGAATGCAATGGTACTCTTCACACAACAACAGCGATTCACACAACAGTAGGCGCTTGCGCTATGTGGTGACGCGATTAATTGGGCGAAAAATGTAAAATATCTTGGAGTCACATTAGATAGCCAACGTACTTTTAATTTGCACATAGAAAACGTGCAGAAGAGTGGCAGACCAGAGGCAGATTGCGAAGCTTGTTTCACAAGCGCAGCAAACTGTCAACGGCAAGCTGCCTCTCGCTTTATAAAGCACTTATTAGGCGTCCGTTTTGGCTTCTGAATGGGCACATACTTTCATGCAATACAGATATTCACAATTACAACAAATGCCGTAGCAATCAAACTCATAAGTTGACAGTTACGACAGCTCACTAACAACTCACTATATGTAATCCACATATAATACTTGAACGTTACATTACAACTTTGTCAGGCGACATTAAATATTTAGAATAGATACACGAATTTGAGTGCCGAGTAAAATTTTATCTACTGGCTCGGTTGCTCAGAGCGAAGTCGCTCGCCTTTCACCAAGGAGGTCCGAGTTCGATTCCCGGACAAGCTCGTGTGAAATGTGTTCTAACAGAACGAGTTTGGTTGCTCTACAAGGGCTAGTCCAACCCCTGTGAAGTGTCCTAATTTCCTTCCCAATTCTGGCCGCTGGGTAGTGACACAAGAGCGCGTAGTTGGAGATGCTACGTGGCGGTCCTCTTGACAACCGACTGCGATGAGACGTGACGAAGACATATAATGTTAATGGAGGATTACTCCAAGTTCAAAAGCGCTCAACGCCCCCAAGTGGCTTGAAGACGCGTTGCGTCAATGTAGACGCAAAAAATTCTGCATACGGGTTTCCATGCAATTAGAGACTATATTTACCATCAAAAAGTAGAATAAAATATTTTTTACAATGATACGCACTTCCTATTGTCGTGTTGGACCTGATTTTGCCCGGCGAAGTGTAGCAACTTGACGAGGCATGGCCTCAATAAGTCGTTTGAAGACCCCTGCAGAAATATTGAGCCATGCTGCCTCTAAAAACGTCTATAACTGCGAAAACGGTCCGTTACGTCCCATAAATATTCGAAGGGTTTCATGTCGGGCGATCTGTGTGGTCAAATCATTTGCTCCAATTGTTCAGAATGGTCTTCAAACCAATCGCTAACAATTCTGGCGCCGAGACATGGCGCATTGTCCTCCGTAAAAATTCCATCTTTTTTTGGGAACATGACGTTCCTGAATGGCGGTCGATGATGAAGTAACTGAACATAACCATTTCCAGTCAATGATCGATTCAGTTGGACATGATCGGTTCAGATGACCCAGTACATTCCACGTAAAAACAGCCCACACCATTTCTCAATACATCATGGAACGCCTAACTTGTCGAGGTTTCAAGCTATATCGCCCTTTCATATGATCCGTCCACTTCAACGATGTGGACGGAATGACCGCAATGATCGGAGTGATCTCAATAGGCTAAACGTCTAGCTGAGTTCAGTGCAATTCCAAAGTCCACCTGCAACATACATCCCTTTGTTCTGTGCTGGTTATTAAACTGTCCAATGGTGGACAGCGCCCATAAAAGCGAACTGGAACGACTCAAGCTTTATCCAACCGTGGAAAACCTGGAGAGGTTGCAAGGGTATCAACTGATCTCACTGCAGTTCCTCTGATAGTGAAGTTTTAGGTTCGAATCTCAACGATGGCAGGATTTTCGATACTAGATCGAGAGCTAGGTCGAATTCTGGAGGGGAATTCTAGCGGACGACTGTTCTGATCGGTAGTTTGTCGTGGTTTCTCCAATCAATACCCGAATCCTAACAAACGAGCCACTGACCGCCCGCGATCTTTCCTTCCTCTTCTTTATCCTATCCCCACGCCTAGCTTACGTGAGGGGAATATGTATTACGCTTGCGTGACCAATGGCCCTACCAGTTGACACACCCGGAATCACTAATCAATCAAATGTGGAAAATCTAATTGAATTCAATACATGTACAGCTAGGGCGAGAATAACCATTTTAGAAAGCAAAAGTAAACGTTGAGAGCGTACGTCTCCGTCAATTGCCATGAATAGAGCTCGGATGGGTATGCATTACATGTAAAATATGTATGTAATTATGAGATTTAAAACAGCTATGTATATGCATTAACAAGGTATGTATATGATGAAAATATGTACTATACAAAACTTCATAAAATCACCACAAATGATGATCAAATTATCAACACAAAATAACACGATCCCATCAGTAGTACATTTTCACTCACGTACAAACTGAGTTGAGCAGAAATGGTGACTTTTTGCAAAAAAGCGAGCGCTTTTGTTTAACCATAATACTACCTACGAAACAAGATTCGTCGTATACTTTCTTGATAAGTAAATTGTTCTTGATAGAAATGTATACTATCGAGACTGAACACCGAACACTCCACGTCCACATTCAAAGGTGAACTGTAATGCAGATGCTACGGTTAGTTTTTAAAATTGTGTACCCTCATTCCGTCCGCCCCTACTGTTTGCCCACCATGGCGAGCGAGGAACACAGTTTTCCACGCCATCATGCTTTCTCCGATCAGTCTGTATGGAGTCTTTTCATCCTGGGAAAATTTCGAGACCGAAATTGCAATATCTTACAAAAATTATCAGTAAAAATTATCAAAAGTAACTATTGTTTATTACTAATAATTTTTAATGTTATTACTAGTGAAAAGTTGTAACTACATTAATAAAGTAATTAATAATTGTATATATTAGTAATTTTTTGTGAAAATTGCAACATATGTATTATTCTAAGGATATGCCCTAAATATTATGCAATTATAAAGACTTCCAAAATATTTAAAAACATGCACTATAAAATTGCATTTCTCACCGGAGAAACATTGTTCGGTCGACATATTACAATATGCATATATTTAAATGTAATAGAAAAAGTTGTACATAACACAACTATCCTAGACCTAGCCATAAACCACCACATCTGGTATGGAGGAATACGCCAAATAATGGACATTCATCACCAAACACAGTAGGCTTCACCAAACCAGTTTGTTTAAGAATGGAGAGATTAATTGTAGAGGACGCCTTGCAGAGGAACTCGCCGAGCACTAAGAAAAAATATCGAGTTGGGCGAACTTTGCTCCAAAGTTTCTTTTCGTTTAAGAAACAATGGGGAACCATAGATTTTTCAAGCAGTGTGGCTGAGGATTAAATCACTACATTCTACAAGACTGACATGCTCTTTAAAAGAATGAACAACCCCACGTCCTGAAGAATTTTACAACCAAGTGCTTCATCGTCCTGAAATTGCCATGGAATTTCTCTTTCGGCTTTATAATCGTATCTGGAGAAATCATACTATCCCTGCTCTTTGGCTAGAAGTCATTGTCGACCGAGCTCTAAAAGAAGGAAAACCTCGAACTGCCCACTTGCTACATCTCTTACCATCTTCGTACGCAAATTGCTGGAACGCATGATAAATCAGCGTTTGACCTTGCAGTGCAGACGTCTGCCTACTTCAATCCAATGCAAGTTCAGTAGACACCGTTCAATTCGGGGCCTTCTCGTTGTGATGACATCAGATATATTCTTGCTTATACTACCTTTCATAAAAAAGGCCTCACTTGGAGGTACGGCAACAAACTACTTGGATGTACGAGTGCGTACATTCTGCGAACCCTGCCCTCTTGTAGATTTAGGGGAAAGATCTTCCCACTCGTGCGAAACGTTATTTAGAACATACTCTTCCATGTTGACGTTCCGTTGGTATCGAGCTGCCTAGCAGACATCTTGAAAGTGGCATTCCTCAAAGGTCGTTGCCGAGTGTCACTCTTCCATTTCCATAAACAGTATATCGTCGGCTGTGCGAGAACCTGCAAAGATATCGCTGTTTGTGGATGATGCAGTAGTCATCAAACCTGATATGTCTCCCCCTTAAATATCCTACTATGCTGAGTGGTAGATCATGGGGAAACTATTGCATTTGCATGATAATAAAGAGCACTTATCCGTTCAGTTCTGGATAACAATAGTATAGCATGTAGAGCAAGAGCTTTTCCTGTTCTGAGACCCCTTAACAGTATCCACAACACAGGTATCCGTATTTCCACAGAAACGTTAATTACTAGCAGAATTGACTAACTGCCGTCGGTCGGTTATCCATAAAACGAAGATGATAAATCCTGTTAGGGTATTATGCTCCAAAAGTTTTAGGTAATTTGAGCCATCCATCCAGTCGAACTAACTTCAATCTTCAATATCAGAACTCAAGTTTTCATAACATTACTCTCCCAGACGCCAGGTGCTAAATGTCCAAATCTGTTACGGAACCTTAATACCCTTTCCTTCCCACGATAAACCCCCCAAACAACCTCTTTCCACCGTCGAAACTCCTTCGCCCCAATATTGATCCCAGAATTACCAGCTTTCCCAAAATACTACTTCTCCCCTTGTATACCATATTCATTTTCATGATATGAGGGTAGCATGCCCATATCATATATTTATACACTGAATTTATATGGATAGGCATAAAGCAGACCAGGCTGCGAAATCAGCGACTAGGATGTCTAATACTGGTATTCCTACTGCAGATTTAAAGGCGCTCTATACTCAGTACAATGCAAACAGAGTGGCACAATGCCACTTTTCAGTTAAGGGCTCTTAAGGATTCTGTAAAGCCATGATGTTACTCGTCCTGGGCTGCTAGGCGCGGGGAAGTAATTTTAACGCGCCTTCACATCAACTGTGACATCATGTATACTCACAGCGAACGCAGACACAGAGCTTTCATATAACAAATATTTATTTACAAAGAAAACAACAAATATTTACAATGAATTTGCACTTTATACCCTAGCTCTGATAGACCTACAATCCCCTGATCGCGGGAGCGATCAAAACCCGATTGATGATCGGTTTCAATTGTGGCATTCGCCACTTCTGAAGCGCGCACAAAGCCAAGCTTCCGTGACCGGATGTCACACTGGGACACAAAGTTCGGACTGGCGTACCAACTGATGGTTTGCTTCGATCGCAGAAGCGATCGTACCTGATTGAGAATTGGCGTGAGTCGTGGCACTCAACCACTCCTCACCTCGGAGCACGCACACAGCATCGCTCCCATGTGACCGCTGTCACTCAAGGACACAAAGTCCTCCACAGGCTCGTCAACACGTGACTTGCCTCGCGAGCCCTGCCCGCCGCAGCACCGTCGTGGCGCCAAGTTTTTTGCAACTTCACGAGGTTCTCCCACTGTCTCCAGATCCCACCCACTGTCTAGAATGTGCACTCCCTTATATAGTCGAGGCTCACGTGACCTATTACATCACGCCGCCCACGCTGGGCCCTATTGCTGGCCATGAGGGTTTGGGTCTCCGTTTCTTAAGACCGGAGGACCCCAAAGCCTCGTGTCTCCAGTTTCCGCTTCTTGCTTTAAGGAAAAGCCCTTCTCTCCCTCCTTTTACAAGGAGTTTCCTCTTACTAATCCCTTATTACGCGTCCCCAAATAGATGCCACGAGGCACGCTGGCTAATACGTTACACAACTATTGCCACTGTCGCATGGCTTCCTTCTGCGAGGTGAACTTCCTTTCATCTACTGCACTTGTAAGACGGACCTTCCCTTGGAATAAGACCGCAGCCGACAGCCGACCTAGACAGTTAGCAGCTCTCTACCGGGAGGTACATTTGTTACTGCGGGAAAGTGGATATTTCCATTTGGTTTAAGAGAAAAGGACAATATTCTTTCCATGTATGTTATTTAGTCTCTATGCTGTATACACGGTAATTGTGCCCACGGAGATGGGGTATGGAACACACTGTGCTCTACATGGGAGGTGCGGGCCCCTGTGGCCGACCCGGAGACCCGCCCAGGCCAGCGCCGCGGCCAGAACGAACAGTTCCGCAAGGCCAAGGAGCGGGGCGAGCAGTGTCGCTTTTGCACTGAGACAGCGAAGCGCTGGCTATGCGATACGAAGATGAACTACCGACAGCCCACACCTACTTTTCCCGCCGTAAAGGCGGGAATTGCGAAGTCTCGCGCAGAGGACGGTCGCAGAGGACGGTCCCCGAGCCGAGGAAGCGGCGAAGTGGTGCGCTTCTCGGCAGTTGAACTGTGCGAGTTAGTGAGTGCGCTTCTACGACGTGTTGACGTTGCGATAGTGTTTTCTGGTGGACGGTAACAACTGTGCTACGTTTGGGGCATCTACTGGTATTTCAGTGACTTGGTTTGTATTTTGGATTGCAACTTTTGGATTTCTGGCTGATTGTAATATATACGTTGACAAATAACTCTTTTTATTCTAACCCTGGCTTTCCAATACATCCAATACACTCTACACAGCAAAACTTGTATTATTTTTTAAAATAATTCTTGAACTTTTGTATAATAGATTTTATTCCATCTTTAGGTCATAAATCTAAATTTTATGTGGCTTTTAGCAGCGTGATAGTTGCAGCTGCAACGGTCCTTTTATATTATAATTTATATAACGGTTTTAAATTATTTGACAGGAGAATTAATTACCATAGCTGTTGAAGCACTCTTTAAAGCCCAATCAATCAAGCGAGTGAACTTGTTTTAAGCCTTCAATATTAAAGCTAGATACTTCTTTCTCAGAGCAATCTATTCTTCAATAGTAGATACTTAAAATATTTCATGTACATTGTGTTAAAAAATATAGGTAATTTGATTATTTTAGGATAAGTTTTATGAAATGTCAAAGAAAACAAAATATGGCTTGATTGATGGCAATTCAAAGCAACATTATTTTTATTAAAATGCTTTCTTCGACTAGAGCAAAGTAATCCTACAAACACGGTATGATTCCATTATCATATAAACCAAGAGAAAGAATGGGACGATAGATATATAAATAATATTAAAAGTTCCTTAAATAGATGTCGACATTATGGGTAAATTTATAGTTTGTTGACAGGTTTGAAACAAATGGGTACAGGAAAATGATACACAATCTGTGAATAAATAAAATAATACAACCTGTGAAATTTTGAAAATTGAATTTTCTAAAATTACAAATTCGAATTTTCCGTGCTTCTTTTGCTGAAGAGCTCATCGCGAGATTCCAGAAGAGTTAATTGAATACATTTTTAATATTAGAGGTAAAAATGTGGGGATGTGTTCATCCGTTTCTTATTATTACTGCAAATTTTAAAACATATCTATATGTAATTTTCCTCGGGGAATTAATATATTTATGAATTAATATATTAATAACATGTTTTAGGCATTAAGCTGTGGGTCCCTTTCAAAATTTGCGGAGAGGCTATGACTTAGGTATGTACTTAGATTTATTTTCATTTTGATTTATTCGTCGAGAAACAGTAACAACTGTATGTGTTGTGTGCGGAAGAACTACAAATATTTTCCTGTGGTCCAGAACCTTTTCCCCACATGATCTCGAACCCAGGAAAATTAATATGTGATTAGGAAATCAATGTGCGAATTCAGTAAAATCAGTGATCAGAGCTAAAAAAGTATTCAAACTTTCACTTGAATGATGAAGGAAAATCAACTACCGGGAATGTTTTGAAATTAATTGGTGAACGTTTGATATCGGAGAGAAATCTTTTATATGACCGTTTCATACTTCATCATTGTAATCGATTAGAGTTTCTAGTCTTATTTTCTTAGAGTAAAAAAAGCCCTCGACCTTTGTAATGGACCGATATAATGGAAATGTCACGTATGACGATATGTTGAAAGATCGATTGACTTTCGTTATTCAAGATACCAATTTAAGAAAAAAGTTCCTTCATAAGAATCCTGACACATTGGATGTTGAAAATCAAGTTCAAATTTGTAAAGCCAATGAACTTCCAGAGCTACGTCTGAAGAGTATTTATAATGAAGATAAAACAGTAAATAAGATCTCAAAAAAAGTCCCAAAAAATCAGCAAGCAATTATGTCGGTTTTGTGGTGGTAAACACGACTATGAAGGAATTGTGTCCAGAAAAGGACAAGACTTGTGTTATTTGTCAAGGTCGAAATCTTTTTGCAAGAGTTTGTTTGAAAAATAAGAAGAAAAAGGAAGGTGGTACAGACAACATGAAAGGGAGACACAAAACCATTAAGGAAATCAAGAAATGGGAATAAACTTCAGATGTCAGCAGTTGTGAATCAGATTTTGAGGAGAACTCATTGGAAGTGTTTAAAATGGAATCAATCAAGGACAATGGAAGGAAGAGGACTGCAATAGATCTGTTTTTCGTAAATCAATGGAAGAAAGTTTATTGTGATCTAGGTACCTGCTCCCATTCACATGTTATAGGTTATCTGAACTATTGTACGTTAACAGGAACCTGCACCAAAACTTAATGCTTATTTGGAACAGTTGAGGAATGTTGGTGGAAGACGTGTTGAAGTATTGGGGTAAGCAGATATTTTGTATAGGAGAAAGGAGGAACAATTCGTTCTCACGTTTCTCGTGGTTAATGTCATGGCCCTTTATTATCAGAGAAACCAATGGGTTCGTTTTGGTGAAATATTGCTTTGAAATAAATACAGAGAAGGAAATGAGAGAATTGGAAGAGGGTCGTAAAGCAGCGACATCAATCAGTTTTCATTGGTATTGGGTAATTGCCCGGTGAAGTTTATCTCGAAGTCAATGAGAAAATAGAACCAGTGGTTCAACCAGCAAGAAAAGTGCCCATCATTAAGGAATGATTTAAAGAAAGAACTATCCAGTCTGGAGAAGGACGGAATCGTGACTCAGCAACTCAACAATACAGAATGGGTGAGCAATATTTTACTTGTTTAGAAAAATATTAACGCGCTGAGGATTTGTATAGATCCGGTACCATTGACGAAACAATAAAGTGCCCTTTCTTTCAGATTACAACTCTTGATGAAATTCTACCTGAGATAGGAAAAGCTAGTGTTTTCAACCCCAGATACAAAAAAGTATTTTGACAGATAATATTAACGGAGGAGAGTAGCACGTGCACGACCTTCTGGATCCCATTTGGGAGATACAGATGCCTGAGGATTCCTTATGGAATATTATCGTCACCAGAAATGTTTGCACAGAAAATGTTACAAATTACTCAGGATTTGAAAGGCATTAAAGTATTAGTTGATGACATTCTAATTTATGGATGTGGTGATTCTTTACATGAGGCGTTGAGAGATTATAACTGTAATTTGGAGAATCTCCTAATACGATTGGAAACAGCACATTGCAAGATCAACAAAGATAAAACCAAGCTGTGCCAAACCTCTGTAAAATTGTTTGGTCACATTTTGACAAGTGAAGGTTTACCACCTGACCCAGATAAAACAAATTCGGTTACAAAAATGCCTTCCCCAAAGAACAAGACAAGGCTTCGGTTTTTAGATATGGTGACATACTTGAGACGGTATTTTGAGAATATGACCGAGGAACTCGCATCTTGAAACTTACAAGGGACGATTTAGACTGGTATTGGATCAGCGAGGAAGAAAATACTTTAAAGAGGATTGAGAATAATGGTAGCAAATATCATTTTCATGTTAACCAATCAGTGACTAGAATGTGATGCTAGCTCTTCAGGCTTTGGGATCGCTGTTAATCAGAAGGATAAAGTGGTTGGATATTTTTCTAGGGCGCTCACAAAAACAGAAAAAGTTATGCTCAGATTGAAAAGTAGCTTTTGACTATAGTTTTTGGATGCACAAGATTTGAACAACTATTGGCTGGTAATAAACAAATTATAATAAAAACTGGCCACAAGCCCTTGACTTCAATTTTCAAGGAACCCTTATCGATAGCATCTAAAATACTACGACTAATGTTGATGGCGTTACAGAGATACCACCTGGAAGTACAATTTGTGAAAGGAAAAGAGAATGTGGTTGCGGATGCTTTATAAAGGGCATATGTTGGAAATGATTATGAAAAATAGATGTGGGGTATAAAAGTATTTTTGAACTAAAAAGGAATTCACCAATCTTTCAAAACTTAGGCAAGATAGATTTAGAGGAATTGTTGCAGATATTACCTGAGAAGTTGAAGAAATTAGATGTTCCTCGAAAAATGATTTAACAATGCGAAAACTAGTAGATTATATCCAAAATGATTTTCTGAGTTATTATTCTGAAATGGAAGATTCATTTAAACTATTTTATAAAACAAGAATGAAGTGATGACACACAAAGATATCATCGTCACGAATGACAGGATATCAATTCCTCTTTTATTACGACAGAAGATTTCGGAGAAATTATACATCGCTTATTCTGGAATAGAATTAACTCTTAAACTGGCAAAGGATACACATTTTTTGTCCAGGAATGTCTACCCTGATTACTTAGTACATACAAGGTTGGGAAGTCTGTATGAAATTAATGAAGTCCAAACAACATCCTCCGTTGCAATCTCACGAGGCACCAGAATATTAATTTCAGCTCGATTCGATGGACTTGTCTTTGACGAATGCAAGGGTCGGAAAAAGAAGATTTGGGGTTACTGTGGATCACTGTTCATATTTTTTCTTAGCTAGATGAGCTACAGAATCTATCAGCAGATACTTTGGTTAAAATTTGTAAAACGAATTTCAGTCGCCATTTCGTACCAAAAAATTTTGCTTCCTTGACTTCATTCACATAATATTTTCTTGTAGCTACACATTCATGAGAACCACTTTGCCTCTAAAACTTTCTCTCGGTACTCTCACATAAATTTATCTGTAATTCATTTTCAAGTTCACTAACTATTTTTGATGCATTGAATCGCGGATTTTTCTTCACTTTCCGTAGAATTGCACGACTAAGTTTATTTGACGTCCAAATTCTCAAGTTGTTCAATATTTTCTTTACAGTAAATCTATTCTTGATCTGTTTAAATTATGAGAAATTTCCCGCAGGGATTAGCATTAATTATGTAATCTGATTTTTTTTTCTCTTGCAAAGACGTATTCTTCCCTTTACGACCCATTTATTATTTTCATAAAACACACAGACGCCTCCGAGTATCTATCAGACACAATGCAAGACCATAGCGTCACAAATTTACCACGTGTCAGGCGTAGGGGAGCTAAAACCGTTAGAGTTATCCTTGCTGTACGAATACTTTTTGGTCCCCAGATTTCACATTTCAGGAAGTTTCAACAGTTCTGTCTGCTTTGTACATGTGTTTTTTCTGCTAGTTTTGATATTAACTTTTCGGTACACTTAGGGGAATACTCTGATGGAAATATCTTTTGCTATAAGGTAATTATTGTATAATAATTACAATAATTGTTAAAATGCACTGGTGTACAAATACTTTTTACACTCACTGTACGTCATTCCTAGGGCTCGGACTTTCAGATAAAACGTATTTTTCCCTTTTAATCGATATCGGTTAAAGTTCGGTGGAAATTTAAGAAGCGCCCTATGGTTTTCGTGTGGCCCAATGATTTCCTTACAGCAAAACAGAGAATTTTTCACACTACATCCATAGAGCCCCGCATTTCTAAAATCTTTTTTAACCCTTTTAAATTGTCTATTTCCTGTCTTTACTATTTGCACTATATTTAAATCTGCTAATGGTCTGTTGAGTTTGTTTATTCTCAGCTTTTCTTTATTAGAAACCTGAAAAAAAGTTTATCCTGAAAACCCTGTAGAGAATTTGTCAAAATCTCGCTATATTAACTCCATAAACCATTACCTAATAAATTATGTTTGTCTACTTGTAATCACCGTAAGTCGCTGTACACTCAAAACAGCTCACACAGAACTCGTCAACCAGGTATATTAGCATACGCAACTGTGCCATCTATCTTCTTAATTCCAGATACCTTAGTGGCCTAAATCCAGCATGGGCTTGAAAGGTGCTGCTCCACGTGTCGGTGTTGGGAATCATTTGCAACACATTAGAAAGAGTATGGTATAATACACAGTAAAAGTTCGGTTTGTATCCTACGCCAGGATTCCCGGTTGTTGTAGCTGAAATCCAATTCTCTTAATGACGTCAGCTCTCGGGCACTCGCTGGGGCCTCTCTTCGTCTGTTAACGGGTTAAGAAGTTCATTCGATGACAGACCACTCGCACGTAATTAAAATGATTTTCTTTTAATGTTTACGTGTCAAGGGACATTAGCCGAAAATTAATGGTTGTGCAACACCGCAACAAGCCACGAACCGCCACTGAATGAACTTAATGTGGCATTTAATTTACTTATATGGATATACTATTTGAGGTTTGAATTGTGAAACCCAGAAATTTTGGTACCTTATTATCAGCCAATTGCATGTTGTTCATTTTGAATGGCACATGCGATTGCCTGTTTGAAATGCAAAACTTCATTGAAACGGCTATTCCTTCGTTTACTATTAGTGTATCTGTACAGAACTAATTTGAAACATCAGAAATCATTCCACTTGTTTCTTTTTCACAAACAATAATCGTGCCATTAGCAAAGAGAACTGAACTTCCCTGACTAATGGACGAAGGAATATCGTTTAAGCATGGATGAATAGGAATATTGTTTAAGCACGGCGTTGTTCTATGGTTTAAGTATAATATTAAAAAAAATGGGTCCTAAGATTGAACCCTGCGGGACACTATGTTCAATTGTCGAAATATAGAAAATATGACTAAATAATGTTCTTTCGTGAGGCACTTCAGTTGTGTAACGTTAAAAAAACTGATACATATTCAGTACTTATGTTTAATGGTTAAGATGATATTTTGCATTTTATTGTGGATTGCCATCCCTCATTGTTTTCTGACAATCTTGAAGCCCAGTTTTGGGTTTTTGGACGTTAAAAACTACTTGATGTCCAATAATTTTCTGCAATCAATTTTTAACAAACAAACTTGGTGAGGTACACAATTTCCACACAGAGTGCATTTTTGTTATACTTACTAATACATGTCGCGTTGTTGCTACATAATTGCAGTATTATTGGTAAAGCAAACAGGTGAGTATGTTTTATCGAAAAATTAATTGTCTCACACTAATTGCTAGGTAAAGTACATTTACTTTATAATTTTTGATAGAAACGTTTTGCGTAGTCTGCAGATATGCTATACTTTGAAACCATACATGTGTTATTAAACTACTTTTATTTTGCTTTTGTAAAAGCTTGCAAGACACCATTGTTACCAACAGAACGAAATTTCGTAAAGAATCGCTATCCCGAAGCTATGAACTGACACGGTTGACATTTAGCGGGAATCACGTGATTCACAAACAGATTGAGATACAACTTGTGTCCGTGTTGACCTCGAACGGCTGTGTGAATGGGTGCCGTGAGGGTTTGATGCAAGTGCAACAAATGTATTTTTTTACCAATCAATTGGTGATCGTGTTGTTTGACAGTTAATGTTGACAAGCCAACGAAGAATTGACGCAGTCTTTCAAGATTAGTTGACACTTCCACGTTTTAGAGATAATTAACTTTTTCCCTATGAAGGGAAGCGATTTAAAGTAAAATAGGCTATGGCTTCCAACATGGCAGCCATTATTTTTCGTCGTGTCAATTTTTGCGGAAACAACGCATTGAAAGAGTGTCTTTAAAACATCGTGTTTTATCTTTTCACGGTGTGAATTTCTGAAGCGAGATGACATGTTCGTGTGCTTGTAATGTAGAGATGTGCACTTGTTTTACAGTGTTCCATTTCTGACCATCTGTTGCAACTTGTTTACAAAATGTGCACAGGTTAGATGACAGTCATTATTTCTCGGTAATGTCTCTTATAAATAATTTTATGGTATCTATTAGTCATACTTCCGTGAAATAATTCGTTATTTGTTCTGTTTAGGCTGAGATGATAACACATGAATACATCTATAATGATGAGTCAACCTAGAAAAATAAAAATAACCGATCTTAACCCACATCTCATTTGTGTTTTGTGTGGTGGTTATTACGTTGATGCTACAACTATAATTGAATGTTTGCATTCGTGTAAGTATTATTTTTCTTATGTTTTGTTCATGAAATTTTATGCTCTGTATATGTTGAGAAAACTTCTTGCATTAGTGAAGTCAAGTCTATATGACATTGAATTTTTTGGTCAAATTAATATCCAAATGTATATACCTTATTTATGTATGGCTGTATTTGTAATCTGTGTGACTTAATTTTGTATATACGATTACTACATTAATGTATGCTTTAATTAGAATTTATGGTCGTAGGTTGTTTTAATTTCTTTGTTTTTTAGTTTGCAAAGCCTGCATTGTCCGATACCTGGAGTCGAATAAGTATTGCCCAATATGTGATGTTCAAGTGCACAAAACAAAACCACTTCAAAATATCCGTGCTGACAAAACCTTGCAAAATATGGTTTATAAACTGGTTCCGGGCTTGTACCAAAGTGAGTTTATTTTCCTGATGAAATGTAAATATTTTTATTGGTGTCTAGTTCAGAATTTTAGTTCTTTTGTATGCTGGGTGTAAGAACATGACAGTGGTTTGACATGGCAAGCATGAACATAAATTTGTGGCATGTACAACAGTTTACATTTGCTGATAATTTTACTCTGGAGACAGTGAGTGAGTTATTTATTTAATTCAAAGAACATTTAAAGAAGTGTGTGTGACGTGTAGGAAAGAAGTACCATCTGTGTTGTTTTTTTTTTGATTGAGTTCCATTTCAATGTTTTAAATCATTTCTGTCATTGTTAAAATCAGATGATGCGAGTAAAACATTGCTGATTTAAATAAAAATAAATTTAAAATTATTATATTAGTTATGTTAATTTCAAAGAACTAACAATTATAAACTGTATTTAGAAATTTAGATGTAAATATATCTAGATTTATTTCCTCGAGGTGATCTGCCTGGGAGAAGTGCAAGATGATTTCACCACGCCTCCAGTATTAATCATTGACCTTGTTTGTGTGTGTGTTTTTCTCCGAAATTGCTGAGTTATGAATCAAAAATCTTTTCTTGCACTTATCTCTTATATATTTGTTCTACATGTTAATTTACTACAGTTTTTGGAAAGTCTTTGGACGTGACATTAGTAAAACATTGTTAAAACATGTATTGCAGTAATAAAGAGAGGGTGGTTAGAATGCACTGGAACAAAAACCTAACCAAGACTTTAAACTTATATTGCGGATCAGTTGGTTGAATTGTTACCCCCTTGAATAATTCAATTGAGCTATAATAGCAGGTAGATTTTTATTTCAATGTGATTTAAATTTAAAACTCGGATATTCTTTTTAATCATGATTTTTAAAAACCCTTATTTTTGCTAATTATTTTGTGTTTTTACTTTAAATGTTTCTTTCCATAAAGTACGATTTATAGCACTGTCCCTGATTTATAATAGTAATATTTATCTCGTGTGTGAAATCAGGCTTGAAGAAAGTTAGAAACGTGAGGAAATTCTAATGTCTTTATCTCATTTTTTTTTTTTTGTTTTTATTTTCTTAGGTTTTCTCATTTGTGGGATTGTCTCTCCTCAGTAGTTGTTTGTTTTTTGAGAATGCATACATTGAGGGGAAGTGTATTGATATGATCTAAAAACAAACCATATTATATATTTATAACGGTTAAAATTTAGTATAAGGTACACCCTTAGAGAAGCGTGGCGGCGGGGCGTAAGCCATAATTACTGTACGTGCTCTAATAGAAAGGAATAAAACTTTCGGATAGGTTTCGTGGTTGGCCCATCATATGCTTTGTCCCTGCCGCATTGTAACGCCAATTTACTTTCAAAGGCAAGTTTTCTCGCTTCGGTCACCCGGATCCAAGTCACGGCGAGGCTCGGGCCTTCGGCCCTCATGTTCACTATAAACATCCTGGAGTCTATCCAACGCATAATTACCAATTTACTTCTATAAGACATCACGTTTCAAGAAAGCCTCCAGAATTCTATCTGCCTAGTTAACCCTGGAACGGTGCGAAGTGCTGGTTTAAATGACTTCCTTAGGTTGTACCGTACATTTCAGCCTTTATAACAAACCATACAATATATTTATTACCTGTTTCTAATGTTTAAGGATGAAAATTCTGTTTATAAATAAAATGAGAATCCATATCAGCATTAGCTGTATGCGTCATAAGAAACTAATTTTGAAGTTCTAATTAGTATGGAAGAGAAAATAAATAATATTTTAAGTAGTATACAAAAAAAATAAATCCCTAAGGTGATTGTCATATGTTTATGAAAATGCTTGCCCTAGATTAAATAAATCATATAACTTACTTGTAAATGAAAAATCAAGCAATATTTCTAGTTAAGTAGAGGCCAAACGAATAATATGGATAACGATTCTACAAAATTATATGCCAAATTTTAGGTGAAAACAATATTTGCTTTTCTAAAATTTAAAGATTGATGAATACTCCATAATGTAAAAGATTTAAATACTTAGTACATTGTACTTAATTTTAGGCAAATGTATGTTTTAATTTATATTGAATTGAAAAGTGATGATACTTGGCTGACATCAGCCAATTGTACATTGTGATTTTCAGTTGTTACATACAAACTTTTTTTGAAATATAACATTTCGTTGAAACATTTTAAATCTTTTACTGACTAATTCTAAAGTACTCAAAATATACTGTAGTATCAAAATGTGTCTCCTTTGTAATGTCAGGAGAGCGAAGTGCTTTTGTCCTGTTTCTGACTAAAGAAGCATATCGTGTATTTTATCAATGCCTCATTGACTTGATGGGTGCTGCAAAATTGAATGCTGTAATTGAGGAGGTCATTGTAAAAAGGGTGTATACCTGTCTACAACCATTTTAGGGAGACTGTTTTTGGATTCCTTATGATTTTCTTTATAAATGTGCAGTATTTTATTACAAAATTTTTGAATTTGTATTCACAATGATATAAAGAATGCTGAGCACTGTGCCCGTTTTGCTTGTTGACGAGGTTTTGTTATTTGACTTGTGTATGGTGAGTTACTATTGACATGTTATTACTTTAAAGTATTTGAAACTGATATCAGTTTACTTTCATTCTGTTATGTCAAAAAAATTCAAGAAACCTTTTATGTTGTTAGATGTAGGACTGTTTTTTTTCCCCATTATTCCAGTAAAAATGTACTATATACTGTATTTGAAAACCTGTCTGACATATCTCCTTAATAAGGTCATATAATCTTAATATTAATTTCACATATTTCTTTATTAATTTAGGAAAATGTATTGCATAATTATATTACATTGCATAATTTCATAATGTTGCATCCTAGAGTTATAGTCTAGAAAATGTTTCTAACTTCATTGTCTCAAAACATGGTAGTTAAGTATGTGCCCTCAAAATGTGAAAGTTCAGCCAGTTCATTGTAAAAATTACAGAAACCACCTCAGTTGTCATTCTGTTCTCTTGGCATGGTTACTGAAATAAATGAATGAATGCCAAAGAATGTCCAACTTGTACCAACTTGTCTCCAATTTATGCCACGAAACAGAATGAGTTCATTGATGTATCTTTTTGGTATTTGAATGCTCATATGTTCTTACTTGAACTGTTGGCCATGTGCTTAGCCATGGCCTACATGAGTTCCTTTCATTCCATACATGGAATGCTGTAACCAACATTTTTGATGTGCAATGCAGGAATTCTTTCTGTTCTCTCTCTCCCTACCTTGTAAGATATTTCTTATCCTTTATTAATTCTTTTCTTCAGACATGGCCAGTCTCACAATTCTCAAAGGGTAGTCAAGTTGTTGTTCATTAATTGTTAAAAATTTATTTTAGTACTAAATATGCAATGTGAAATTGAAGGCATGATTTTATAACACTACTTGTTTTTTGTCCAAAAATCCAACTGGTCTTTTTAAATCTTTTAAATGTTTCATTTTAAACTTGTGATGCTATTTTTGTATTCATTTTATGATATGTACCTAAAGATGTGAACATGTCTGTCCATGAAATGTGAAATTGTGTTTCTTTCAATTAATGTTGAAATAAATACATATGTTTTAATAATTTTTAGTAATTGTTCTCAATAATTAAGAATTCCCAACTTACAATTGGAAGAAAGGACAATTGCCACTGGTTCTAAAACACGTATGGTTTGTCTTAGAAACATATTTTTTTTTAGTTTCGTAGAGAATGTTGGTTTTCAATTTTTATCTTTACAGCTTGTTTGACAAACAACAGATTGGAAGATATATATGTGATTTCTGTTGGAGCAGCTGTGGTAATTCATGGTTTATTGGTATCCAGCCACAATCACTTTGAAAGAAACTTATTATTGTTTGGACAGAGGAGTCATTACTTCATAACACCATTAACATTAAAGTTCTTCAAAACAAAAAAATCATGGTTACTTGGCATTTAAAAAATGTTGTTCATTATTTTTTGAGATATTTAACATCAAATAGTTCTTGTAAGATTTTAAATTATAAATTTTCAACCAGACTGATGAAAAAATTAGAATTGAGGGAGGGTTGGAAAAAGGACATACAAATTGATTATTGTAGTCAAACCATAATTAACATTAACCTCCTGGGATTATGTTCTTTCTTTAATGCTATAGAGAGTGCGTCTAGCTTCAATTTCCATACTGCCTTGTTTAATTAATATGGAGATTGGGAGATATAATGGTTTTTATAGGCATCATGGTAAATAGTCTCTGACAAGATGAGTTTTGTACTTAATACTCTTATATATGAAGTTGTATTGGATTATGGCACCTCACGTTTTTAATTCAAAATGTATTTTTGATGTCTTTCATATGAATTGATGTTCATTTAGTTCACGATATCGACAACCAGTGACCTTTCCATGTGAGCATCCACCTCCTTTAAGTATCTCTAAATCACATGCTTTTACCAAGAACGTAAGGTGATCAGTTGTGAGGGATTTTACTGTTTTGTTAAATCAAAGGAAGGCATAAATCTGGAATGAGAGGGTTGTTTAAAACTTATTCCATTTTTGAATTTTATTTCCTTAAAGTAATGCTGAAAGAAAGCGTTTACATTTTGGAGTTTCCAATTCTATTACATGGTCTATTTTTAATTTTTCTATGTGAAAATGTTTGTTTTGTTGTATAAAAAATATGTATATATTTGTCGAGTGTGTACCTTGCTGTAATAAAACTTCCTAAACCAACATGTGAAGCTAGAATTTGAATTTTTATTATTATTATTATTATTATTTATTATTTATTATTATTTTAGATGAAATGCATCGTAGACGTGACTTCTATGCTAAACATCTTGAAGCAATTCCTACAAGTAATGAAGATGGAGGAGAAGTCAGTGAGAATTCAGATATATATACACCTGATGAATCATTCAGTTTATCATTACAGTACCTAAATACTGAAGAAGATGACTTTTCTGGGGTGAGAATATTTTTGTTTTTTTCCCAAGATTTATATGAAACAATGTTGAATGGTTTTCCTATTTAATTGCAGTGGTCTTGTTGAGTATTATGAAGCCTTGCATTTCTTTCTTTAACCCTTCAACATGGGGCTCTGGAGTTGTGTGAGGGCATTTCAAGTTGTCTTTATGTGAAATGTGTAGTTGGCGGCACAATGAGAGCATCCATCAAACTGAGTGCATCCACTGCGGTCTGCTGTGGGATCGTCTCTGTTCAGGTGGCATTGCTCTTTCCTACTCTAAAATGCACTGTATTCTGAAACAGTTATACAATGCATTGCATCTTCAGAATAATGGTACGGAAATTGGGAAAACGGGAAATAATAACTGTATAACAAGTTGATTAATTTGTCATATACATCAGTGTTTGAACAAACCAAAATTACAATTATTATAAATATTAATACACATTTTTATCCTCAAATATTTTGAAATAATGAAATAATATGGATATTTGGCAGTCGCAATAATGTAATATGCTAAGTAGCATTTAGAAAATGGATGAACTCTAAATAAATTAATTTAAACTACAACCACAAAGAAATATAAAATATTAGTATTGAAAACCACACAATAAGAAGGCAAGTATGCTTTAACACAGCAAACATGGTGGCCAGCAACTGAGAAAGACACACTGCATATGAGAGGAAATGCAGGTGAAGGCCCCTTCCCCCTGCAGAAGGATGGCATACAGCGAGTAGAAGTAAAAGGGAATTGTCCGCTGAAGAAGGCGTTCCATGCTGAAGTGTTAACTTTACAAGTCTTTCTGGGTGAAAGAATAACAAACAAGTTCTTTAAATAATCTTCATCATTAAATGTGTAAATGAGCATTTACAATTTATGTAGATTCTGAGCTTGTAGAGCTTAGTAAATTAACAAATCATTTCTTTTCGCTTTCTAAAAATAAAAAATAAAAATTGTTATTATTATTAACATTTTTCAACGAAAACTCAACTCGTTTACTTCTGCCTCACTAAAGCAGAGGGAAATGTGTCTAAGCTAGCATATATTTGTACAGAAGTTAACCATGTTTTAATTTATACTTTTTTTTCTACTAAATAATTAAAATAGTTTAGAGCCTTTTTGAGTAGAATTCTCTTCTACATTATGAACTGACCAGAAATGAAAAATAATACTTACAGGAAGATTTAAAAATATTGATGTAAAAGTGACTTTTGGTGAATTTTATTGTGTACTGCTGACTTACTTTGTGACCCAATTATTTATTAATTTATTTATTACTTTCTGTACATTGTACAGACAGATAATTCAGATAATGTCCTTGATCATTACTAGGGAGTGAATTTCTATGATTTTGCATATTTTTGCCTGTTGCTCCAGGGTATAGCAAGGTGAAATTTCTTGACGTTTGGTTAGAATTGGATTTTGTGTAGGTTAATATGTTAGTGTATATTTGGCCATTTTTTTTCTGTTGGTGCATATTCGCGTAATTATAGGAGCATATTTTTCATTTCTCGTTAAAATATAGAAAACATTTCATGTTTTCATAGAATTTATTTATTTGTGAACTTTCATTGATTAGAAAAGTTTTTCACAATTTGCTTTTCTTTTCTATGGATGATAAAGTACTTCTGCAAATGTAGGATATTTCTTGCTATCATTTTTTTTAACCAGGCAGAAAAAGTGAAAGAAGACCTACAATGTACTTCACTAAGGCACATATTTACTTAAGTTATTTCTCCCGAGATGAAAGTTAGGTTTTATTATGTTAGCACAAAAATATATTTTTGTGAAAAAAAGAAAAGAAAAAAACACACACACATAATTGAGCTCTCCCCCACCTTGCCCTTTTTCTCAACACTTTCATTCTTACAAATGTGTGAACATTTCATATTGAAATGAACTCCCTTCTTGAGTTAATTTAAGTAAATAAAATATAAAACATGGATGATAATTTATATATTGTAATTCTTCTTCTGCTAGTTACATTATTAAGCCCACAAATCTCTTATTATTTTCTCCCAAGAAATTGCCTCCAGTGGTCTATTTGATTGTCTTCTATTGTTACTTAAATATTCAATTTGCACATTTGCTTTGGAGAATGCCACCTTCATCTTCTTCCCTTGAATTCCTATTTGTACCCATTCCTGGAATCCAAGTCTGCTCCTTCTGTAGAGATGCCCAGCAGTCGTCTTCAGTCACATCCATTACATTTCTCTGCTTCCATATTCCTTATTTCTGTATTCTTGTTACTTTCTTGAGGTAATTTTTTGTTCTGTAAAATGCATCTTAATTTAAAAGTGTAAGTTAAATTAAACAAAAGAAGCTCCTTCATAAGTCATTAAAGGAAAAACCTTTATACTACAATGACAACCACTTGTTTAACTTGTTTCTGTCCTTTTGCAAGTTATTAAATTATTCGTCCTTTGTTTAATACTATTATTTTTATCTCATAAAGGAGTTCTGGATTCATTTTCTATTGATGTTTTCAGAATTTTGAAGATTTCATTGCATATGTATTTTTGTAATGAAAATTTCTTTGGATACTAGGTTTTCAGAATATAATACCCTGCCATCTACATCTCAATCATCTCAATTTAATGTTTGATTTCATATTGTTGTAGGAGTATTCAAATAGACGCTTCCTGAGATGTCCAGCTGCTGTCACAGTATGTCACCTGCAGAAACTGATACGTGCAAAGTTCGGTCTTTCAATAGAGCACAGAGTTGATGTTCTGTGCATGGGGGAAACTCTTCAAGAAAATTTAACTCTCATGGATATTGCATATATATACAGATGGAAAAGGGTAAGTGCATGAGTATTCGTTCAAATGTAACTTGTTTGAAAACAAATAAGGTAAAAGCACCAGTGGCATCTCCTGAAAGGTCGGGTAGGTAATGCAAATAGTTTGTCAATAAAACACTGGTTTCTTTAACTACTTACTGAGACCTGGCGCTCAAGCCCCATTGTTTAGTTACTTTTTGATACCCAAAATTAACAAAGAAAATAGGAAGTAATAAGAAATATATTATATTATTGACCATATAGCAGGAACTCAGAATGTTACGGTATTTTTACACATCAGAAGATAAAAATATGGGAAAAAAATACTGTTGAGACACTAGAGCCTAAGGTGTCTCATTATAGACTGCACGTTGTTTCCGTATCAACATTTATGGAGATTTTAAGCTGTATCACTTAAGCCCCATCATGTGGGGCTATATTGATACAGTTTTGATTTTTGTTAAGAGTTGGGGTAAATCTTAACTTATTTTTTACTTATTACATGTCTTTTGCACCAAAAGGCATGTATACAGGTTTTTTTGTGTGTGTTTGCTGCAAATGGTATAGAAGATATGGTGAAAAGTTTGCTTTTCTGTATCTTAAAAGTCCTGATTTATCCTAATTCTCGGAAATTAGAACTTCACAACATTGTCTAGAAGCTCGAAGAAAGTTATACTAAAGATGTTTAATTGCTACATAAGTAACTCCCTCTGGTGAAAAAAAATTGAACCTCTTGCTACCATGCCTGGAAGCCAATTAACAAAATTATTGGAGCTGAGGCCTTGTATACCAGATGTGTTTGTAGAATCACATCAGTCACATGATTTGTATGCCATTATCCGCAAATAGGCACCCTTCTCAAAGGTCGGCCTTACAATGGAATCAAACATAGGGAATGCATGCTACTCTTTTACGCAAAACCACAGTGTTACATAACCAGGTTCTGTAATTGTCACAGTGGTCTGAAGCATCCAAGAAAGGACAATATATTTTGCGTAGAGAAAATGAGAAACGTGTACTGGAAAGGTTAGAAATCATAAAACCAACCAAGTAACAAAGGGATGCGATGCATCACTTGCAGCCATTGCTGCTACGCCAATGAAAAGCACCCCTATATATCCAATGTATATCATATTTATTTACTTGGTTTTACATTTCAAGCATACAATGTCTTTCTTCATATCACCACTTTTGCCACAATATTTTTCTTGATCTCTAATAAAAGTGCCATTTGGCATGTTTTTTGCAGTATCTCAGAATTTTTGTCATTAATTTCGGTTAACATTTTACATCAATTTACAAAATCAATCAGTCAATAAAAAATTAAATCTATTTACTAATATACACATCTGTGGTTGAAATATGACTTTGCTAAGTTCAAATGTTCACAATAACAGAATAAGGTGATAAACAGAATCACAAGAAATGTAATAGTGTCTCAAATGCAGTAGACAAGACCAGTCATTTGAATGCCTGTTGTTGAAGGTAAATCAAGAAGAGTGATCAAAACCTTAAGATATAAAAAAACTATACAAGTGTATCGGTATTTTAAAGAACACTAACAAGTATTAAAAAGACACAATATCGGCTAAATAAATCGACAGATGCACAGAGAGAAACTAAAACTGCAAAACATTCAATATAACTGCTTTTGTCATTCAATTTTTTTGCAAAAGTATGAAAGGAAAGTTGCACAGTCTTCTATGATTAAAATTTTGAACCTTGATGTGGTGCACAAAGATGTGTTGTTTTTCTTGAAATGGGGCACCTTTGTTCAAATGGGAGTTTCTTTGGGTAGCAAAAATAAAGTTAGAAAAATGCTTCGTTTCTTAAAGTTGCTTAACTTCCTATGTTTCGGTTTAAGGAGAATAACATCATATTTTGCTTAGTCTGACATTTGACAGTCATGACATCGATTCTTTCATCTGAAATACTTGAAGTCAAAATTTCCTCACTGCCTGTCTGCTGAGTGTACTCTTCTGGAGGGAATGCTAAATGTAGTTTCTATGTTGCATTAACAAATGGCTGGGAGGATGTTGAGATATTCCACAGTTTTTCCTTGACTTTTGTGCTGGTAGATGACCTCTCTGAATATTTGGGATAGAAAATATTGATTGTACTTTTTTCGGTCAGGTAAATTCGAACCTCATATTTGATGTGCCTACAGTATGTGGTGGTCAGGATTAGTCCGCATCGTGTGTCTGTATACCAAAACTGTAGCAATAATAGTGGCAGAATAGTGATTAACGTAATCAAGACTTTTTCTAATTATGTGGCCACCTATAATCTTAATATATTTAACCCTCTGCTATACTTACTGTTGACATAAATATATGTCTAGATGCAGGCAGACAGAGCGCCTGCATGTCCTTCATAAAGGGATGGGGGAATCACCAGATTTTTTCTTTCGTGTAGCATTACAATGTAACATTGTAGAAATGTAACAATGTCAGATTGCCTTTTCCTTTGTGAGGAGGGTCTTGAGAATTATGTTATAGAGAGATTACTTTACTAAGAAGGGACTGCTTTGATATCTACTGCTGGCAACATAACTGTAGGTTATGTTCATGCACTCAATTTATCAATGCTTTCATTTACAGTTCGCTAATTTGTATATGGCTTCACAACTGTCTCTGGCATTGCCATCGCCCTTCATGACTTAAATTTGTTTCCTGACCTATCAAACTGGTCCCTTCTCAGAGAAACTCCTCTATATGAATAAAACTTATAATCGGGATGCTTTTTCAAGATGCATGACCAATGACTGTGGCCTTTTACATGCTACGCTTCCTGCTCTGTTTGGGCTGAAAGTGATCTTTGCACAATATCACAATGGTTTGTGATACCCTTTGGTTATGCACACATTGTGCCCAGAAGGCTTGACATTCCATCTCTTAAATCCCAACGTTCTCTGAATGATCTGATCTTTACTAAAATTTTATAGCTGGTCATGTACAGTGTACACCCCTGTAAACATGTGCAAGCTGACAAATATTTTATCAATCAATGTGTTTCATGATAATACTGCATCTTTTTTATTTGATGCAAAGAGAATGTGAATTTTTGTAATTTTATATCTATTGAGTAGATGTTTGCCATTTGAATATTTGTTTACTAATTATTTTGTTTGGTTTCTATTTATATAGTTCGTTGAGTTACTTCTATATACTATTTGTGTTTTACTTCTAATATTCGTTCATTAATGAACAAATTGTCTGGATATTGTGATAAATAAATAATGGAAATATTTTTTATCAATGGTATGTTAATCAAGTCTATTAGATTACAAAGAAAATATTTGAATCTGACCATTTAAATTGTCTCAGTTTATTGTTAAGTGCGGCCAACTTTGCCAAATAATTCTGACAGATGTAACATTTAGGTTTTATTTAGTGGGCTTTATTACACAAATTTAAATTCAATTTGTAATCACACACAAATATAATATTTAAAAAATGGACAAGATTAGTTTTTACAAACGATAAAAATTTGATATGTATATGAGCAACTGAATGAGAAGTGCCTGAAGATGACAAGTATCATCCCACGCTGTCCAGTGTTTATCAGGAGAGGTGACTCAGGGCATCAACTGATATCATTGCAGTGCCACCAACCAGGAAGCCCTAGGTTTGAGACCTGACGATGGAAGGATTTTGAACACTAATTAGATAACTGGTCGAATTCTTGCTGTCTGGTGAAGAATTCTGGTGGCTAGCTGCTCTGAGCGGTAGTTTCCATTGTTTCTCAGATCAACACCGGGGGAATGTTGGGGCAGTATCCTAACAAATGGGCCAATGACCAGATGCGGTCATTCCGCCCTCTGCCTTGTTCAAGACCAGTTCAAGAAATATTTCAATTATTAATACAGTTCCCAATGACTGTTAGTCTATTATTACCAAGAAACTAAAAACAAAGATTTTTCCCTTCATTTTAAACAATCATCATGGTTTTATTTCCAGAAGAAATGTAGAATCCAATCTTGTATGTTATACCCAATATATTTTAAATTCTCTTGAAAATAATTATCAAGTTGATAGTGTCTATACTGATTTCAATGAGGCATTTGATTTTGTTGATTATAAAACACTTATCAAACTTTAATATTTTGGCATTTCAGCTCTCTTACTAGATTTGTTCAATAGTTATTTTAATGACCAGTCCAATTTGTCAGAATTAAAAATTTAACATTAAAAATCATAAAAGTAGTCTCTGGAGAAAATCAGGGTTTGCACCTTTGTCTTCTCCTGTTGTGTATATTATACTTGGGTGCTCAACACAAACATAATAATGATTTGTGTTCATCTGAGAAATATATAGAATTTTAACTGCATGCTGATCTAAATATTTATAAATCAATAAAATAAAGAACTGCTATTATTGACCACCAATTTTCTATTGATACATTGCATGATTAGTCTGTATAAATTGGAATTTTACTATATCCAGAAAAATGTTTGTCGAAAATTTTTTACTTGATTGAAATCCATGACTGCATCTAAATACTTCATTGGCTTTGAACTGATAACTGTCAAAACAGTTAAGGATTTGGGTATAGTTTTTGACAGTAAAATGACTTTTGAAGAACATATAAACTCAATAATTAATAAATGAATGGGATGTTTAGGTTTCGTGGCACAAACTTGTAGAGAACTAAATTCTGTTATAGTTTCGATATAATTTTATAATTACTGGTCAGTCCTATAATTATGTACGATCAACTGTTCGGTCCCCGTTTATGTAATGCTGCAAAAATTCTATTTTGAGATTTCAACGGAAATATACATTTTGGGATCCCCTGATACCGAAAAAGTGTTATGCTTTTTTTTCAAAACGTCTTTCAGTGAGTCAGTGAGTCATTCGTTGTCTCAGTCCGTCGGTCACAGTCGCAGTCTCAGTCCGTCGGTCACAGTCGCAGTCTCAGTCCGTCGGTCACAGTCGCAGTCTCAGTCCGTCGACCACAGTCGCAGTCTCAGTCCGTCGGTCACAATCGCAGCCTCAGTTCATCGGTCTCAGTCCGTCTGTCAGTCTCTCTGTCTCAGTGAGACTGTCAGTCACAGTCTCAGTCTGTCTGTCAGTAACAATCTGTCACAGTCTCAGTCAGTCGGTCCACACCAGTAGTACCTAAGCCATACATAGGATTTTTCCAAAATGCATATTCCTTGGGCAATGTGGGTAGACTCGAGGAACTGCGATTTTGAGAAACATTCTTCAAAATTTAGAGGTACTTTACATAAAGGACATTTCCAAAATTTTCTCAAAACTGGCTCCAAATTTTTTCTTTAAAATTCTCGTAAGAATAGAGTAAAATACATTTGTAAAGGTGGCATATATCCGATTTTCATAATTCACTCATTACGCAAAATTGCAAATGTTTGGATTTTTTCAGTGTCTTCTTACAGCTGCAGAATTAAAGATTTTTCCTTCAAATTAAATTTGTTCTTCAGAATTAGTTCTTTAATTAACATCGTACATTTTTTGAAAATCATAGTAGTTTTCACGCAATATTACATGCAATACTTGCAATTTTAAAGCCTTGCAAAAGCTTTATTGGATTTGTTATTGGAAAGCTTTATAGAATTGTTTCTATAAACTTGTGGTAGGGATAATGCTATAAGATGACATAAACGCCATATTGCTGTATTCTATAGTTTTTGAAAAATACAAAAATATAATGTTTTGACTTCTCTCATGTTTTTAATATTTACATTAGTGGCAATTTGTTCACATTATTGTATTTATGAGTACATATGCTTTAAATAATGTCTTATAAAGTTTCTCGAAAACTCAAGAGTTTTCTGTGAAAATGAGCTCAAAATTCCGTATTTTCAGAAACACTCAAACATCAGTTTTTCAAAAATGGCTTCAAATTTGTTCTTTAAACTTTGCTAATTGCACTGTTAAAAAATTACTTCAAGTTCATTTTGCAGTATTCTTAGTTTTTTTCTAAAATTACACAGGTATTTTTTTAAACTATTTCTCACATTAATATGCACATTTCCAGCTACTTGTAAACACTATTCTTTTTGCAAATTAAAGTACCTCATATAACATTAAATTAAGGTTTTGAAAAACTCAAAAATTTTATGTGAAGAGCTCCAATTTTCGCAATTACAGTAAAGCTTAAACACCATTTTCTTAAAAAGAGCTCCAAATTTGTCAATAAAAATTGCTATTTATGACGACTATTTATGATTTTTACTCTTCTTTGATATTTATAAAGTAACATTTCAGTTCTACTATCAAGAAATTCAAAAATTGAGAAAATGTAAAAAAAAAAAAAAATATACTTTGGGCAGCGATAGAGGATGGGGCAAGATCGTAAAGCCAGTCCACACCAAGGAAATTAGAAAACTTAACTACGAGAAAGTCTGTGCCATTCTGCAGCAACATTATTTTTGATAGTACGTGACTGGAAACAGTGCAACATACATTTTTCAGAATCCTAGACCTCCTAGATAGAATTCAAGACCTCTTTATAGATCATGACTATGAAAGTATATCAGGTGTCCCCACAATACTGTCATTTAGAAAAGCTAATGTTTGAGTGTTTTTGTTTGAACTGATAATGGGGAAAATTGAAAGTCCCGAACTATTGAGACATTTGGGATTTAACGAGCCAATGAAGAGTACTAGGAAGGGATATATGTTTGAAATATCTCTTTATACAGCATAGTATACATATTAACAGTGCTTGATTTATAAAATTTTAGGTCCGCCCCTAAAATTATTACTTTAATAGAAATAATTATATATTTATAGTATAATTTAATAATTATTCTCCAGGTTCTGGAACACTGTTCCGTCACGTTTGCCAGAAATCAAGCCCTGCATATAACAATCCCCAATAAGAATGTGTGGTTTCATGAATTGTTTATCTTGATGTAAATTTTATGCAAAGCGAATTTTTGAAATCGGGAAGAAAAAAAAGTTCTAATGTATGCCTAGATACGTAATACATTGTATTTGCACCTGTGTACCTACTTTTTTTGTAAATGGACAATATATACCCATAAATAAAATAATATATAATAAATAAAATAGGGTATTAACTTTCTCTGTCGTGTGTTGCTTTGTACCTCATCATAAGGACCATCTACTGCTGCACTTTTGCTCAAGAACATTTGAGTGTGTGATAACTAATTAAATAAATATTTAACTACTTTTTCTCTTTTTTTCTTTTTCTTTTTTCAACACTTTTGTTTCAAAAACAAAATATTTTAATTCTTTTGGTAGAGAGGTTTTTAAAAGCAGATCATTACGACCTCTCAGAATTCCTTGAAAACTGCATATGTGTTTACCCATCGGCAGTGCACAATTCATTCTTCACCTTGAGAGGAATTGTCAGTGTTCAAAGTGTAGCATTTTTCATGGTGAAACCGAGTATGGCTTCACAATGAATCTCCCATCTCTTCTTTATTCACTCAGTGTTAAACATAATGAGATACAGTAATGACATTATCAAAAGTAAAGTTTGACAAAAATTGAAGAATTATTTTTTATTTATATTTACTTTCTTGAAACTATTGAAAGAGCGTGTAATCAATATAAGTTGGCTATACACAGAGATTTTAACTTTCCAAATATTACGTGGTCAAAGAATGGTGTTTTTAGCTGGAACGAAGTGGAACGTGATTTGGTACGGATCTATAATGTTTTCCAATCTCATCCAGATGGTGACCGAACCAACCACAATTAGAGCTGGTCAGAATCCATCTCTATTGGACTTGCAGCTTGTGACAGATGAAAGCATTATTACTCTTCCTAGTATGAGACCAAATGTTGATTTGAGTGACCACACAGTGATAACATTTTTGTAAATAGACCATACTGTTCCAGGGCAGAAGCCACAAAGGTTGAATTACTACAAAGCTGATAACGATTTGATAAAGACAAACCTGGAATTAGATATTAAATCTAGTAGGATATTCAAGGATTACCATAGTTTCTGGGAAAGGATACACCAATTACTAAATGCATACTCGCTGAGTTTTAAGGTGAGGAGAAATGTAAATAAACTCTGGATTGATAGAGAAATAGTGAAGAAATATAGAGCAAAGCGAAGGGCATAGGTTACTTACAGAAGGATTGGAAAGGATAAGGATTACAAAATATACCAAGGAATTAATAACATCATGAAAGTGGGCAAAAGAATGCAAAATATCAGGAAGATTATTATCCAGGAGAGAAAGAAGCGAATGCACTCTTATATTAGAAGTCAAACTATGAACAAAACTAGCCCACCGATGTGTTTAGATGTAGAAGGTGAATTGATGTCTTCCTGAAAGAATGGCAGAGGTTTATGTGGATTACTTTCAGGAAGTCTATACCTTTAAACAGGATTATCCCCTTCCAACAGTTGATGACCTGGATATTATCACTTTTGAAAATGTGGATCATGGTTGTTCAGACACCACGTGGACTTGATGAGAGCTTAGCTGCAGGACATGATGGCATCCCTACAGTATTTCTGAAAAGATGTGCAACAAGAGTCGCTCCTACTTTGATGAAAATCTTTACGGATGCGGGCAAGGTCACGCAACACTTGGAAGTCCACTGTTGTCACCCCAATTTTTAAACAAAGGAAACAAACAAGTGCTCAATAACTATTGTCCTGTCAGTCTGATCAGCACAGTTGGTAAGGCATATTGTGCATGAGCTGCTTAACCATACAATGATTAATGAGGTTATTCCATAGTGACAACATGGTGGATCCACAACCACCAACCTTCCGAGTGCTTTGAATGACTGGGCTAGGGAGATTTTATGAAAGTTCCCCCATGGACGTCATCTACCTAGACATTGCCAAAGCCTTCCATAGGGTTCCGCATAGGAGATTGCTGCGCAAGCTGTGGGCTATAGGAATTAAAGGAAAACTACTTCGCTGAGTTGAAGAGAGTCTGACTTGCAGAACTTTTCAAGTTTGGGTTGGAAGCACCCTTTCTTCGCCGAGTCATGTTACAAGTGGTTTTCCTTAGGGCTCTGTTCTGGGACCCATCTTGTTTCTTTTGGATAGGGCTAACCTTGATAATGGCTTGAGGTCAAAGTGGAATAGTTACGCTGATGATGCTAAGCTGTATGGAAACCCGATATTGCAACAAGTGAACCTTAAAGAAGATTTGCAAAGGATAGAGGAGTGGTCCAATTTATGGTTACTCTCATTGAATAGCAACAAATGCGCAGTCCTTAATTTGGACAAAAACAACCCCAGAAACTCATACCAGATTGGTGGACGTACAATACGACCAGTGACTGCACAGGTTGACTTAGGTATGGTTGTATCCCAAGATCCCAAATGGGACAGACAGGTTTCAGCAGTTTCCAAAAGAGGAAATTCTGCACTGTACTTGATGGGGAGTGTTTTCTGAGAATTAAGTCAACAGAGATGAAGAAACTGTATGTGTCGTATATCAGACCAATTTTGGAATTTGCCAGTTCAGTATGGTCCACTTAGACCTTTAGGACTTGGAGAAAGTACAGAGATGAATTACGAAGTCCGTTATTGATCTTCAGAACAGATCGTATGAAGAGAGATGTTGTACAGTCGAACTGCCAACTCTGGAGCAGAGGAACAATGAGATCTAATCAAAACATTTAAGAAAATGAATGGAATATATGATGAAAGTGACCTCACAAATTTCCTTGAGGGAACTCTGGATCATTGCCTCATTGGTCACTCCTTGAAGTTGCACTGGGGGAATATGAGGATCTTACAGCAACACCATTTTTGAGCAACAGTGGTGAACTCGTGGAATGGATTGCCAGCACCGAGTGTGGACTGAACTTTTGGGTTCTTTTATATCAGCCGTACAAGATAAGCAGGATACATGACTTGTATTAACTTTTGATACAATAGTCGTTGTTTTTGTTTTATTGTTGAAGTTATATTATATGAAGTATGCTACGTGACTTATTATATGATAAACATGTTTATTCATTTTAAACATGTACAGTCATTGTATGATATTAGTGAAACAGCAAAATTGCGGATGTCATTACAAAATAAATTAAAATATTCTTAGACTTTAGAACTTTCTTTGAATTGTATCAATTGTAAAAACTTTTTATCGCTAGTGATTTTAATTTACCACCACTTGGAATAATGAAGACTGCAGTGTGAATTGCATATATATGAATTCTTTAGAGTTGGATATTCAGTGTAGTACATTTCGTCAAAACAATGAATTAAACTTATACCAAACAAATAGAATTAGAAATGATTTTGATAAATTACTTATTTAATATTTGTTAAAGATTCTACTTGTTTGGTCCTTAAATGCTTAAACCAAATATTACCTTGCGATACTTACCACCTTTCACTAGATATTTTGTTTAAAGTAGATGATGATTTCCAAACAGTTAGAGATGATGACATTAAATGTCATTTTTTTGAGATGGATTATTAGGTGATAAACAATGAACTTGTACACTTTGACAGGTTATATTTTTTGAAAAAGTATACATTAGATGTGTTTGTTGAATATTTTTATGAAATACTATATAATTAGTTAAATAAATATGTTTATAGACATGTGATAACATAATTTAAATATCCAGTATTCTGATGAACTGAGAAGTCTTTTGAATGATAAGTCAGAGGCCTATGAGAAATATTTATTTAATACACGTAATCGCCCAATTTTACATATCATTATTCTACTTAAAACATATGCTTAACAATTACTTTAGTGCATGTTATAATTAATTTCTGGCAAAAATCATTCAACATCACCTTTCTCGCTTTCAATGTGAAGTTATTTTTGGGTATATCAAAATCTATGTCTATTGAATTTGCTACTCTGTACATTCTCAGTAGAGGAACATGAAAATATGTAATGGTTTTTGCTAACGGAATTTCAAATGTATATTTATCTTTTAATCATAGATTTTGAACTGGTATTTTCCATGAGATTTGGGATAGAAGATGAGGACCGTCAATATTGTTTTTCAATAAATTATATAAAAAGAGGTATTGTAATTCCTATGGGACTTTAATGTACTAATACTAATATTTAACATCATGGCGATTTGAATAATTAAATATGCAAAGTGATGGTAATTTAAGCTGCAAATTTTAAAAAAATTATGTTATACGGTTTCTAATTTATTGCTATGAATGTATAAAGAAGACCATACAGGTGAAGCGTATAGAAGACTTGGTCTTATTAATGTATAATATAATGTATTAATTTTATGAGTCTTTGTTATTTGTAGTCGTTCGTCTGAGAAAACCAAGTATTCTATTTGCTTTTGCAACTTTAAAATCTATGTTCGTTGAATTTTAGTTTTTGGACAAAAATCACACACAGCTCTTTAATTTTCATGACAGTTTTCAATTTGTTCCCATTTAAGAATAAGAGGATATAATTGAAATTCGGGACTTCATATATCTCATGATTTTACATTTTTGAATGTTCAAGACAAGTTTATTATTTTTCACTATCGAAGTAATGCATTCTGGTTTTCGTGAAGAATTTTTCAATTGTCTATTGATTTTATTTCTAAAGATAATTTTAAATCGTCCACAAAAAGTAAGAAAGAACAAGATGAAAGAGCTGATTTAATATTATTTATATAATGTAAAAGTTGTAATGGTCTCAAATGTGAGGCTTGAGGAACTCCTGGTGATGTTTCAATATCATTTGAGATAAAACTTATATAATTCACATTTTGAATTCTACCAATAAGATAACATCTCATCCATTTCAACCATAATCCATGAATTCCAATATATTCAAGTTTAATAAAATTTCATGATTTACAGTATCAAACGCTTTTGCAAAATCTGTATATATCATCCATAAGTTTGTGAATTTGACTCAAAATATTTAAGAATATAATTTTGTAATATCAATAGATTAGTAGTTGTTGATCTTTTCTTTTTAAAACCTTGTTCATTTCATAATATTGAATTTAGTTTTGATGTCAGTATATGTGTTATTAAAGAAACAAATGCTTTTGGAATTGTACTCAATTTCAAGATTGGTTTATAATTATCAATTTTTGATCTGTCATTTGATTTAAAAATTGGTATAATATAACTTCTCCTCCATATTATTGAAAAGTGTACATTTTCAAAATAATTTTATATTGACAATATTTTTAGATTTCTCAATTTTCCCCTTTGTAGTTATTATAATCATCTATGGGTTTCTTTTTACTAAGTTCCCGAATTTTTGAGAAATTTAAATAATCATAATCAGTCACATAGGATTAAAGTTTGTAGGTGCTAATGACTTAGCTTTAAGTAATTTTTTTAATTCAATGGAATACTAAGGCAGTGAAATATTTTATACATTTAGGAACATAATTGTCAATTATATCGTAAATTACGTCAGAAATAAATGATGCTTTCTTCAAGGGAATTTTCTATAAAAAATCAGTAGCCAATTAAACAAGATTTTGCCGTCATTTATCAAGTCGTAATCTGTGTTCAAAATCGTAATTAGTTTCAATAATATCCAATGACCTTAATTTCTCATCAACTGAAAAAACAATATTGAGAGCAGGGTGATACATGTCACAGACTACCAAATGGGCTGTCAGAATTTGAATACTACATTTTCGGTTGTTTACAAAAATCAAATCTAAAATTCTACCAGACTCGTTGACGATGTTCGTTTGAAATAAATTTACGTAATTCATAATGTTTGCTAAATTTGTACTAGAATTTATCTCTTTTGATAATGGATTTAAGAAATCACAATACACACCAAAATCATCATTGATCCATATTGAGTTTGAAATATTGATATCGCCAGTGATAAAAAAAGCTTTGAGTTTGGATGACATTCAAAAATTTGTTCAAGATTTTCAGTGAATTTAATTTCCGATTCCAATGTTGATTTTGGAAGAAAGTAAACAGTTCCCACTATAATTTCAATATATACAGATTTAATTAGTACAAAGATTTATTCTGCAAGACAATTTGGTTTTTCAATTTTTGTACTAACAAATTTACAATCGACTGCTATTCCAACACCACCTCTCTCGTGGATGCTAGGCAATGTTGATCTGTCTTTTCGAAAAATAATGTGGTATGGTAGATTTAATTCAGTCCTCATTCAAGCATGTCTCAGTTAGGATTGTAATATCCTTATCACGTAATGTAGAGGAAGAACTTGTGATGGTTGAGAGTTTAGTTCACAATCCTCTGACATTCTGATAATATACTGATGTGTTTATGCGCGATTGCCTGATATTTAGTTTTCCTGCAAAGTTTGAGAAGATTTACAATTTGATTTTAATAAAGTTGAAGCTCCATTTGCATATTTCAATTTTATATAAGTATTTCTACCATAAATTTGTGTTTTCAACTTCATCAATATAGTCTTCAAATAATCTCTCTGACGTAATGTGGGGTGAGCTCCAATTTTTGCTTTTTCCTTGATTTGGTCTTTACCTTTTAAAATTTGTGAAACCAGATTTGAATTTGGCAATATCACTTTTAAGGGTTTTGGTGTCGATTTGTTTATGTTGTCAATATGAACCGTTGATATGTCAACATCATCTAGGATTTCATGAAGAAATTAACTCACTATTTGTTTATCCTTGGACAGGTGCTCTTCTGTTGACAAATCAAGGTTTTCGCTTACATCATACATGTTTACATTTTTAGCTCAATGCTGTTGTTGAATAAATTCTGCATATAAGGATTCAAAATCAAACTTCTCACGATTTGCCTATCTAGGACAATAAGCCTGCTTTATATCTAAATTATTTAAATATAATGATTTAAATATAAATCAATTGTATATATCAAATTTTCTGACCTTAATAAACAAACACTAAAATATTTTTTATTATTTATTTCTTGACATTTCGACCCTAGTTTGGGTCTTTTTCAAAGTTCTATTTTCCAGTACTAATCAGTAAACATTTTTATCAGAAAAATTGTCAATGTTATAAAACACACTGGTCCAATATGTTTTGTTGCAAACATCAACTGGCCAGGATTAGTTGGCTAGATATAATAACTAATTTTTATTATACTGATTATAATAACTTGTAAATACACTCACATCGCTGCCACTCTGAATATTAGCGCACAGGTTATATAATGTATATATGTTTTTGTATAAATTGATAAATTATAAAGATTATTGTGAATAATTACTTTCTAAATTACTATGAAATATACCATCTAGACAGTTGCATATGTAAGACCGGTTAACACCAAAACCATGTGATTGATCTCCGTGAAAATTAGGCCATCTACATTAGTTTTGTTGTAACTCCACTAGATGGTGCTGTAGAACAAAAATAAATAATCATGTCAAATGAAACCCGCAACACTTGGCTGCAACTTTTGTATCTATATCTATAGGAAGCGTTCTAGGGTATTAAAATCTCAAATTTTGAAGTCAAAGGTCTCAAAGAAACATTTTTCATACCTTAATCTACAGGGTGAGATGCACATTCTATTACATTTTTGCTGGTCCGGCGCTTCTTGATATTACCCCACCTGTTCAGAGAGGGGGGCTGAAGGACAGAACGACATCTGCTGGGTTCCATTATTGTAGTATATTTTTGTTATTGCATAAAACACTTATTTTCGATTATACTTTTGTAAATTTTAGAATGTATCCATTCCTAGACTGTATGAACTTGTAAATTGGGCGATTGCAGATTAAATATATAGATAATAACAATAATAATAACAATAATAATAATAATAACAATAACATTAATCTTAATATTAATCTCGTAAGGATAGTAATTCTTTGAAAAGTAACACAGGTAGATTGAGAAAAAAGGCATCACAGGACAACACTGGGAACTCTTTGTCAGGATAACATTCAGGAAGAAGATCAGGATAACCAAATGGGTTTGGGAGAATGGTTACAGGACTATAAAAAGGGCATTGGGTACCACATATTTGAGGAGTGTGTGTGCGCACACACACACTCACATGCACTCCCTCAGTCGCACGCACTCGCGCACACGCGGAGTGAAAGGGGGAAAGAGAGAGAAAGCGAGAATGTTTTCACTTTTCCTTTTACTGTTAATCAGAAAACCATGTTAGGTTTGCATTATTGGCTTTTGAAATTTGGAGACTGCTGAGTTTGAAGTAATTGCTTGGTGATTTTTGGGTTTGTACTAACAGAAGTTTTGCCGACTTCAATGATATGAAGAATAAACTTTTTTAATGTTCATCTACAAAATGACTTTGATTGTCTCTATTTTATTTATTCAGAATACTACTATTCAATGAGAAATTATCCAAGATTAACAATGTTCATATTGGCTAATTATTATATTGTAAATCTGCCTTTACATTAATAAAATTGGAATTTCTGTGAGCGATTTGAAAATAAGTATTTTATTATATGCTTATGTAATTAATATTAATACCATTTCAATTATTTGGATGATGTTTCTCTGGGTGATCTCCAGAATAACTGAAACAATTTCAATGAGGTTTTCACTGAAATGTAGTGTGTTTTGTTGGGCATAACTTGGGCTAATCTTTTTTAAATTATCTTGTCTTATATAAAGAAGATAATTTGTTTGATGTTACACAGTTTTATTCTGATCTTAGTGGAAGTTTGTACATGTGATCTTTTGACAAAACAAGAGAAACGTTACTGTCACTATGAGAGTTCGTAAAAATTTCTCCTATCTATCTCTTCCACCCCTTAGAGCAACATTTAAGTGTTCAGACTTCCTGTTTTATACAAATATATTGAAAATGGTGTATAAATTAAATTTACCAAAGTTAAAACATTTTTGAAAACCCATTAAACTTCTTAATACATTTTGACTCATCCCAATAGCTCCATTAGGCTGAGAATAATTTTCAAGGTGAAAATTGTTACTGGAAGTTTTGATGGGAGTGTGCAACAATACATTGGTTTACAGCGGTCCAAAGCAAAGATGGTGGAAGCAACAATGATCATAGCAGACGTGGCAGGACAGAATTGGCTCAAGTGGGGCAGTATAAAATGGGATGGCATTGTTAGGTGGGAGAGGATGGAGCTGGGCAGGTGGGATGGGGTAGGGTGAGAATAGCAAGGCGGGAAAAGCTTGGGACAGGACAGGGCAGGATAGGCTTAACAACAATGTGTCTGAACAGGGCAGGGCAGGGATACATCATACATACCTGTTCATGTCTAATGAATGTTAATGAATAATAAAATACTCAGGCAATGTGGGGTACTTGAGCTAGTTTGCAATATCAGAGCAATTTAATGTTGGGAGACAATTTTATTACTACAATTAGAAAATTGATTGATTTTAGAAAATTTGGAGCCATATTTGATAAAAAAAAATTGTGTAGAAATTGCATTAAGGTAAAGCAGAATTTTGCTAAAACTACTTTTTTTTTTCCCCTCCAAAAAATTGTACACAGCCTTTTTTTAATAATCTAAGTTTTTAGAAACAATTTTATTTGAGAAAAATCTCTATCGTTAATATTGTACTTTTGCAATATTAATATTTTGCAAATTTACAAATACAAAGAGTTTGCTGCAAATGGGACCAGCACCAGGTTTTTTTACTTCCTTTGCTACACATGTGGAAAGAATTTGAAGCCATTTCTGATTATATAATTGTTTAAAAATGCCTATATTTCACACAAATTTATGTGAAAACTACTTGTATTTTCAATTTAGTTTGTATTATTCAAGTGATTTCAATACTTCTCCTTCTTGTACTCTATAGGGAGGAAAATTAAAAAAAAAATAACAAAATTCATTTTACAAAGTTTAGAGTAACGTGGGATATTATACTAGTTGGTTCCAATGTCAAGTTTGACCTAGTACAAATAACAAAATTTAAGGAGTAAAATGGAGATTGCTGTGATTGCTTTGAAACTTGCCTTCTCATAAAACTGAATTATATTTTGTGATTTTATGCAACTTTATAATTTTTCTACTGTTTGGGATTAATGTTAAAAATTGTTAATAAATTTAAGTAATTCATTTCTTTGGTAATTATTATTACTTTTTTAAAAATGCATATTTTCCTGTCTCACTATTTTTGGCCAACCCAACACTAATGCAATAATTCTAACTTCATCAGACTTCTTATTAAACATTTCTAAATAACATAGAATTAATAGGAAACGTTTTTAATGTGATGTAATTTATTTTTACTTCTTATAATTGGGAGAGGGCGGGAGGAAGATATCTTAAATACTCCATAATTACATACTTCATTACCATAATTATGTAATTTATGGCCAAGTAGATCTTATAGGTACTTTTAAATTTGAATATGAGAGAAATTCATTATATATTTTCCATTATGAAAGTGAAATACAAGCATATTACTAATGATTAATGGCTATTTGAGAAAAAATATAAAAGAAGAAACTATAGATATAATTATAATACAAGCGATACATGCTTGCTAATGGGTGATGAACTGAAAAAGGTTAGATGTTGAACTTGGGAGGACTAAGTGGAGCTTCATTGAATTATTTTACTTAATTTTTATAATTTTATTTTCTTCTCTTTTACTCAATGTTCATAGTTTAATTTATTTTCTTTATCAAATTACTATTGAAGTTAATTGTAATAATTTTCTTTTTCAGAAAGGGCCACTTCATTTAAATTATTGCATTTTTGAGAGTCGTGTCAAGAGACTGAAGTTGGAACATAACAGCATCACAAATAACCAGACTTCTGAAGAAATGGAGTGTTCCAATCCATCTAAAACCTTTGATTTGGATATCATAGATAATTTTCAGATCGTCTTGAACACCCACGAGTTGGATAAAATGAAGTGTAATGCATTGAAAAGTTATGATCAAGTTTCTCAAGATGAAAATAAAAATAAATGGAAAGAAGTTCAAATTCAAATTAGTGAGAATGGCATCATGAGTGTTACAGATATTTCTGTGGAACAGAATAATAACAATAGTGAAATACCTCATGATTTTCAAATGCCGGTTGTGAATGATGTACAAAATAAAGTTTGTGATGCGCATAAAATTACAAATCCTTCCTCAGTATTATCTCCTAGCAAGGGAGAGAAGGACAGAGTTGAATCTGATCAGGGTAGAGCTTCTGTGAAGAAGGAAATGGTAAGTTCTGCTTGCCCAGAAGACCATGGCAAGGATGCTTCCACAACCTGGACAACTACACCAAATCAGCATCAAGATATGCCATTTACTGGCTGTGTTAAGAAGGGAATTGAAACTATTGTGCCTGTTCGGAGTGAGCTTTCATCTTCATTACCCTTGCCATCTGCATTATTGCCTCTGTCATCAGCTGTGCCTACTGCAAGTGATGCAAAAATGCTCTCCAAAGCTGAAGATTCTTCTTTGCTTGCACCAAAGAATGAAAATAGTTTGACAACAGACCCAATTAATAGCAAAGAGAAAGATTCACATAAAAGTACTGAAAAACGTGCATTTTGTACAGTTAATGAATCCATGTCTGTAAAGACTATGCGCCCAGATTTCAAAGCAAATATGAAGAGGAATATTTCTTCCAGAGATGAGTTAAAACCAAGTACTCCATCTACAAATAATGGGTCAAGTTTTAGTAATATTAATGCAAAAAAACCACATGCTGTTTGTGCACCAGTAGGTTACAAGACTTTGAAAACACCTCCCAAAAGTTGGAATCCAAGCATTTCCCATTGCAATATTCAATCTGCAAAAGCAAATCCTTTGTTATGTGGTTCAGAGGGAAACGCTATATATGCAAAAAGCAATTCTGGGAATGGAAAAAGTTGTATAAATATTGCTCAGAGTAATCCAACTTTCAAGCATTCTCTTGAGAACCCAGTATCAAAGCCAGCTCGTATATTTAAAACTAGGAATGTTCCCAGGTATTTAGGTAATCCTGCATCTGGTGTGAAACCCATGTTCCAAGCTGTCACAATTGCTAATACTTCCAGTAAAGTTGAAAACAGTTCAACATCTACATTAACAACTTCATTTCCAAAGTCTTCTAGTTTGACAGTAACAAAAATTGATCCTAAAACCTTATGCCCAATTACAGTTGGTAGTTCCAATGTTTCTGTATATCCCAGTCCATTTTTGTCAAATTCTTCTAATATGAGTTCAGTGTCTTCTGCAGTTTGTTCTTCTGCTTTTCCTCATTCAATTACAAGTACAAAAAATCAAATATATTCTCAACTCCAGAATTCAATGACCTCAATTTCAAAAGGACTTATCTCAACACATTCACCATTTACACAGTCTTCTAGTAATCTTATGAATCCATCAAAGCCAGTTATTAGTGTTGGTAGTGTTTTACCAAGAAGTTCTTGTCAAACAATAAATACTAATCCACTTACTCCTAGCATTTCTAAGAATGCTCCGCATCTTTTATATGTTTTTTCTGGAAATGCTAATAAGATGGCCACTCCTCTTGCTAGGAGCAATATTGCTCCTAGTACTACAATTGGGGCCTTTCATCCATTACCTCCCCCTGTCAACATGCTCTTCAATCCACACCTTCAGCATCATCGAATACAAAACCAGTGTGTCAGTACATCGAGTCAAACACCTACACCATCTATTCAGAGGGTGCCAGCTTCCAACTTCCATCAAAAATTCAGTATTGGTAATCTCAACAGTGGAATTAGTAACAAAGGTGGTAATTGTAATAATACACCTGAGAGAATGAAAGAGGAATGTGAAGGAAAGGAATCTCTTCATAATTATCCATCCGGAATAAGTTGTCATTTTTCAACAAATATGAGTATGTTTAGAAACAGTTCAGGTAACAAGAGTCCCATTAGTAGTAACAGAAATAATTCAGAAGGCATCAAGAACTCAGAATCTGTTTCCGTAAGTTCTAGTGCTGATTTCACAACTTGTACAACCACTATTACAAACAGTAACATCTCTTCAAGTACCCTTACCACCCCAACATCGACCACCACCACTGCTACTGTTTGCACATCTGCCACTCCTAGTTCACTGAATATCACCACCCCTTATTCTCCTGCAAGTAGTACAGCTGCTATCAACACAAAAGTAACAACTTTTGTTAATAGTATTAAGCCTGGTGGTGCTTTTAATGGTATTTCAACCTCTGCCACTATTCCAATTTCTGTTCCTGGTTTTACTTCATCTACCACCTTATCTGCTTCTACTCCTTTAACTATGTCCACTTCTACAAAATTCATGACTTCCAAGGCAAAAAGCCATTCTGCCTTTGACTCTTGTTCCACTACACCATCTAGTGTCGTAGGTATCTTGTCAGGCCCTTCTATTTCAGTTTCAGCTGCTGCTGTTCCTGCATGTTCTAAGTTATCATCTTTTGCCAGTTCTGGTTCTACTTTGATAGCCTCCAAGGCTCCTGTTCATAACATGTCTGCTCACACCTTCTCCACTCAATGTAATTCTTCCTCAAAAACTGTGTCTATTTCTGCTTTCCCCTCCACTTTATCTAATGTATCTGCAGTATCTGCATCTCTTCCTGTTAGTCATGTATTACCAGTAACATTTCCCCCATATAAGAACACAAGTAGCTCATTTCCTGTAGATGTTCCATTAGTTACAAATGTTTCAGGTAATTGCATTTCATCAACAATTCCTACTGGCTCATTGGTTCCTAGAACAATTGCAATTCCTGCTCCTTCGACTGCCCTCAAATTGATTACCTCTATGACGAGTCCTTTATCAGCTACAAGTGCTACTGCTAGCACAGTTTTTGCATCTTCTCCTAAAGGCTGTGCCACATGCTTTGATATTCCTTTTACAGTTTGTTCTACTACTACCACTACTACTGCTGCTACTACTACTACCACTACTACTGCTGCTACTACTACTACTACTACTACTACTACTACTTCAGTTAAAGATGATATTCCTAATGTATCATGTAGTAATATGATGACTACTTCTGCTACTGCTTCTAATAGTTCTACTTCAACAGATGCTAATTCAAGTACTGTTTCTTCTAAGTTTACTTCTTGTAATACCTCAAAAACTATTGTTGCAACTATAGCTTCTACTACCTCTACGGCCAATACTGTTGCTGTTTCCACTTCTATTCCTATTATTTCTTTTGTTTCTACTGCTGCTTCAATTGTTTCTACTGCTGCTTCAATTGCTTCTACATCTACTGATTCTATTATTACATCTACTTCTGTTACTGCTGGTCTCACCACTACTACTTCTATTTCAACAGATGTAAAAGAAGCATTAACTACTAAACAACCGGCAACGATCATGAGAACAATACCAATTACTGTGACATCTGCAAATGCAGTAAAATGCTCTGTTACTGCCGAAAACACTTTGAATAGTAATTATTTTAAAACAGCTGCAAATGTTAGCTTAAATACAAGCACCAATAGTGGGGCCTGTATTACCAGTAATGTTACTAATGCCATAAGTGCTATAAATACGACTTTGAACCCTAGTTGTGTTACAACTAGAATTAGGACCAGTTCAATTACATTAAGTACTTCTCCCAGCTGCACATCTTTGAATTCTGTTAATGCTGCATGTGTTGCTGGTCCTGCTGCCACTGTTGTTACGATTAGTACTTCTGCTGCACCTTGTACTTCAGATCCTGCCTCGGCATTTGCACATGACATTTCCAGTACCACTACTACAGCTGTTACTAGTGCTAATACTTCTACCATGTCTACCTCCTCCTCCTCCTCCTCCACCACCACCTCCTCCTCCACCACCACCACCACCTCCTCCTCCTCCTCCTCCTCCTCCTCCTCCTCCTCCTCCTCCTCCTCCTCCTCCTCCTCCTCCTCCTCCTCAACTGCTGCTATTACCACTACCACCACCAACTTCACTGCCATAACTTCTACTACTATGTCAACAGCAGCAGCAGCAGCTGCTACTCCTCCTCCTCCTCCTCCTCCTCCTCCTCCTATTATTACTACTACTACTACTATTACTCCTCCTTCTCCTTCCACCCCCACTGCCACTCCCACTCCTACTCCTAACAACACTACTACTACTTCTACTTCCACCACTCCTACTTCTACTGCTACTACAGCTGCTGCTACTACAACTACTACTACTGGTACTGCTACAACTACTACTACTGGTACTACTGCTGTTGCTGCTACTACTACTGCTGCTACTACTACTACTACTACTACTACTACTACTACTACTACTACTACTACTACTACTCCTCCTCCTACTCCTACTCCTACTAGTACTGCTGCTGCTACTACTAGTACTACTACTACTACTACTACTAGTACTGCTGCTGCTGCTACTACTAGTACTTCTGCTGCTGCTGCTACTACTAGTACTACTACTACTGCTGCTGCTACTACTACTGCTGCTGCTGCTACTACTGCTGCTATTTCTGCTGCTGCTGCTGCTACTACTACTACTGCTACTACTATTTCGAGTATGACTGAGACTTCTACTACTTCTATGACAACTGTTGCATCAGCAGCTCCTTCTACAACAACAGAGCAAAATTATTCTGCTTCTAGCTGTCCAATATCCCAACCTAGTCCTTCCCCAACTCTTTTTACAGTTTCTAGTGCATCTCAGTCTTCTACAAAAAGTGAATGTATCAATATTCAGAAATGTGACAGAAAAGATTATGGTTGTAGTGCCATACCAGTTGTGACTTCAAAGGTATTATCTGGTACATCCCTTAGCATAATTGCTGCACACTCAAATTCTGTCAAATTAAGGGAATCGGAACAGAAACAAAGCCATAAGGATGAGAGAGTAGATCCTCTACCAGAGAAAATTTCATCACTTCTGGCAATTCACAACAATGTACAGAAAGACCATCTCAAGCACAATGAATGCACTGAAAGGTTGTGTTCTCCCATGGGTGAGAATTTTGTACAGCTTTCTCATGAAGAAATTAGTGTTAATAACAACGTATTGAATCCATCTGAGACAGGAAATGTTAATGGAAAATCTTGTGAAGATTTTCCAATAATGCAGTGTGATACTACAATGCAGATAAATAAAGTTGATGCAGTAGAACATGATGTAAATAAAACAGTAGACAATAAATTAGATATGTCTAAAAGAAGTGAAGATTCAGTATTGTGTAAGGATGCAGCATCAGGCATTCAGTGTAATAATAATTATGCTAATTTTGTAAGTAGTGAAAGTGATACATGTGAACGTGTTGCCTTGAACAATAGAGAGTATTGTAAAAAGGTTGATGTGCATGAAAAATGTACAGTTATAGGTTCAGAAACATTTACAAAAAATGACAATAAAGTTAGTACTTCAACCAAAGTTGCTGCTGACAGCAAACCTCAGGCAGCATCAAAAGCAGAGAAAAATGTAAATATTAGTGACAATGAACAGAAGTGCAGCAATACCCTGAAAACAGAGTCCCACAATGTATGATATATTTTTTCATTGAGAAAAGTTATTGTCTATTTTGAAGGTTTCAAATTAGTAATTTGTGCAGATCTGGGTGTGTGTGTAGTTTCCATCTTCGCCTTCGTGCCTCAAGCTTCACTCAAATAATGAGTTGTAGTTGTATTCAACAAATTTATCTGTGATTTAGTTTTAATACATTTCCCTACATTGTATGTTTTCTCATTTGTCCTAAAGGACCTTTCCAGCCATCATGGGGAAGTATCATGCAATGATATGGCAAAAACCATGCAATGGTTTTAAAGACATGTTAATGGTTTTATGTGGCATAGAGCTAATCTCATTGTTTTTCTGTTGTATTTGAAGTTGAGTCTTTTAAAGAAGCAAAGGGTACTTCAGATAACAGATTGTGAAAATATACTGATTTATAAAAGATATGACTATTTTTATATATCATTTATTTTTGTAATATCTTTCAAATATACATTGACATAGAATTCTTAATGTAGAATTTTATTCATTATTGTTGGTGTAAAGTGTAGTGAATCTGCAGATATTTCTGTTGAACCTTTAAAAGTTAGTGAATTGTATTTAATTTTGGAAGTACTTCGAGTCTTGTTCAATGTTCCACTGTGCATTGGATTGTGAGTAATATTTTGTGTGCAGTTACACCTTTTTCTTTTATTTTTTTCTTTCTTTCTTTTTTAATTATTTGTCTGGTTTGCTCTTTAAAAGTGTCTTATAAATGTTGATACCTACTATTTAAACTAAAGTGTTTCTGAATAATATATTCATAATACAATTATGATGAAGATTCTTAATATTTATAAGTGTATTGAATACATTGAGCTTGATGAACTTATAAAAATTTCAAAATTGAGTAAAAATGTTTGAATTGGTACAGTTTGGCATTTGTGTTGTTCATGTTGCTCATGCAGAATTAAATTTGCAAAACAGTTTTGTGTCTATAAAGTGTCTTTGTCATGTTTAAAGTGCATTTCTTGTCATCATGTTGGATGCTAGCTCAATGAAACGGGTCAGAGTAAGTGGTTAGTTCTCTTTCACAAGATAAGAATTAACTGTTCAGTAAAGCTTCTGCAGAATTGCTAAACCTTTGGAGCATATTCTGAAACACACTTTTGAATTGTCCTATCTTAGTCCTGCTTTAAAAAAAACACATTAATTTGGTGGTACATACAAAAGCATGGTGACTTATTTCTAGAAAACAGAAATCAAAATGCACAAATTTTGCAGGTTAAGAGCAAGGAAATGTCTGATCACATAAAGAAGTGTGCTCTCGACTTGTCTGAACCGTGGGAAACAAAAGATTGATGTTTTATGTGACATGGCAAAAAGTGTAAGATAAAGTGACAGCCTTTAACATGGTCATTATAAGCATATATATGCCTCTTTATAAACAGAAGAGCAGCAATAATTATCACTTGCAAAGATAAAAATTACTTGCAAAATTAAAAAGTTATGAATTTGCATAATTCATCTCTGATTTGCTTCTGTGGTCTGAATTCTTACATATTATTGGCTGAAATGAGTAGAATAGTGGCTAATGAGTAGTAATGAAAACTGTCTTTATCTTTTTTTAACATAAACAGTTGGTAAAGATATCTTTCAAAATCTCATTCATATCGTGATCCAACATCACTTTATCAGTTATCTGTGTAATTATCACAGTGCAGACACTCAAACCGTTACAAATTACCCATGATTATAATGTGAAATGTAGGACCAAACATTAATATGGAAACGTTTATAATATCAGTTTTATTACTTGTCTTTATGAGGGTCATTGCCAATGTATTGGTTTCTCTGGGTGTTTAAATGCTCTTGTATGAGAGACTCTTTCCTGTCCCAACATTGCCATTGGATCCAATATTTTCAATTTTCACATTTCTAGTTCAAACCTAGTTTGGAAATCACATTTCAAAATATTACTTTTTTGAAGATACCATCCCTCAGTCTATAAAATTGTTTGGTAGTAATAGTTTTGTCTTCAATCACCACAAATGTTAAGTTCCATTAATTTTAAACATTTGAAATAAATTTTCAATTTTTTTTTATCGATTTAATGGTCTCAGAAAATACCTCTTTTCCCTCGATATTAGTTTTTTTAAATTTGAAAATACATTTTTTCAACAAAGTATTATGAGGAAATTATATGCAAATAATGTTTATTTTGAGGAAGTTATTTTTAATATGCAAATAATGTTTGAAAACAAAATTATTGAAAATTTAAACTGAATAAATGGGGGGGGAATTGTTTGGGTAGAAAAGCTGGTGAGTTGGAAAATACTCAAACATTTCTTATATTAGGTTATAATTATTGTTAAAAATGTTTTATTTCATTTTGCTTTGAGGTAATTTAAATATCTTTTCATCTATGAAGATACTGTAAGGCAGAGAAATCAGGAAATTGCAGGGAAAATAGATTCAGGTTTCTAGCAGGCACCTTGGTTGGTGACTTTCTTCCAGAAACTTAATGAGCATCTTGATATAGGTTATCTCAAAGTAATGTGCATATTTAGTTTCATTTTTATGAATTTGTGACACAAAATGTGAAACTTGTTTGATTTTTTTGTTATCCTGTTAACCCAAATTTTGGTAATGGGAATGACATTGTCGTATGACGAAACTATCTTATACAGATTGATGAAATGCTGTCATTGTAATTTGATAATTTTTTTTTTCTTTCCCCCTCCCTTTCATAGTATTGTAGTGCAAGTGTCATGATTGATGCTAAATACAGGAGAAAGTGGAAAGAGAATCATTAGGAAAATTATCAGTATTTTCTTTATTAATGTAGCATGCTGTGCTACAGTTACACAGGGCTAAAAATGTCACATCTCCACCTTTTGCTAGTATGATATAATGTAATACATATTTTTGTGATACTGTACAGAAATTCTAAATCATGTGAATTACAATGAATGTATTAGTGTGGTCCAATAGGTTGGGTTGGTGATGCTGGCCTTTGAATTGAAGGCTCAATATGTAGGGTATTAGTGAAAATTGCATACATCCTTACTTAGGAAATTCTTTGAGGGATTTCAGTTAAATTTGTAGTATAGTTTGGGTTAAGATTTTTATCTAAGTATTATTATTAAAAAATATTGTACTAAATTATTACACTAAAAAACTTCTATGTGATAGTTAATTATTACACATTTAACAGAAAAGAAAATTAATAATTTTTAAAATATTGTGGAGTACATCGGTAAATTAGCAGTTTCAGGTTTGTTCTTGCTATGAAGCAGTGGCAGTTTTGCAAGGGAGGAAAATCCTCCTCATATATTTTCTTCTGAATGTAATTACCAAGTAATTTACTTGCTTTGATGTTTAAGGGAACACACACATTTTAAGAAAATTCACTTTGATTGAATTTTAAACAATGCTTACTTTTTAAGCAGTAGGAAAAAGATTTGATTCCTCTGAGGAGGCCTTCCTCCTCTTGTGCATTAATTGTCCATATTCCACAGCACTCCTGTGATAAAAAGACTACTTTTTTTAATGGAACTATATAGCACAAGGAAGAATATCCTCTTTTTTGCTGCTATCTACACACCTCTCTTTCAACTATATCAGTGTGTCATGGAACATGGACGATGCCACATGCCAGCAAGGGCAAGAACCAGGTTGCCAGGGTATGTCTGGACATCGGCTGAGCAGCTGGTGCATGATTAATCTCACAATGTGAGCTGGCAGAAGTGTGTGTGAATGGCCAGACCAAATTGATAATCTTTTTTGTTATCCCATTGCATCTAAAATTATTTGTTGTATGTTTCATTTGAAGTAGTTTATTCAATTGACATTTTTGTTTTTTCTCCTCTTAGTGCATGAGCCACTATTGCTATAAAGAATTGTTCAAATTCAGGAATGCCAAAATGCTTGCTGAATAATGAAATTTCCTTACTATTTTACTGTGTATTAAAACAAATATTTGTTTGTTCTTGTGCCAAAGTGTACCAAATTCAAGTATTAATAGAAACTGTAAGTATTAAAGAATTTATTGGGAGGATCTTAAATCTTCTAAAATGAGCATGTTTGGTCGATATCTATGTATGCCTTGCATCACAACTTGCAGCTCAAGACATGGCACCAATAACCTACCTTCATCTGCAAATAGTCAAATCTCTTTAAAGAAAATATTTCCATGTACTTTTTTTAAATTATTTATTTGCAAATAAACATGATTTAGTTTCCCAGTAATTACTCGCAAGAAACTATAAATACTACAGAAGTATATTTCCAACGCAATACAATGCAATGTAAAGTAATGTGTATATTAATTTAAACTTTATTAATTTTGTATTTATATGGTACATCTATTAAAGATATTGGAGTCAAATATGTAGAGCTCTTGCGTTCTGTAATTTTCGATAATAATGTAAAATAGTTTTGTGATGTCATGTGCCTGAAAATATTTCATTGTAAATCTCTTCCTTGATGTTAACAATCAGAATTGTCATTAATGCCTAAAAAAATAATTGCTAGGAGGGTGTGGAGTTGGTTCCAAAATGTCTTGACGCTGTGATAATGTCAGTTCAATGATGTTTAGTGTACAGAATTAGCAGGTGATCTGAATCAAACGATATTTAGATTTTCTTATCATGAGTAGTAAATAATTCCGAGTTCATCCATTATTCTTTGACTACTTTTCAAAAAGAAACTGTTGAAAACAAAGCAAGATGTTCCAGTTAATCAGTGTGTAATGCACTCATTTGCGTGATTTAAGTACATAATGAACATCTTGTTTGGTGATGGAATAACTGTTAATAATTGTAAAAACCTTTGATTGAACCGAAAACGATTGAAAAGACAAACATATTTTTAAAGATATTTTGTTGGTTGAAAAATTTTACCTGAAGAATTACAAATTGTTGAACAAATGGTCTTTAATCTATTAAAAGAGATGTTGAATATATTTGTAGGTTTCGAGAGCCAAATATCCATGCAAGTTAAGCAAGCCATGCAAGATCATGATGTTTCTCAAAAGAAGAGTCCTTAAATTTTATTGGTACAGAGATTTTGTTTATTGCCTCTGTGTTAGATAATTATGTTATGATGAAGTGTTGCTGGTTTTATCAATTGGTGGATGCAATTTAATTTATACATAACAATATTTATTTCAAGAAATTAAAACTTAAATATTTGAATTAGACATACATTTCTTTCCTATATTTAAAACCATATCAAGAATGTTTCATGTATTGAAAATTAGCTATCTATCATATCACAGAACTTCAGTGGTGTTGCTCTTTACTAAATCTTGATGAAGATACTGGATCCATATAATATTGTTAAATAGTGTGTTGTAGCAATGTGAGACCTTTTTATATCATACAGCTGTGTATAAGTTGCTTAATTGTTCAGTCCAATGTCAAAGAGAATGTGATTTCTACATGTATGTTTTCTGTTATGTTGATGTATAGTATGTTCAACCTTATCTCCACTGTCTTTGGGGACTATTACGGGTTGTTAGTCAGTTTTCTCTCATTACTTTGGTAGGGAGAAGGCAATTGAGCAAAGTTTTGTTATTGCATCATCTTTTAATATTGATAATCTATGTGTTAGATAAAATAAATTTAAACAATTTATGTGGTATACTGTAGCTATACAGTAATACTGAAGTTGATTATATCGATGAAGTGTCAGGATCTGGATGTAATTAAACATTTTTCTGTATTGTATGATTTATTGCAAAAAAATTAGCTGTTTATGAAGACTGCTTCTGGATGATAAAACAAAAAATGTATCCAGAAGCAATGAATAATACAGAAAATCAGTTCCAAATTTTCTAAAACAAAAACATCAAGATAATATCTTGGATACCATATTATGGGAGAAACCAGGATATTTGTGCATTATTTTTGTGGGCTTAGGGATAGTGAGAAACATTTTGGATTGTCGTGTTATCTGTAATTGTTGCTTTAAATACACACAATGTGCCTAAACATCAATTATTTGATTCCTTGGGGTGCTGAACTATTTTAGGGTAGCTCTCATACACATTTCAAGTTTTCAAAAAATATTTTTTCCTCCCTTTCCAGTGAGAACATCATGAAAGTTTCGAAATACAAAAAAAATGACATAACTTGTAATTAATTTTTTAAAAGTGTTTTAATTTATAAGTTGTATTTTGAATCGTAATGTTATTGAAAACTATGTATTATGTCCGAAAAACCAATGCCAATGATCCTTATAAGTTTTGTTTTTGTGATTACATTTAGGATGAATTACTACACAGTTTGGAGAAATGCTTCAGAATAAGTTACCAAATATGTTAACATATCTTGCAATGAATTGTGAACACAGAACCAAATAAATTCTCACTGATTTAGGAAATTGATGTTATGAAATAATTTTAGTGTAGGGAAGTGTGAAAAGTGACTTCCAAATTGTTCACATATTGAGAGACAGCTTTTTACAGTTAGTTTTTCGTCTGTTCTATTTTCTTTAAAAAAATGATTTCACTTTTGGTTGTGCTTCCTTATTGTCTTTTTGATAGTTTCTCTTTTATAAGTATCCTTTAATTTTTTTGTTCTTGTATTTTTTATTTTTTTATTATGTCATTTAGATTTTACATATTTTTGTTTTAACTGGTCTCATTTTAATGTCTTCTCTGTTAGTCATTATGTCATTTTCTTCTGATCTAGTCATAATGTCAGATGAATCATTTTACCACTTCCTTATCTAGTCTGCAAATTCTTTGATTTGTTTAAATCTTACTGTGATCTCCGCATCTGGTGCGCCCATTTTCAGAAAATTTATCTTGAGAATATGAGAGCTATAAACTAAGTCTATTCCCCTCCGATAATTTTAAATTATTGGTTTTAGCATAATGACAATTATTAGAATGATGTAACATAAATTGTAATATAGAAATTGTGCATTATTGTTTGTTCTACACAAAGTACATCATTATCTATTTACAAGTTATTTTTGTACTAGTATTACTGAGACAATTTGTCAAAAATTGAGTAATGTATTATAAAGTTTAAATGCAATTACAAATTCAACATTTCCTTTTTTGATTTGTGTGTAGAGTTTCCTTATAAATTTATTTTCCTCTAGACTTTCCTTACAACTTAAAAGTCCCTCTTTGTAGCTACTCTTGTATGATCCAGTTGATTCTTTAGACAGTATTTTTCCCCAAAAAAAATATTATAATTATGTTCTTTCTGTGACAAAGTTAAACGATTTTCTTGCGAGTAGAATTGTTCTGTGGGATTTTTATGTATTCCATTATTTTCCATATTTTTATGTTAATATTTTAATTGTTTGAACCAAGACAATTTAATCATATACTTTGTATCAGTAATGGTGCTAGTTACTAGGAGTTTTTCTGATAAAAGTACCTAATTATGACATTGTAGAATGAAATCTTGTGATTTTATAGAATCTTGTTATTACATTTTGCTGCCTAATATAATTTACCATTTGCTTCTTTAAATGTTTCAGGTTTTTCTTCAATATTGTTTTTAATGAAGTATCATTACTATCTTTGTATGATAGTTTTCTCATAAAAGCACATAGAAAAATATCAGAGGTATATTGTAAAAATTGTATTAAAATGTACACTGACAGGTACATTAAATACTCTTTCATAATACTGTATTTTCCTTTCAATTATTTTATTATCCTAAGGAAACTGAGTTGTCCTGCCAATGTTTTTGTGTAGTTGAAGCCTTATTAAGTTATTTCCCATTCTTAGGAAGAAAAAAATGTGTATTCCATCATCCAGTTTTGTGATGATCTGGTATCAACCTTCACCCTACTTTACCAATCTTTCTCTCAATTTTTGTACTTAGGTTTTTGAAGTTTGGTAATGTAAGATATTTCTTTCACGCCTACTTCTGCCTCTCTTGGACACAAATTAAGTGCTTTCTTGGCACAAATATGAGTCTTCAGACAAATTTTGGGACATTCGAGAATGTGAAGGGCCACAATTTGCATTGTGTAAAAAACGAAGGAAAAATGGATTTTTTTATTATAAGGGTCAAAATCGTGATACAAACGCCTTTATAATCTAGAAAATCACAAGAATGATAGAAGTCAATATTCATACGAGCAATGTGGTTTAAAAAAATGTTCGTCACATACAAAGGGTTTTTTTTTTTAACCAGGGCGGCAAAAAATTTGAATACTTATTTAAAATTTTCAATTAAACAAAACAAAATTTGTAATACATATCAAAGAGCAATTTCACCAGTCACACGAAATAGAATAGTTTATTGGGTGGTAACCGGCATGTTCCTAATGAGTTTAGATCTATCCTTTTGCAGTAACAGTTCTGTGTCGTTTTATTTATTTAATTGACTGTACATCATTTATTGAATTTCAATGATACGAAATAGTAAATATTGGTCAATAATTCTCGATTGCACTCCTGTCTCGAGACATCCGAAACAGATAATCATGTAATAATAAGTTTCGTTTCGTAAAATAGCCAAATACAGAAAGTCGAAAGTAAGAACACTGTTTAGGTTTCTGAAGAAATATCGATTCAACAGGTGATGGACTAACAAATTTCGTGATTGATCATTTAGCTGATCTTAATTTAAAGATTAAAAATAAACGTAGTCAAGATACAAGAAAGTCGTATTGAAGCTATCAAACCATTGCGTTTTGGTTTATGCAAAGTTTCCCAAAGCTTATATGGAATACGCCACGACCAAAATTATATATCGATTAGATATGAATCTGAATGCTTTTTCGAAAAGTTACAAAATTTTCAATTTATTTGTTCCCTTAATATTTGGTATGAAATCTTGCCGTCAGTGAACATTGTCTTGAAAATGTTGCAAAGGCCTGATTTACCCAACTCACAATCTATCGAAAATATAGTTCTTAAAATGGAACATTCAAACATATCGCGATAATTATGATGAAATGCTAAACACCGCAACTGAGCGTGCTAAATCGTGCCATGCAGATGCGGATTACCTCCCAGACGCAAGCAAACAAAGAAGACAATGTTCTTTCAGGAACATGAACGTCGAGAGTACAAATGATCCAAAAGACAATTTCCACATACATTGCTTTAGTACTATTATTGACCCTACAGTTTCATCTATGGAGGAAAGCTTTCAATTGCTTAAAGAGAATAGTAATGCTTTTAATCTTTTATATTCACATGACTTAAAAAAAAAAAAATAAAAAAAAAACAGAAATGTGACATTGTGACATTAGAAAATTGTGTGGATCAAGTATTTAAACTTACCGATGTAACTGATACTAATAATCCAAAAGATATAAAAGCAATGTAACTTAGCAATATTGGTATATAACCACGAAATTTCTTAAATCAAAATCCTCACCAATTGAAATAGTATTATAATTTATTTATCAAAATGAACTAACCGGGTCATTCCCTAATATTATCGTGATATTACAAATTATGTTAATATTTCCAGTTATAGTAGTCACCGGAGAAAGATCCAAAATTTAAAAAAATGAAAGAATTGTTTGCTTCATCGATCCCTCTACGTTTTCTCTACGATATACAGCATCCATAATCATGACACAAAGAATTGTACATAAACGCCTTAAATATTTATAATTTCGAACACCAATATTGTCGTAAATATCTCTGTTTTCAATAATCGAAGAGGTTTTTACTTTCGAGTAGCTGAATTCTAAACTCCATTTTAATACAATGGTTATAGAGTGTTGAGTGATTTTTAAGAACTGGCATAACATTTCTCCAGAACGAATTGCCGAGAATACTTTCTTGCGCGTTAGTGTCGCTCTGAATGCATAGTGATAATTTCTTGCGTTTTCTAAACATTGTAACTCCTAAATATTGGCGACGGATAATACGAAAGAAGGATAGCGAATTAGTAAATTATTATTATTATAGGTTTTTTGCATTATATCAGAAAAAATAAGTTAATTAAAAGTTAATTTTTAAAATCAACGCGATCTTGAATATGCTGATCAGGCACCAGTTCATATTTGGTTCTTGACTCCCACTCGACCCCTTGATCATCTTTTCAAACTTTTATCGGCCCTCAGGGGATCTACACCGACCCCGTTGGGAACCCCTAATTTAGAGAGTATGGTAAAAAAATTTGCAAGTTTGAAAGTTCGAAAATTGCCTTTGTAAATTTTTTTTGCTATTGTATTTTATACTTATGCTAATTAAATATAATGGTATGTTTTATATTGTCCATTGATATTATTTAATAAATACTGTAACGTTTAGCTCAGTCGGGTCGCTGGTTCATTCCTATAATGAAGGGATGGAAGAGAAGCAAGGTTATGAAAATATCTATGGAATCATTTCATTAATTGGGCAAAAATTAATTTATTCCTGACAACATTAGCTGCCAGGGAAGTTACACGTCGCAAGAGAGCGACAAAGACTGCCTACCAACTTTACGCAATGAGCTCATGATTCGAATAGCTAGGAAGAAACATCTTAACACTAACATTGGGGTTTTATCTACAATAATTCATGCATTATTAAGTAATAAAAAACTGCCTGAGCGTGGCAACGCTGAAACTTTCGCCGGAATACCCAGCGAGGGAACCCCGTGACGTAATCAGGGGAGAGTGTTCATCTCCAATTAAACACCGGATTATCACCGCTAGTTGAATGGGCCCGAGACACCACTATGCGGCGAACGCAGATTGACGCGTAGTCTGCGCGGGTCTTAGGTTCGGAGAAAAATCGCGCTCGGTGACAAAGTTCAGCCATACGAGCCGAAATTAACAATGTTCCTCGCTCCACCGAGTCTTAGCCACGTCTTTTCTCCTACAAGTCCCGATAAGTAATGTAATGTTTCTCTCAGTCGCGATCGGTAGCAAAGTTCTGTAATGCAGTGTTTCTATAAGTCGCGATCGAGAAGAAGTCTTGTAAAGCAATCTCTAGTGTAATCTGTCGGGTCTTCTGCCGAGTAATCTGTCGTGTAATGTTTTTCTCTGCTCAGCTCCCGGCCGAGCTCGCCTTCGTTTCCTCCTCCCGAAAACGTCTCAGGACCCGTAGCTTTGCCCCTTCCCTCACGGGGAGATGTCTCATAGACCGAAACTATATGCGTCGGAATTTTATGTCACCCAATCGGGACCCACTATTCCTGGAATTTTCCAGGGCGATCTCTCTCACTCTCTTTAATTCTGGAAGCATTTCTTGCAGCTGCCCGAACACGCGTTCAGGCGGCTTTGTTTTCGGAAACATAATTCTTCGACGCCGTGATCGGCAGCCGGCGACGGGCGAGCTATAAACAATACCTCTGGGATTTCCGGAAGTGTTGTAGGGAGATTCTTTGCGCGGGCGCGTGACGAATGGGCGGCGGGCGAGGTCTGTCTCCGGGCCAAGACGCAGGCGGTCATTGTTTTGCTAAGTGCGCGGGGGCTCCCCGAAGGGGGGGGGGGGGTAGGTCTTCCCTGCGGGTCGGCAGCCGACGAGGGGCGTGCGAGGGGCGAGCGCCGAGCGGGCGGCTTGTCGTAAATAAGTCTGCTGCGAACGGCACCCTATTTGGCGGGCGGTTGGGGCTGCTGGCGACAGGCGAGCGGCTGGCCCGTTGAAAAGGATCCTTTGTGACAAGAGCCCAGTCTTGCGACCTACTTCTTTCCGTGGAGAAAATATCTTAATATTAAATTAATATAATAAAATTTGGTGACGCCACAATACATTTGTAATAACACATTAGCAAATATTATTTACATTGTAAACAATTAAACTAGTCTACTATTAAAAGTATGAAATTGTAGTATTCCTTTTAAAAGCGGCAAAATGTACTTGCACCAGGATGGCAAATCAGTGCGCGACGGCCCTGCCCTTTAGTACATCCTTGTTGGAGACGTAATAAGAGTGCGCTTTCAAAAAACCGCATACACTCCACGAATACTATAGGTATTGTATCTTTGATAACATAAATTTCATAATGCCATACGTCTCTTTCATACGAGCTGCATAGTCTGGTTTCTCATTTCCAATTAGAATATGCACAGTTTTTAAACTGAGTTTAGAAGAATTTATAAACAGCCTCCATTCCTCAGGATCTTGATGGTCTCCCAACTAAGTAATGAATCAACATCAGTACAATAAAGTAGATTGCCTTCTTCGGAGAATAGGCATAGGAGGTCTTGTTCCTGTCGGCGGCACACTAATTGTAATTCACCTCTGAAGGAGGTTCCAACCCTTTAATCAGGAAGCCAATGCCTGATTCTTTAACAAGTTTAGATCACAAACTAGACCATTGGGTTCCGATTGGGGACTGATTGATTCTATGAGGTTCTGAAGACTTCCCACCCAAATCTGGGTCTTCAAAGTCCTTTTCGGTACTTACATGTAAATCTTCATCACCAGAGTTTTCGGAATGTAAACTCCAATTGTCCGGTGGCGCTGGAATTGGAAGGCCGTCGCTATGAGGAACAGGCCTTATAGCTAGTGAAGGTAGCGGTCTTTTTGATGTTGCATGTGACACCAGCCACTTTGGTAATACATAAATAACAGTTCGTGGACAATGTATGGCGGTGGCAGTGGCGGCTAGTGACCCTAGAAACTGGGGGTTGCAGCTGCATCCAATGACGTGAATGTAATTTCCAAAACACTAATCTAATAAAACGTAATTCATGTAAATTAATTAAAACTAACTTAAATAAGTCTGTATTAAAACATTACTTATATAATTTTATGTGTAATGTCCATGTCAGGTATGTTCTCCCGCGCACATGACTTTTTGCATTTCCAATGAGCACACGAGTGTTTGTGTTAGTAGTTCTGCATTGAGACAGTTGCTGAGAGAAGAATTCATACAATACAAAAACGAAACTGTTTTGTACGTGAGTTCCAAAAGCTTCATGTTTTTTCAATCGATCAATTAAGTGGTTTAATTCTTAAAACCCGGTCTTCATCCAGCTGTATTCGAATCAAACCCACGTATTTATTGAAAAAAACATTTTTGAATTTTGTATTGAATTCTATTTTTGATTTTACCGTTTTAATAAAAATTTTAATGCTAGAAGTAGGTCTCCTGAGTCTCTTAATTTCTAGTTTTTCTTCAATAAGGCGTAAACCGAAAGGATATTTCATTAAATTTTGCACTGTATTCATTGGCTGTTGTCAGAAACATAAATATGGGACACTCGTGCAGAAAACTGTTAGAGATTCTTACTTCCATTACCGGCAGCAACAGCAATAACGCACACTTAATCTATCATACACTTGTCATATTCACAACTCACAATGAATCTTCCGAAATAACTGTCGGCGGGAAGAAAATGGTGCACACGGTACATGAGAGGGAGAGAAAGGGATTTTACACAAAACAAACTGCACTCTTCAATCATCTCATCTTCAAGTAGCGTGTAAAATATAGGAAAAGTTATTAAAGTAGCGTAAATGTAATGTAGCTTGAGAGTCTGGCTAAGGGGCCACTACTCGGGTGCTGGTCTCTCTCACCTGCAGCAAAGGCCGACGCAATCTGTCTGCTTTGTGAGTTAGAGAACAAATAAACACATATACTGCACTCTTCAATTGCATATTTTCATCAACAAACCTAACATTGAGTGAAAATGATGTCCCCAAACAAATAATACATCCAATGCCGTCAAGAATTTACTGAACTTCTGTACTTCCAGTAACATGTAAAATTCATAAAACTAAGTTGCAGCTAGTGTCAGACGACGTCAGAAAATTTGTATTCCCCTCGGACGCCGCACAGCGCTCGGAGACAAGACCCCTTCCCCACTGGTTGCGCAACCGACGGCCTTTTCGTTCTCCGCTATCTGTTCAAAAACAAAGTGGAGGAGTTAGAAAATCCTACATTAAGACGTTATTTTTTGGGGAAATACATCAAAGAATCCGTTCAATGTGAATCAACATCGCTACACGACGCAATGTTGGTGTTACGACGCAGTGATAAGAAAAAATGCTAATAGAAACTAAAATGTGTGATGATATGGATTTCTATTGACAAGAAAACGGATACCACAAGTCGTTTTGTAGGTAATGTTATCGAAGGGCTTTCGATGCCGTCGATCATCTTTTGGATCTTCTGTAGCAAACTATTCAATGAAGTATTTTTGCTCATCACCGAATATTTAGAATAGTCAATAGGTCAACTATTGCATATTCAAAAATTATTTGAAGTTAATATGAGCCTATGTAATTCAACACGATAATGTACTTTTTTAAGTGATGCTGAATCGTATATGAAAAATGGTGCTACAACAGCAAGTACTTTCGTGCATTATGAGTAACGGATCCTCATAATTATACTACTACATGAACCTGGAAAGGTCTCCGACCAGCAATTTGTTTCTTCGCGCAGTGGCTCGAACTCAGATCCCTGATGTCAGCTCGCCATGCGCGTTACCTCTGTGTTAGAGGAAGTAATTTACTACATATTCGAATAGGAACAAATTTATCGACATTTTTGTCACCAGGGCCCGACAATTTGAATTTTTCTTAGGAAAAACTGACAATTTCCAGCGCACGATTACAATAGCTCTTCTTACAAAGTAAGGCGAGAAAGAAAAAAGAAGTAAAGGCGTTAAAACTGTTGTCCTGTCTGGATTTGCGTATCTCGTGCATTCCACACAGTGGCAAATGAAGTGAGATGATTATTTCCGGAGGTGGGGAAACTGATTGCAAAAAATGTTAGGAAGATATTTTTGAAGTTCCCTTCTACAATTCACATATATTCTAAGGTGAGGTTTAAGGACGTGACTGCCGAGTTGGACACTCACACGAAGACACTGACGTTCATTATCATGGGAGGGCAGAATTATATTATTTTGGGAGGTCACTTTACACCTGAACAACATATAAACAAAATACAATTGCCATCTTCAAATGCTAAATTGTAGTCTCCCCTCTGCCCTTCTAGTACAACAGACCAACATTGTTGGTGGACTCGCTCGGAACAGATGCTGACGGAGCTGGTTTCTGTTCTTACTGCCGACGATGCGCGTGACAATGCACATAAGCAAGAGAAAATGAAGGCGTTGTTTGCGTCAGCTTGTTATACTAAAAGTTGTGCTAATTCAACGCGTGTTTCCCAGAAAGCAAGTGATACGAAGAAAAAAGCGCTAAAGTGTTTACGTGCGGTGTAAAGGTTTGAAAAAAGATTTCAAGAAAGAAAATGACAGGAAATCACAGGCAAAAGACAGTACCTCGCGTGGAGCTGGTGGTAGTAGTGGCAGTGCTTTTTCATTTATGACGGAGGTGCAAGGCGCTGAATTCGAAAACGATATTTGGTTAATAGACTCAGGGGCTAAAAATCATTGCTGTCATCATCGGGAATAGTTTGTGAACTATGAGCTTTTGTGAATCCTTTGACAGTTCTTATTGGAAAGGACAAGACAACAGTTAGTACTGTCGGTAAAGGGAGTATTGACTGTAAAGTTCTGATCAACGGTGAGTGCTTGACAGGTCACATTGACAACGTATTGAATGTTCCTAATGGTCGTCACAATTTGATGTCACTCGCTGTTATTATGGACAAAGGGTTGTCCATGCGAGCTGATGACAAAAGGTGCGAGTTCGTAACCATGGATGGAGCTGTGCATTTACGTGGTGAGAGGTATGGAATGTTATACGAATTGCATATTCGTGCATTGAGTAATTCCAATAGTGAAGTCAACATGTCATCGACCAAGTCTCTCCAAGTGAGGCATGAGCGTTTGGTCCATCAAAACAAACGTCACGTGGAAAGATTTCTGCGAGAGCGCGGCATAAATGTCAAGGGAGATAATTTCTTTCTCGGAGCTTGTGTCCAGGGGAAGCTGCAGATGGCTTTCAAGTCGCCAACGCAACAAGCTACGAGTGCTGGTGAGGTCAGAAATGCTGAGCTGTGCGGACGGATGGAGGAGGAGTCACTTGGAGTACTTCATCAGTTTCACCTGTGATTACTCAAAGTTTCGAATTGTTAAGTTTTTTAAAGAGAAGTCGGAGGTTGCTGGTGCTGTTGAAGAGTTGCTGAAGTTTGTTGAGAATCATTGCGGACGTCTACTAAAGATTTTCCATTGTTATGGCGGGCTGGAGTTCAGAATTTTCAAGATCAACGGAGTTGAACTGGTAATCACAAATCCTTATTCGCCTGAGCAGAGCGGGTGCGCATAGCGCACAAACCGCACAGTCGTGGAGGCTGCACGAACACTGCTGTTGGCTAAGAAGTTGCCAAAGTCGTTGTAGGCTGAAGCAGTCTACTGCTGTCTATCTTCTTAATGGATCTGGACCTGCTGGAGAAGATGGGAAGTCACCTTACGAGATTTTTACTGGCAAATCCGTGAATTTGAAGAACTCGCACGTGTTTGGAACAAATTGCTTTGTGCTAATTCCGCAGAAGAATCGCAAGTGGGATGCGAAGGGAAAGCCAAGAGTCTTCGTTTGTTATTCTCATGACATTGACAGCTACAGAGTACGAGTATTTGAGGTATAAGAGGTACGAGAAAGATAGAACGAAGCAAAAGTGTTGTTTTTGTGCCAGAAACAATGAGATGCTGTTGTATCAACGGAGCAAAATGCTGTGGCAGCTGCGTCATTGGGAGTCGAAGATAAGCGAGATTATCTCGAAGAAGACGGGCGAGCTAGTGTCCTGGAGCAGGTAGAATCTGAGTCAGAAGCAGATGATGTTCAGTTGGCAGAAGAGCAGTTTTTAACCCTGAGCATGCTGCTGTGGAGCGTCAGAGTCTACGAGACAGGTCGACCTGCGCGCTATGTCGCGATGAATGTAGCGCAGCTTGAGCCGAGAAGTTACAAGGTGCGACCACATCTGGCGACAAGGAGTTCTGGAAAGGTGCAATGAAGGAAGAGGTCAATCATTGCTGGATAATTCTACTTACACCCTGGTAAAGCTACATCCTAATCGTAGAGCCGTCCGAATCGATCGGTGTTCAAGAAAAAGAGAAATCCTTGTGGCGAAGTTAGCAGATAGAAAGCTAGACTGAATGTGTGCGGTTTCAATCAGAAGTGGGCTTTGATACGCTTCGGTCGGTGTTAAGTGTCACAGCTAACGAGAAGTTACACCTCGCTCAGTTTGAAGTGAAGATAGCATTTCTGAACGATAGGCTTTCTGAGGACATCTACTTTACTCAACCCGAGGGATTCTCAGATATCACTAATCGAGTGTGGAAGGTCAAACGGAGCTTGTACGGACTCAATACGTCGCCTCAACGCTGAAATCAACGTTTAAAGGAAGTTTTGACAGCTCTTGGTTAATTTGATAGCACTGCCGATCCCTGCTTGTGCGTAAGGAACGCTTATTCGAAGCTAGGTGGCAGCCATCTTTTGGAATGGGGGAAGAGGAAGCCTAACAATTGAGGGAAAGGGAAGGACAGAAAATTAGACAAATTTTCTGTTCTGTTTTTTTGAATAAAACGAGTATTTTGTTCAAATGACTATTTATTTAGTTGATTTTAATACAAAATAACGGAGGGCCCGTTCACTCGCGCACGTACAATACCAACAGTACAAGTGATACCAACATGGGGCGCGAGAGTTCTCGTCGACTGATATAGATGGCGCCAGTACTCGAAGTACGAAAATTCAAATAATCCAATACTCCATCCAATTGAGTGCTTAAATCTCATAAAATAAAAAAAATTAGGTTTTTGTTTTGATGTAACGATGAACAACAATTATATAAAAAAATTAACACTTTCTCATTCCCAAGTTAAAGATAAGTTTATGGAAATGATCTCGAGGAGTAGGCGAAGACGTCGGCTAGTTCTAGATCTGACGGTACAAAACTAACGCTGATAGTCCCCTCTTCAAGCTTCTCACGGATATAATGATATTTGATGTCCACATGCTTTGTCCGTTTATGGAAGACTGGATTTTTCACAAGACAAAGCGCTCCCTGGTTGTCCATCTTCAGGTTTGTTGGTTCCTGGACTGGTTCCCCAATGTCATCAAGAAACTGACGAATCCAGGTCACTTCTTTAGTTGCTTCTGAGGCAGCAACGTACTCCGCTTCTGTCGTCGATAATGTCACAGCCTTCTGGATTTGACTAGACCAAGTGACCGCCCCATTTGACAGAAGGAATACATAACCCGACATCGAGCGACGGGTGTCTAAATCGTTTCCAAAATCTGAGTCGGAGTACCCTGTGACCACTAGCATCTCTAAATTTTGGCATAGAGTACCGTAGAAATTCATAGTACCCTTCAAATATTTTAGAATACGTTTGACTGCATTCCAGTGAGTCTGATCATTATTTGAAGTGTACCTGCTAATTTGATTCGTAGCGAACATTATATCTGGTCGTGTCACGATCGCTGCAAACATCAATGATCCCACAGCCTCCCGATACGGATAGGAATCTTCGCTATGATCATCGTAGTCTGGTTTCTTCAGTCTCACGTGCGGATCTGCTGGTGTACCAACCGGAGCTGCATCTTGCATGTGAAACTTCTCGATCATCCTGCGAATATAACTAGATTGGTGAATAAGTATACGACGATTATTACCCTCATCGGTCTCGTCCAATATCTCCATCCCGACAAAATGTACGGGTTCCATGACCGTGATCTCGAACTGCTTCCCCAACTCATCCAAGAAACTGTAGAGCGATGCTTCATCTGAGGACATGACTAGTCCGTCATCGACGTAGAGAATCAGAATTATCGTCGATTTTGAACAACTCTTCCTGTAAACGCACTTGTCTGCTTCTCCTCGTCGGAATCCTTGGTCAAGCATGAACTGGTTAAACTTTTCGTTCCAGCACCGCGATGCCTGCTTTAACCCGTACAGTGATTTTTGTAGTCTGCATACCTGACCGTCACTTATATTAGCACCCTCTGGTGGATCCATGTAAATTGTCTCGTGTAGGTCTCCATATAAGAATGCTGTGCGTACATCGAACTGTAACATATTGTAATTATTCTTCACTGCTGTAGCCAATAAAATTCTTATCGAATCATACCTAGTAGTAGGCGAAAAGATCTCGTCGTAGTCAACTCCTTTCTCCTGGGAAAAACCCTTGGCACATAGTCTGGCCTTGAACCTTGGTTTGTTCGATGTTTGATCTTTAAGAGAGAAAACCCACTTCGACTCGATGACCTTCATGCTGCCAGTTCGCTTCACGAGTTGCCATGTGTCGTTCCTTTTCAGGGCACTGAGCTCCTCTGCGATCGCCTTTGACCACTCTCTTGACTCACTGCCTTCCATGGCCTCCTTGTAAGTCTGCGGTTCATTTACCATAGTGAAATTCGCTGTGTATCTTCCTGGGCGTTGCAATTTGTCTCGCTTCCTCAGATTGTAGTCCCTGGCGTTGTCGACGACTGTCCCTTCATCCTCTTGAAGAGCTTCGACGTTCCTCGGGTTTGCGTCGAACTGTTCTCCATCCAGATCCTGTCGAGCTTCGGTCTCATTTACTGCGGGATTTCTCATTGCCGGCCGCTGCGCCTCCGGAGCTGCTAAGTTGGATGCTCCACCTAGATCGACGATTTGGTTTCGACCTCCAGGATATTCTTCAGCGTCGTCGTCTCCATTTTCCATTTGCGCAATGCTGATCTGGACGGTCTTCTTCTCGGTATCGATCGTAGTGTGTTCATCGAAAATCACGTTTCTCGAATCTTTTACCTTTTTTGTTGTCGGGTCAAACAGTCGATAATTGTCAGAATTTCCATCATACCCGACAAACATGAGTTTGCTAGATTTGTCATCCAACTTAGTTCTTTGACAGTCGGGGACGTGCATAAATGCAGTGCAGCCAAACCTTTTTAAATGCGATAATGATGGCTTCCTACCCATGAAAGCTTCATACGGCGTCGTACTTCTCTTTTCGCTTGTTGGAGTCCGGTTGAGAATATACACTGCCGTGTTAACCGACTCGCCCCAGAGGTACTTTGGCGTGTTCATTGCGTGCATCATGGACCTGGCACTCTCCATGACCGTGCGCATTTCCCTCTCAATGCGACCGTTCTGTTGTGGGGTATAAGGCGAAGTGTTTTCTAGGATTATGCCTTCTCTCTTCATATATTCCTGCAGACTTTCATTTAGGTATTCTCGACCGTTGTCACAGTGCAAAACCTTGACCTTACGGCCTTGTTGCTTCTCAACCATCCGCACATATTCCTTGAGACGAGTCAGAACATCAGATTTGTGCTTCATGGTCCTGACGACGAGGTAGGATGTTGCGCTATCCTTGAATAGAACGAAGTACCTGGCACCTCCGGAAGATTCAGTCGCAATAGGACCGCACACATCGGAGAACACTCGTTCCCCAACTTCCTCCTCTCGGACTTCTCTGGACGCATGGTGAAAACGATATTGCTTGCCATACAAACAAGATTCACAGAGAATCTCATCCTCGTCACTCAGTGTGATGCCGGATATCACACCACTCTTGATCATTTCTCGAACCCGCGTAAAGTTTACATGGCCAAGTCTGTCATGCCACGCCTCCAAGCTGTTCTCTGTAACTTGTTGAGCCTGATGAACTGAAATATTTCTAAACAACATACGATAATTATTGTTGTCATCGAGAATCGCACTCGCAATGAGTTTTGAGCCATGTAGAATCTCTGCCTTTTTTCCTTCCTTCATTATTGACCAACCCTTCTTGGTCGCGACAGCTTCAGAGAACAGGTTTCTTCTCAGGTCAGGAACAAATAGGACGTTCGTGATAACTGACTTGTATCACTCACCTTTAATCTTTTTCTCGATCTCGATGTCTCCTTTTCCAATGACAGGTAATGACACGTTGTTTCCAATTACGACTGTAGTCCCTTCAGAAACAGCAGACATGTTTGAGAATAGTTCAGCCCTGTACGACATGTGGGCAGATGCTCCGCTGTCCATGATCCACGTATTTTCCATGTTGACATCTCCAGGAAATTCCACGTTGAATGAAGTATACTCCTTGTCGCGATGTGATGACTTATGCTTAGGCTTGTTCCTGCAGAACCGGGCGATGTGGCCCCTTTTCCCGCACTGATAGCATTTGATGTTTTGTTTCACCTCCTGGTTTTGTTCGAATGATTTCTGCTTGCTCGATCCACTTGATGACGGCTCGCTCTGCTTCGTCGACCTCTTTGATTTCGCCGATTGATTTTTGCCCGATGAGACCGTGAACGCAGTTTCCATTTGCTCAACCAAAAACAGGTTTGCTTCTTCGTCAACTAACCTAGACGTCAGATTTATCAGCGTTTGCCTGTCTTCGCTAACTGATAGCCACGCCTGTCGAAAATTCAAAAATTTCTGCGGCAACGTGCTGATTATTTTTGTCATTATCGCCGCATCGCTTACAGTCTCGCCAATATCCTTTAATTTCTTCGCTAAGTTTTCGACATTCGCAATGTGTTGAGCAACGTTGTCACTATCTTTCATTTGATATTGGTGAAATCGTTTTGCTCGACTCAGATCGTTGCAAATAGATCGAATCAAGCTTATCAATTATTTGATGAGATGACTCACAATTCTCAATCAAGGTTATCTGCGCGTAGTCTAACGCAGATGTCAAAATAAACATTGCCGTTGCGTCATTTTTAATCCATGCCTTCTGCGTCTCATTGTTATTTTCCGGTTTCAGTTCAGTTCCATGGACGATTTCGTAGAGTCCTTTTGCCCGAAGTACACAGTTCATTTGGAATCGCCATTGATTGTAATTACTGCCATCAAACTTACTCAGGCTATTCATGTCTAATCTCTCAGCCATTGTGACGTCGCTCAATTGCCACACATGCGACGAACGCGACCTCAAGCGAGACGAACACGAGCTTGAACAAGAACGAACACGCTTCCACCACTAAATTCGAGGTTAGGTCCGTCGCGAATAGAAATCTGACTCACAGATTGCAATCGACAATTATATGCACGTGGCGAGCCCTCCAAACGGTTAAAGCCTCCTCGATAAACTGCGCGAGTCACACGACGAATGCGCGCTCAAGCGAAACGAACACGCTTCCACAGCCAAATTCGAGGTTAGGTCCTTGGCAATTCGAAATCCGACTGACAGATTACGATCGGTCACAAATAGTCTGGTTTTTCCACTTCAAGCGTTCTCTGGGCCCATAACCTTTTGAATAAAACGAGTATTTTGTTCAAATGACTATTTATTTAGTTGTTTTTAATACAAAAGAACGGAGGGCCCGTTCACTCGCGCACGTACAATACCAACAGTACAAGTGATACCAACATGGGGCGCGAGAGTTCTCGTCGACTGATATAGATGGCGCCAGTACTCGAAGTACGAAAATTCAAATAATCCAATAGTGTTACATTCCTGTATGTGAAGCAGTAAATTTGTATAAAACTCTGTTTATGACTACCCTTTCTTTTCTTCTCCCCCCCTTTCCCTCAATTGGTAGGCTTCCTCTTCTCCCATTCCAAAAGATGGCTGTCACGTAGCTGTAACCAACATGTTTTGCTGTTTTCATATTTTTTGACCATGTTGTGAACATTCATGGGAGATCCAGGTTGCTTGGGCAGTAAATATTTTCAATTTGTATATTTGTTTGTTTGTTTTTCCACTAAATTCACTGTGTTCAACTTGTGTTAATATTTTCATTTCTCCTCGTTGTTAGAGATCCACTGAGGATGGGAAAAGTGTTTTCCCGAAAGTTAACTCTGGAAAATTATTAATAAAAATTATTAAAACTTTTGTGGAGATTATTTCGTTTACCATATTATGGATTACCACAAGATATCTGCTACCACCACGGAATTTATAAAATTATTTACGCACTACCTGCTGAAGGAATTGTAGGACACAGTTTATAACGCCGTTGACACAAATGAAAAATATAATCAATTTTCATCTAAGCTTTCATTCCACTTTAACGCACACTTTCTTCTTAAAAAGAGAAAATTAAACAGTTTGGAACAGAAAAATCACGGAAAAATAATACTTGGATCACACAAGGATTTAGAACATCATGTAAAAACAAATGTACGCTTCACTTTATTTTTAAACATCATAAAGAATCAACCGGTTTCCATGTCAACTTCCGGGATTACAAAATAATTTTAAGGAAAGTAATTGTTCAGGTATAAATAATGAAAAATATCAGGATATCACGAACGCGAGTAACAAAACTAAAGCAATGTGGAATATCGTAAAAAATACGACCACGTCATCTCGACACTTTGTAAAGAATGTTTTGAAGCACAATGAAAGATCAAGTAATCCGGAAAAAGTGGCAAATCTCTTCAAGCAACACTTATCTGGAATTGCGGCTGAACACACAAATGGACTAAAATCACAAAATTCAACTTCATTTGTTTCCCAAATCACTTTCGAAAGATGTCCATTTCCAAAACTTCTTCCAACGAAATCTTGAGAATAGTCAGTAAACTAAAAAATAAATATTCAGTTTAGATGAATTTTCGGATTGTTTATTGAAAACTTGTCTACCTGCCCGTTTACTCATATTTTCAATGTTTTTTATGCCCAGGAATATTTCCAGATATTTTCGAAGCAGCAAAAATGAAGCCGCTTTTCAAAAAGGTAACAAAAATGAAATTCAAAATTACCGGCCAATTTCTCTTCCGTCAGTTTCCTCAAGAAATATATGAAAGGCATTTCTATATCCGAATGGAAACTTTTCTCAGGAATAACGAAACGTTTTCAGACACACAACACGATTTTAGAAAATCAAAATCTGCGTACACTGCAATTTTTTTCTTTTCCTAAAATGTGCTTCATCAATGAATCAAAATGAAGCACCCATTGGAATATTTTTGAATATTTTCAGATCTTTCGGAATCTTTCGACGTTATTGACCTTGTCAAAATTACCTTCTTATTGAATTCGTGGTATTGACCTTAAACGTCGACCTCAGAGAGAAAAAATACCGTACTGACACGCAAGGACCTTATTTACTTATCTTTCCAATTATATTTACTTATCTTTCCAATTCTTTACCAATTGAATGTGGGGTCCCGCAAGGATCGATCTTAGATCCTAATCTTTTTTCTCCTCCTTTTTCTGTTATAGGTAAAAGATAAGCCCTCGTCTATTACAAATCGAAGAACAGTTGTTTGCCGATGACACGAATGCTTCTGCAAAAATGTAAATACAACATAAAAACAGTAAATAGTACGATTTCAGAAGTTTCAAATTGGTTTTGTAATAACAAATTAATAGTTAACGTATAAAAAACAGTTTCAATGCATTTTTGCATTTGAAATCAGCAATCACACGCTCCATTAAAAATGAACAATATATTGATGTAAAGGTAACAACATTTATGTCTCTTAATTCAGTCAAAACCCAAATGGAATGTACATATATCGGAATTGAACACTACATTATGTTCATTATGTTACGCATTCAAAATTATTTCAAATTCTGCCAGCCTTCATGCCGCTCATTGCGTGAATTTTGCAAATGTGCCTTCTCACTTGAGATGGCATAATATTCTGGGGAAGCTCATCATGTAGTACATTTAGATTGCAAAAGAAAATTAATCAAATAATAAAAAAATGCCATCCGCGTGATCCCTGCAAGCCTCACTTCATTGAGCTTGGAATGTTTTTTTAATTGTTTTGTTTTTTACTTAGTCTCCTAGCACCTTAAGGAGCGTTGAGCGCACTAATCCTCCGTTAAAAAAATTACAATTTTTGGAGTAATCCTCCGTTAATAAACACCCTCTAGGGGCCGCTGTATTTTCCAGTCACATGAGTCATAGCAAAGTCTGGGAATCGCCGACAGCGTCTTCGCGCTCGCGTCTTGCACGCGCCCTGCGTCATCTACCCATCGGCCAGAATTATGTAGGATTAAGGATAGGGGTAAGGTTTATGACGCTTCACAGAGATATTTATAATTATAACACTCGTCGTAGAAATCACGTTCATCAAGTTTCAGTATCAACAGCTCACTTCCAGAAATCCACCTACAATGTATGTACGTTACTTTACAACGCATTGCCAGATGACATTAAACAACTTCTACATAAATGTTTCTATACAATTAGAGACTACACTGATCATCAGACGATAAATAATGTTTATTTTAACAAAACAGTGATGTAATGAATTAGTTTACATTTTTAATGTAACTTTTTTAAAATACTTAATATGCTTGTAACAAATAATGTACTTCTACTTCTTTATTTTTAAGTTTTACTCACATTTCAACTATTTATAGTTAAAACGATAGGAAGGGATTCTGGAACTCAAGAAAACGCGCGCAGGAAATTTTCTCCCCATACGTCGCATTCAGTTTTTACTGCTTTTTATTAAATAAATCAAATATAATCAAAGATGTGCAAAATGAAACTTATCGTCAAGTTCTTGTAGAGGGAGTCATTCCTTACAACTTCTCTGTGTTGTAAAATATTGTTGTAACTGTGTTGTGTCTGTGTTAAAAAAACAGGGATTTTGGAGTTGTAATGTTTTTCCACTCACCGATTCAAGTATTGTTGCGACTACTGCCGACTAATCATTTTTCTCAAGGAAGTACGAATCTCACTCAAGAGATAATACATCCTGAAAAGTACAAATCTTTCATTATTTAATGATATACCAGGGAAGTGCAATTTTCGAGATAAAATAATTTTCCTACATAATAAAATAATAGTAGCAACAATAACAACTAAAATCATGAAATGAACTAGTGTAAAACGTCTCCAAAGAATAGTGCTTGTTGCAATGTGGCTGGGAGAGAGAAAGAGAGAGAGAAAGAGAGAGAGAGAGAGAGAGAGAGAGAGAGAGAGAGAGATGGAGTGCGGCGAGAAACGTGATTGCAGGGTGTCAGTAAACACCTCTGCTTTCACTGTCGTGTTGTTCGTTGGTGTTAGGCCGTTTGGGCGATTTAGTGCTGTGGTGGCCGGCTTTGGGCTTCGTAAGTCCCACTGTAAATTCCTCAGTTCTTGTGCGTCATGAATTTTGGATTTTTGGGCATAATTTTGCCACATAGCGTTACTATGCTCCCGCAGACTCCTGGAGGTTTCCGCCGAGGAGATTGATAAGCTGCTTTCGCACCAGGGTCCTGAGAGCGGTGGTCTTCTCTCAGCGCCTTTCGGCGCTCATTAATGAGGCGAATCAGCACGACGGGCGTTTGTTTGACGGAGTGAGAATGTTCGGGCGATTTGGAGTTTTCTTGGTAAGCTGTTTTTTCTTGGTAGTTGAGGTGGTTTATGGCTCGGTCTATGTTTTGAGGGGAATCAAGGACGGGACTTCCCGTGAGCTTGTTTCAGTGAGCCCACTTTCGTTATGAACGAAGCCCAATCGGCGACGGGGTTTGGTTTTGGGGCGGGGCGGGGAAAAGGTCTCTCTAAAGGGCGAAGATGATAGGAAGGTGGTTGGATAGGAGATTGGGGAGTGGTTTGGGAGATGTTGTTAAAGTGAGTGAGTGGAGAACGACATCAAGGATATCGCCTTCAATTACTTTTGTAAAGGGATTTGTGCACAGGTGGATAATAGAGGAAAAGCAGACAGAACGAACTGATTGCTTCGATTCAGGTAAGAGAGCAGACAATTTTCCGCAGCGTTCCACACACGGCAGCTCCAGTCCGTGTTCGATGCATTTACCTAGTTGAAGTTGAAGCCGCTTGTAGGTGGAGACGTGTGTAATCGTTCTGTGCGGTGTTTCTTCAACTTCTACATCTGTGGCATCTATTGCGGCAGGAGGCTGTATTACCAGAGGCGTATGTGAGATTATGTCGGGGAGCGATTGAAGTGCCACTGCCGCGATGCAGCCCAGGGCGGTTTGAGCGATAGATGAAAAAAAATCAGAGTGAAAAGGTTTCTGCAGGCAGAAGGTGCTTCTCCTGGATGAGAAAGACATGTGGCAAATAATCAGCAATAAATTGCATAAATTCGTCTTTCTTTTTATTGAAACCGCCATTCCCATTATGTTGAAAAGGGTTCCAGCCAGAGTATTCATGGAAATGCTCTCTCAACCATGAGAGGAATAAGAGTTAGTTTTTCGAGAATGTTTCCTGGATCGCGTAGAATGGTCAATGCATATTTTAGAAAATGTATTAATGATCGGATATCTATTCCGCGTAGCCTGAACGGGAGACGAGGTTGTGTTTTCATCTGCAGGAGGAGCGGTGTGGCCAGCGGCAGTGGGGGCAACCGTAGCCTTTTTTCCCTTCTCCAGTTACCTTGGAGAGGCGGGAATTTATTTGACTTTCGGAATACATTATTTTCAACTGCAGCCGATTTGGTTTGTGCAGTTAGGTAGGGCTTTTTACTTACAGACTAACTAAAACTATCTTATAACTATTGTAACCACCGACTCACCCGATTTCCTGCTTTCCTTCGGCGATTCAGCTTTGCCCAGCTGCTTCGTCGGCAGACTCCCTAGAGGGAGGCATGCGTGATTGCCTAACTACTGGATAGAAAGACTGAGGTATTTTCTTAAATATTACTTTAATCAATACTTGATTCAATGCGGGTGAAGCCCAATGCCAGAAACAAAACTTACAATTAACATACAAACTAATCTTACGGTCGGTGTTTGCCCCCCAGGTTCCTTTGCGGCGACCGCTTGGCGGCCCCCAGTCACCGGATTAGGCCAGCGGCGTTCGTCGACCGGACGGCGCCTCGGCGTCGCTCAGCGCGGGCAGGCGGCGAAGCCGCGCCCGGGCGATGGCGGGTCGCTTCGTGGTCGTGTCTTTCACGCCCCGGCTCGTACTCACTTTGCTCTTCCGGTCAGGCATTCACATGTGGTGTCCCGTCCCATAGTTCGGCTTCCGTCACGCGAGTCGCGCTGCGATGATCGCGAGGGCTGCGCGGCATTCGGGGCGACCAGGCACGGAAAGCCCCGGCCCCGAACCAAAGTAACAGCTCTATCCGTCCATCCGAAAAGTGAGCGCTCTCCCCGCTGATTCCAAAGTCAGTCAGCTCGCTCCGCCGCTTCCAAAACAAGTCAGCTCGCTCTGCCGCTTCCAAAGCAAGTCATCCTCTCTCGACTGCCTCCAAAACAAGTGGCCGAACGTCCTTCGGCGGTCCCTCAGGAAAGCTCGCGTGTCACGTGATTCCTCCCCCGCGTCTCACATCGCGATTGGTAGTCGCGGCTTCCGTGGTTTCTCTGTTCTATCACGGCGTCAGCGGCAGAGCTGCGCCCATGCAACTTTCTCCGAAGCAACCTCCATCACGTAAATTCCAAGAACTGGGCGCGGGCAATTCCGTTCCTCGGTTTGGGGGTGCGGGAGGCGTGCGTCACGAGGGTGCGGCCGACGTGGGTTGCGCCGAACAAAGGAGGTGCATTCCTCCGTTCCCTCGGCGCGCTTAGCGGCCCCTCCAGGTATAGCAAAAAGCACGTTTCCTGCCGTCCGTTACGCCGGCGCGATTTCTTATTAAATTTAATATTTTATTCGCGTCGCCATCCGACATGTGCGACCGTCCCATTACACTATATACCTTCCCGCTTTGCGGTTTGTTAGTTTTTAGACCTTTTTAAGTTTAATTATTTAATTTGGAGTTCTTTGCATTGTACTATTTTCTTTTTTTATTTTGTTTCTGTTCTCACTCGCATTCACTCTTATATTTTATTTATATTTACAAACGCATTTATTCATTAATTCATACAACACGCAACACTTCACAGCACTATATCACCGCGACGTCTTCGGTTTCCGGCATCTGTGAGCGGCGATCCCCTCCCACGCACTTGCTGGTCCCCCGCGTCGCAGAGCTCAGAGAGCTTGTGCGGGGGCAGTGCGCGGAAGGTGAAGGCGACGTGCTGTGGGCCCTTTCTTCTGTGGAAGGCCCTGTGCACGCCGCTTTTCGCCGCTTTGCCGGTCTCGCGCAGGATGCGCGGAGCGGACGGCCTCAGCTCCCTTGCAAGCGCCGTCTCCGCCATCTTTTGTAGCTCCACCGGGAACTGGTTGCGAACGCCTAAGATTCTGAAGACGTTTGCGTTTTGGGGTTGTCGGTCAGGTCTGGTAAGAGGCAAGCCGCTCTTTCTCTGCTACCCGGATGGGGTGCAGAGTGGAGGGAGAATCTGCCGCAAATACCTCACAAGCGTACGCCCACAAGGGACGCACGCAAGCTGTGAATAAGCGGCGCTTTAGAGGAATTGCTAGGTCGGGAGAACGGAGAAGCGGTTTCAAAAGGAGGGTGCGTGTTTTAATTTTGGCAGCGAGATACCAAGCGTGCGAAGGCCGCTGTCAAGTAGCATTCAGGAGCTCGAGTAAAAACTCCACTCTGCGCCCACCGCATTGAGGTGTTTCAGCTCAGCTCGGTGCTTCCCTCCCGTCACTCGGCGTGCCGAGGAGAGAGGGAGCAACCGGCCAATGGCGTTGCTGCTGACCGCACGCGCCACTGGCGCACCATCTACAGCGGTGGCGGCCAATGGCAGCGAAGCGGCGCCCGTTTCGAACGCGCGGAACTGCAACGCAAGCAAATTCGCAAAGATTTCGCTTTTTGTCGCATCGTCCCAGAGCCGAGGTTGTGGAGCGCCGGGCGCCCCCGGCGTTGATCTGAATCGGGCAGTTTACTCCCGGTTTGCGGCGCAGCGCACGAGGAATATCTCAAATATGCCTCTCGTGTTGATTACATGTCGAAAGAGTATCAGACCATTGAGCAGCACTCTCACCCCGTAGAGATGAACGGAATTTTCTGTTAAGACTGCGCGCCCCCTCTCTGTCAACGGGATCGCCATAGCGGCGATGAACTTTGACAGTTCTGCGCAATTCCCTTAAGATTCTTCTTTGCTCATCTGTGAGCTCAAGGCGAGAAATCTCTACACGCGTGACAGTTGTATTTTGTTTGAAAGCCGATTTCAATGTTAAAGTGAAGTGATTCACAGCTTCGTCGATCTCGTCTTTCGTATTTCCTGGTTTCTGCTCAAGCGGAAAATTCAGCTGTGTTGCGAAACCTGCCCAGTTCGTGTCACCGGTAGTTCGAAAACTTACTTGGCGTTTCGCTGCATGGGACGCCACAACGCATGTTACTAGGTTACTCGAAACCTAGTACGCCAATTGAGCGGAGATCCACACACTCAACGCCTTTCACAATCATAAAATCAATAACGCCCGGGTTCCTGTTTCGTACTTCCGGGAAATGCGTGGGGCTATTCGGTGCGCAGATCCCTACGCCTCGCCTTGTCGCTACAAAATTGGCAGTTTTGTGGCCGTTTCTGTTTGCTCCGAGGCAGCCCCAAGTTCTATGTCTGGCGTTTAAGTCACCCAGAAGGATAACTTTGGAATTTAATGCGAGAAGTGCATAAATTCCAGCCGGATCTAAGTATTGGTCTGGGCAGTAGGGCAGGTGGGCAGTCTGGGCAGGATACGACTAATAGTCGGCAGTTTCCTAACCAAACGTAAGCCCCGACCGCCTCTTGAGACGCCAGTGCAATAGCGGCAGTTCAAGGCGCAGCGCGATTGCTACTTCGCCACCTGGCCTGCCAGTGCTATCTCGGCGATAAACAGCGAATCCCCGGTGTTTGCATTCGTGTTCATCACTGAGCCACGTTTCTTGTAAAGCCAAGATATCGAGTTGCAGTTCTTCTGCAAAATGTTCAATAATGCTGGGCTTTGAAGATTGCACTTCGCGCGTTCCAAGTGTAAGCGCGGAGAGGTGCTGTTCGCATGTCTACGTTATGATTTTGTCTAGACATTGTCGGGTATCATATTTAGGATTCGCTCAAACATCGCTAAGAACTGGCTCTTAGTGACTGTTTGGGCGGCAGCTGCGGGTGCAGTGTGCCGCGCTCCGGCCGCCCCGGAGGGCGGTGCGTTGGCCTCTGGGGGGCGCGCTGCGCCGAGGCACTGCGCGACCTCGTTCCAGGCCGGCCCGCCGCTAGCTGCCGACCGAGGCCCCAATTTCTATTAGGAACTTCTTGGCGTGAGGGTCCCTCGGTTCCTATTGCACGCGCGTCTGAGAGACGCGGTGGCAACATGCAATGACTGTGAAGGATGCAGCGTGATGCTGCTTACAATTGCAGCAGACGGGCTTTAAATTAAAATTTCCGCGTTTTGGGCAATGCGCCGTTCCGCGTTTGTCGTCTCCTGCAGGGTGACCCTCGCTCGTGCAGAGGCGGCAGCGCACATCGTACATGCAATTGCGAGCGATGTGGACCCATCGGCAGCATCGCGTGCAGAATCGAGGTCTGGCCCACTTTTCCCTTTGGACCTCGATTGCGAACGATTATAGTTGTTTAAGGAGATACATTTTACGCGACGCGGCGTTGTCACAGAGGGTGACGGCGAACGTTCCTGTGGGCACTTCCACCCGGCGCGTTTCGGTGCCTGTTGCACCATTGGCTACACCGGAATCGTGGTTTCTGGCGACCACGATTTCCTTCAGCAGGCAGATTTGTCTGACTGCTTTGAGAGCGTAGCCGAGCTTCTTCAGCTCGTTTTCCACATTCTCAGCGGTGTAGCCTTGCGGTAGCCCTCTGACAAATACTCTGAGGAGCTTTTCAGAGTTCTCGGACGGAGGAGGGTGCGAATAACAAAATATCTTTTCGCTGCGAGCGTATCGCTCCGCCTCAGCGTATGCTACACGGTCAAAGGTGTGTATTTCATACACTGGTCGTCCGTTTCGGCTGGTGACCTTCGCAATGGTCGCCTTGTACCCCGTTCTGGGCCCAAGTTCTCTGCCGTGCTTTAAGACCTTGTCTGAGGTGATGCTCAGACGTATTTTGTACGGTCTTTTTGGTGGCCGTGAAGCGGCCGGCGGACTTAAGGCGTCCACCTGGAGGGCATCCGCGGACGGAACCTGCGCGGAGGTTCCCACCCCAGTATTTCCGGCTGCGGGCCGACTGCGCTGGCTACGGGAGAAGAGTTGCCAGCCGTCAGATTGCTCGTCACCTAAAGAAGGGTTTGCGAAGGATTGCCGACGCCCAGAATCTGTTGGCGCACTCACCGCACCGACGGAGCTTTCTTCTTCCTGTGGAGGAGCTGGTAAAGTAGCGGGCGCGTCGGGGGCCTCATTTGGCCCTCCCGTCGTCCTTCCCGCGCGCTTCCGCTTCCTCCGCTTTCTCGCCCTGCTGGAGGCGCTGTTGGGGCTTTGCAACTCTGCCGGCTGCACTTGCTCTGGCTCCGAGGAGCCTTCGCGCTAGCAAGGACGCTTTGCCGGAGGGGAGACGGCGGCGGGCGAGGCGTTTCCCGGGCCGGGACGGCGATGATCCGGAGCTCGGGCGCTAAGGCGTTTGCTCTACGGCTGCCAGCGCAAGATGCTGCGTGGTGACGAAGCACCGCTGACCAATCCGCTAGCGGCCGCTCCATTTATAGCGACCCACGGGCGCCCTTGGGCTCACAGACACACAGTCGAAGGCGTGTGGGCGTTCGCGCCCTCGCGGGAGCGCGAACCTTGGCGCCGCCGCACCCCTACGCCGCCACCGCGGCCCCAGCGTTCGCCCAAACGCGAAAGCAGACGCACCCAGCAGAAGCTGCAACGGCATCTGCTCGCGAGAGAACCAGTCAGAACTCTCGCTCGGCTCAATCATGATTTGGGGGAGACATGGCTTAACCCTCATCTTTCTTTAAATATTCCAGGTTTCTACTGCTACAGAAACGACAGAGCAGCACAAGCAGCAAACGCGACAGACGCCCACAGAGGGGGCTGCACTGCAATATTAATAAGATGCAACGTATCTCATTATGTTACAGCCCTTCCGCAGCTGCAGCACGGCGAGGCCACTGCTGTTGTCGTTCAGACGGAGCGAGGGCCGCTGCGTCTCGTCTTCATCTACGCACGCCCTGACCGCACCGCGGAAACGTGCGCCGTGCTATATTGCAAAACTAGTAGAGGCAAACACAACTCCAACACTTGTGGCTGGCGATTTTAATGCCAAACACACTGCCTGGAGCTCTCGCATCACCTGCCCTCGCGGCCGTAAGCTGAAAGCAATCGCTGATGCAAACGGCTGCAAGATATACGCTCCTAAAGCACCCACCTTTTATGCCTATCGAACGAACGGCAAGCTCGATACTTTAGATATCGCGCTTTGCCGAAAACTCCACTACCCTCCCACACTAACAACCACCTATGAGCTTTCCTCTGACCACTTCCCAGGGATAGCTGATATGAGTCGCGGCGGCCTGACCATGTCGACTGCACTCACAACGCAGAAGTGGTGCACGGACTAGAATAAATTCCAGACGGATTTGCAGCAGCGCATACTAGATGCATCTGTTCTGTCAGGACCGCAGCAGATAGAAGCTGGAGCACAAAAATTCGCCGAAGCTGTGACTGACAGCCTTAACGCAGCAGCTGAGAAGCATGCGTTCCTCTAAGAAGGAGCAGCCATTAACCCCCTTTTTAATTAATTTAATTTCCAGGAAAAACGCATATTGTGGCAGAGCACGAGACGCCCAGCTGATAAGCGGGAGCTAAACCGATTGAAACGTAAAGTAGAAATCGAACTAGCTGAATACCGCAATAAGAAATGGGCTAAATTGTTGTCAGGTCTCAAACCTGAAGATAATTCACTGTGGCGTGTCTCTCGCATGCTTTCCAGGACTCCAATAACAGTGCCGCCGCTTCAGACCAGCACAGGAGAGTGCACAGAATCAAACGAGGCGAAAGCGGAACTCCTAGCTAATGTCTTAGAATCTCAGTTTCAGCCAGTCAAGGAGGCGCCGCCAATATCGCACGTTGTCGAAGTACAACAAACGGTAATGGCGGCCTTGCACGCCCCAGCCGACGAGCCGAGTTTCGCTACAGAGACTGAAGTAAAAGCGGCCATCTCGGAGCTGAAAACTAGAAAAGCTCCCGGCCCCGACGGCATCTCTAACGACGTCCTGAAAAAGCTGCCGCAGCAGGCCATAGTGTTCTTAGTCGCTCTGTTTAATGCTATATTTATGCGGCCGAAGCCGCGCCTCCTCCCCGGAATGCCGATTGCTATACGCAAGCGCCCGCCGAAACGACTCGCGCGGGACCAAGGACAGGCCGACCGTTAGGTCTGGCGGGTTGCTACTATGCGCCGTGCTCTCTCCAACACCACGTAGTTAGCTGGTTCGTGGTCGGGTGTATGCTTCTTGATGGCTGGGCCGATGTACACCTAAAACAGTGTAAACGAGAGTTGCGATCGTAGTCACTGCAACGTCTCATTTTGTGTAAAAGTCATGTTCGCCTGACCCCTTGCGGGGTCTCTTCGAACGGTGGGCTTCTGGTGGGTTTGTGATACGGGCTTTTGACTCCTCTCCCCCGTACGGAACGGGGATCGGGAGTCTGGGTTATTTGCGGAAGGGTTAATTTTTCTGTGGAGAGGGTTATTTCGTTATGGTTGTGAATGACGGGGGGAGGGATGGGGGAGGACTGTGATTGGAGGGGATAGGGTGGGGTGGGAGGGAAGAGATGGGCAAGGGTTTCGTTAAAGGAGGTGGCGGAGTTTTGTTGTGGACGACATGTACAGCGTGTTAGTCTTTCTGTCAGTTCGTTGTCAGTCGGTTAAATTTGTCGTGATTTGTTTATGCCCTCTGGCTTAGGTAATAGGAGGGGGAATTGAGGATGTCCAAGGGGTGCTTTTTCCGGGTGTGTCGTGGTGGGTTTCTGAGGATGTGGTAGTGAGGAAGGATTAGGTTTCGGAATAGAGGGTTGTTGATGTATTTTTTGATTTGGGCTATTGAGGAATTGTGAAGGTATGTGAGGATATCGGGTATTTTATTTTGGAGTCGTATGGAGTTGTAAATGGTGTACATGGGTGGGCGGAAGATGAGGCGGATGTTGTGGTTTTCCACGCAGGTTAATTTGGTGCGATTGGTGTGGGATGTAGCGAACCAGGTGGGATGGGCATATGTTAGGATGGGACGGATATAGGAGTTGTAGGTTTGGATTTTTCTCTTGATGGGTATATGGGGATTGGTGAGGATAGGATGTAAGGTGTTGGTGATCCTGGTTGCTTTAACAGTGATTTTGTGAATGTGATGGGACCAAAGGAGTCTACGGGAGAAGGTTTTACCAAGGAAGGATATTTCTGGTGTCCAAGGGATTGGTTCATTTCCAATGGTTATAGGAGGGGGGGTTGGATGGGTATGTTTTGTAGGAGAACAGGATTGCTTGGGATTTGGAAGGGTTTATGATGATGGAGTTTTGGAAAGCCCAGAGGTGGAAGTTGTTTAGGGATTCTTGGATGTAGGATAGGGATCTGTTTAGGGAACGGAAGGAAGCTTGGAAGGCAAGGTCATCGGCGTATAGGAAAGTTTGTACACCTGGTGTCGGTGGAACGTCGTTTATGTAAATGGAAAAGAGGATTGGAGATTGCACAGCGCCCTGGGGACACCGGCTTGGATAGGGTAGTTTGGAGAGGTTTTTGAAAGGTGTCGGATGTGGAAGGAACGATGATTTAGATAACTTTGTAGTAGGGTGTGAGTATGATCGGGGATATAGGGTCGAATTTTTATGAGAAGGATTGGATGGGAGACGGTGTCCGTAGGCTTGGGTGAGGTATGTGAAAATGGCAGGGATTTCTTTTCTATCTTGTAGTGGGGTGGCGATGGCTAGGGAAAGGTTTAAGGTTTGGAGGGCCGCTGAGCGACCTTCACGGAAGCCAAATTGTGTAGAGGTAATAATGGGCTCGAGAAGAGGTGTTAGGCGAAGAAGAAGTATTTTTTTCAAATAACTTGCCAAGGATGGGTAATACACTGATGGGACGGTGGTTAGATGGGAGCCGATGATCCTTGCCAGGTTTGGTGATCATGGTAACGCGAGCGGTCTTCCAGGCGGTGCGAAAGTGTGACAGTCTAAGGCAGGAGTTGAGGATTAGGGTAATCAGGTCTATTGCATTTTTTGTTAGGTGGGTGAGTTGAGATGGGAGGACTCCATCGGGTCCGAGCGATTTATTGCCGTCTATCGTCTTGAGTATCTGCTTAATTTCGGTGTCGTTCGTCGTCCAGGTCTGTTGTTGGTCGGGAGGTAGAGGTGGGGTTTCGAGGAAGTTCCAAAGAACACTGTCTGGGATTGGAATGTGGGGGGCGGAAGCGTTCGGCCAGGGATTGGGCGATTGTGTTGGTGATGGTTTGGGGATCAAAGGTTAGAGTGTTGTTGGTGGATAGAATAGGAGAGATGGGAGTGGGGTGGTTTCTCGTTGCCTTTATGATTTTATGGATATTGTTGGGACTGCTTTTGTCACTTAGTAAGTCGTCATACTTATGTGTCTCGTGGTGTTTGAGTAAGTTGTGTATTGTTTTTTGTGTCCTTTTTAGTTCTCGTCTGTCGTCGTCTCGTCTGTATTTCTAGTAATGTCGTTGAATTCGTCGTTTTTGTCGTATGATCGTCAGGATTTCGTCAGGGAGGGTGGGGTGTGTATTTCTGGAGTATGATGTGGTTTTGCGGTACGATTGTTTTAGGTGGTAGGTTAGATGGTCTATGGA